>JARQOC010000003.1:792396593-792498031 GCA_033576535.1 Allobates femoralis | reverse complement strand
AGTACAATTCTATGAGGATGGGGAGAAAGTGGGGCACTTATTATCTGTGATTGCGGCAGCACAGAGGGGGAACCAATTTGTATACTCCCTGGAAGGGGAGGGAGGAAAAAGGGTCACAGACATGGGTGATATTTTGAAAATATTTGAAAAGTTCTATGGGACTTTATACTCCTCTAGGATGGAGACTAGTGAGCGAGAGGTAAGGCAGTTCCTGGATGTGGCGGAGTTGCCCAAACTGTCTGTTGAAGACAGGAGGGCTCTGGAGGCCCCTATTACAGTGGAGGAGTTGGAGGTAGCGCTGCATGGCATGACTAATGAAAAGGCACCCGGATCCGATGGCCTCCCGGCAGAAATTTATAAACACTTGGAAGAAGTTTTACTGCCTAAATTATTGGAAGTCTTTGAGACAGCTAAGGAAAGGGGTAGACTACCGACATCCATGACAGAAGCCACTATAATAGTGATCCCTAAGGAGGGCAAGGATCTTAGTGATCTGGACTGCTATAGACCCATCTCATTGCTGATAGCGGATGTGAAAATATTGGCAAAGGTGTTAGCGGGACGATTGGCGACAGTGGTTTCTAATTTGATACATTCAGACCAATCCGGCTTTATGCCGAATAGATCCACCGCTGTCAATATAAAGAGATTATTTCCGAATTTGCAGCTGCCGTCGGACAATGTTGGTAGGAGGGTTATAGCATTATTGGACGCTCAAAGCTTTCAATAGCGTTGAGTGGAGGTATCTCTGGAGTGTATTGCATTGTATGGGCTTTGGGCCACAGTTTATTTCATGGATACAACTTCTGCATACTCAGCCTTCGCAAGGATTCATGTCAATGGTACTGTATCCCGAGGGATCGAGCTGAAGAGGGGTACAAGGCAGGGGGCCCATTGTCACCTCTGCTGTTTGCCCTGGCAGTGGAACCTCTGGCTGCTACTATTAGAAAGACGAAGGAAATTGCTGGTTTTAAATATGGGAGGATTGAGGAAAAGATTGCGTTGTACGCAGATGACATCTTGTTGTTCCTGGAAGATCAGGGTGCCGCATTGGACCATGCCATGCGGACTATTGAGGAGTTTGGAGTATTTTCAGGGCTCACAATAAATTGGAATAAATCCGTTTTGTTTGAGGTGGATGGGAAGGAGGAGGAAGTGGAGGAACGGATGGGGACGAACAAGTTAAAAAAAAGTGTGCCAATTTAAATACTTGGGGATATGGGTGGTCCTGCCCATTTTGGACTATCTGCAGCTGAATTTTGCTCCGCTAATGGAGGTCTTGAGGCGTAAAGTTAAAGTATGGAACAGGTTGCGGTTGTCTGTGCTGGGTCAGGTCAACCTAATTAAAAGGATTCTGATGCCTAAGATATTATATGTGTTGCACAATTCTCTCGTCTAGGTCCCCAAAGGAGGTTTAAACTGATTAATGATCTGTTCAGGGCTCTAATATGCGGTAAGAAACAAGCCAGAATACAACTGGAGACCCTACAGAGGCCAAAAGATGAAGGCGGCCTGGCACTGCCTCATCCGAGGATTTATTTTCTAGCTGCACAGAGTCAACACTTGAGGGGATGGACAAGTAAAGCAGAAAATAGTCCCATTCTGGAAGTGCTGGAGGTGGTTGTTCACAGATCCCCCCTGACGGATGGATTGGAGGATGGGTCACTGAGGAATATGGGGAGGAAATACCCGACGCTTGACCTTATGTATAGGGTATGGGATAGAATTAAACAGTGGAGAGGGGTGACAGGGCTGACAAAGTACTCACCTATATGGAATAACGAGAAACTACCAGAAATTTTCAAAATGGGCAGACTAAGGCCCCTTTCACATCAGCGTTTTTTTTAAATCGCTGCAGATGCGGTGAAAAAACCGCATCTGCCGCGATTACCGCATACCGGCTGCACTTGCGGCACAGTGGCGGCAAGCCCCATACAATGTATGGGCTGGCTTGCGGCAGATCCGGCAAGTGCAATTTTGGCACTTGCCGCAGGCCCCGCGAAAAAAACCGCCGTCAGCGCAGTTTTTTTCGCAGTCGCACCTGCCGCAAGTGCCAAAACAGCACTTGCCGCAAGCCCGCATGTACATTGTATGGGGCTTGCCGCAAGTGTGCCGCAAGTGTGTCGCAAGTGCAGCCGTTATGCGATAATCGCGGCAGTTGCGTTTTTTTCACCGCAACTGCCGCGATTTAAAAAAAACGCTGATGTGAAAAGTACCCTAACTCAGAGGTCCCCAACTCCAGGCCTCAAGGCCCACCAACAGTCCATGTTTTCAGGATTTCCTTGGCAGGAGATTGAATTACCAACTGTCAAATTTCTAAGGAAATAATGAAAACCTGGACCGTTGGTGGGCCTTGAGGACTGGAGTTGGGGACCTCTGGGTTCTAAGGGGAATTTGATATCTGTATCAAATAGTTGACACGACAGCAACTGAAATCTTTTCCGCAACTAAGGACAGAATTTAATTTACCTTACTTGGGTTGGTACCTGTATATGCAGATGAGACATGCGGTCAAGGCAGAAGGGGGGGGAGAGACCTGACCATATATACTGATATAGCTCTCGACTATATTTGCAGTGGAGGATTCACAAGAGGGGTGATTTCAAGCGCATATAGGGATGTGATGCATACTTTTCTCCTTGCCTTTCCTATTAAAACAAGAGTGAAGTAGGAAGAGGAGGTAGGGCCCATGTCTGACGATGTCTGGAATACTATCCTGGAATAGGTTCCTAAGTTGTCCCTGTGTGAACCGGCTAGATTGTCACATTTATATGTGATACATAGAGTCTATAAATCCCCTTTGATGTTGTATAGAGCCGGACTGAGGGACAACTCTGATTGTCCGAGGTGTACTGGGGACGGGGCTGGCATATACCACATGATGTGGTCCTGTCCAAGGTTAACCTCATTTTGGATCACGGTTACTAATAGAATAGCTGAGGTGTATGGATGCAGTATACCCAGAGACCCTACAGTTTGTCTGTAGGGCTATGTGGAAGAGGTGGCAGCTGATATCTCAAAAGTTGCTATTGCCAAGTTGTTATTTACAGCAAGAAAATTGATAGTGAGGCACTAGATACGGCAAGATCCTCCAAGCAGAAATGAGTTTGTGAAACAGGTGGATGAATTGATTCGGATGGAAAGGGGAATATGGGAAAAAAGGGAAAAAATTGCTACGTTTGAGCGAATGTGGGAACCATGGTTGGGATATGGATGAATGACGGTGCAGTAGTGAGATTCTGATGATATATACGACAGGGAGACCTCTGGCAAGGAATTTATGGATGTAAATAGTAACACCTTTGAAAACTGCTATTAGCTGCTGGGAGGCCATATTGTTGCTGGGGTGTGGGTGAGGGTTTTTAGGAAATTGTTACTTTTAAGTATATTGAGGTACATGAAGATGTGAATTTGTATATGTTTTGAAAATGTTTAATAAAAAATGTATCTGATTTAAAAAAAAAAACGAAAAAAAACGAACAACTCATGTGAATACTTGAAAAACATGCACGTTAAACAGGACCAGTCACCCCCCCCTGGTGCATGGCAAACTAAATGTAGCACTGAATGTAGCATATCTGCTGAATTCAGGGATGGTGTCTGCCATGTCTCTAGCCCCCCTGTAAGCTTTAAAAGACTATAGAAACCTTACAGTTAAGAGGTCGCCTGGGTGGGATCTTAAGAGGTCCTGGCTGCTGGCACAGTCCTCCCTGCCTCCTCGTGTGTTCCGTCCCTTCTATGTGACTGCCGCCACCTCCTCTTCTGCTCCTGACGTCACAAGGACCAGGAGCAGAAGAGGAGGGCAGACCCAGAAGAAAAGGAGGCGGCTGCAGACACAGAGGGGGAGGAACACACAAGGAGAAGGCAGGGAGGACTTCGCCAGCAGCCTGAACCTCTTGATAAGATCCCATCCAGGCGACCTCTTAACTGTAAGGTTTCTACAGTCTTTTTTTTATAGCTTACAGGGGAACTAGAGCCATGGGGGACGCCCTCCCTGAATGCAGCAGACATGCTGCATTCAGTTTGCCACGCACCAAGGGGGGTGACTGGTCCTCTTTAATTTAGTAGCACACATGGTACATACCTGTCTGCGACGAAGAACTTCTACAATTATAACCAGCCCCAAAAGACGTTTATTGTGCTTGATGAGGTGCATTGGTGCTGGAATAAATCAGGAACTGTTCTTCTCTCACTCAAAATGGAGAAGGAAATGATGTCAAAGACCCTATTTTTAGGCCAAGCTTTCTTCACTGTCTTTATAGTGCACAATGCAGAAAAATACGCATCCTCTAAAAAACGCATTTTTTTTTTAGCTGCTCAAAAAAATTGATCCTCAAAAAAAAACAAAAAACGCATTGTGTGAACGTAGCCTAACACAAAGTCACATAAAAAAAGGACAAGGTCCTTATGTGTTGTAAAATAATCACAAATATAGCAGAATATATCAGGATCATTTTTGCATCATCCACAAACTATTCAAGTGTTGGATGACATTCAACAAAAACCTTTTCGAGTTAAAATTTGCTGTGACTTGTCAGCCCCTAGAGTTAATGAATGCTGCCTTCAGTTTTCCTGCCACTGATGTAGCCATAGAATTCTGACTTTTGCAGTTTTTAACTATTTATTAATCAGTCTTCCTGTTAAGGTACCGTTACATAAGATATCGTGAACGATATCACACAAACGTCACGGGTTTGGAGTCGTTCAAACAACATCGTTAGGACGTTGTTGCGTTTAACACCGAGATACGACTATGATAAATCGTTGGATTGTTGCTTGTTCTCAAATCAGACGTTCCTTGATCAGCCAACCTGCTGCATCGTTATGTGTGACACCGCGATAATGTCGTTCACGACTCCGCCTATTCACATCAGTGAACAAGTATCGATCACTGGGTTGTGCGAATGATAGCTGCTCGCTGGATTGTTGTCGAGTTGTCCACGATATCTTGATGTGTGACATCTCACCAGCTATGTCAAAAGGCGTGCCACCAAGATCGTTAGTGAGAACGTTTCAATATTGAGGCATGCAACGGTACCTTTAGTTGTACCAATTGCATATTTAGCATTTCTTTTTGCTTATTCAGTTTATATCTAATTAATCTAAAATTATATAAAATGTTATATTATTACTATTATTACTGTAAGAGTTCCTTAGTAAACCACATTTACAGCTCATGGTATCTTGCAGTCAGCAAACTTGATGTAGAGCATCGTAATGGGTCAATAATTAGTCTATGAGCTACATGTTAACCCCGATTCTTCTCCGTTTGTTCTCTCCTCGTTTTAGTCCTGTAAGACGTGTGATGATGCCTGCAAATTATTACTACACAAATGCAATGAGAGTCATATTTACCTA
Organism: Allobates femoralis; assembly: GCA_033576535.1. Taxonomy (NCBI): domain Eukaryota; kingdom Metazoa; phylum Chordata; class Amphibia; order Anura; family Aromobatidae; genus Allobates; species Allobates femoralis. The sequence goes on along the minus strand of JARQOC010000003.1, from coordinate 792,492,673 downwards.
GTAATGTCTGAGATTTTGAAAACTCTTAAGGACAAAACAAAAATAGTCTGGGATGCCACAAAGGAACATAAAACACAAGAACTACAAGAATTTTGTTTTTAACTTTTACTAATTTAACTTTTAAACAGATTGTAATACCCAAACCAGAATCATAACTCCCACCATATATAATATGGACACCTGATATAAGGACATTACTTTTATGGGCGACTGTTGTAGGTGTCACATAGGGAAATCAACATGGCAGTTTCACCACACAACTCCAGTTCTGGAGTATTTTAATCATAAGCTTGAAGGACAAAAAAAAAATTTCAACTTGGCGTAAAAAATCTGAACAGGTCTCTGTGCCTCTGCCTAATGGGCCACAACAATGTAACAATTAACGTCAAAAATTCCTCCTTGTTAACATCTCCTAAAGCTGCTGTCAATATCCTGACAGTATTATGGACTTCAATTTAGTATTTTAACATAGCCTCCATCACTCACACAGAAGAGAACATGTAGGGGTTCAGTAAAAGACGCTGTGAAGGTGTGTAAGTGTCTAATGGGGTCACACAGCTCATAGAAGGACAGACGCCCGGCCTCATAGTCTAAGAAGACTCCAAGTTTTGGACATGTTGGTTCTACACGAAGGGTTAAATAGCCCGAGTTGTGAAATATTCCATATTCTCCATCCAAATCACAAAAACACCAAGATTTATCATTATTTCCAATTTCAGACTCAGATTCTTCCCTTCCTATAGTGGGATAAGACACTCCGATGTCACATCTTCCCATCAGGTCCCACTCTACCTCCCAGTAATGTCGTCCTGAGGAAAGACCACATCTGCTTAACACCTGGCAGAAATCCTGAAATCTTTTTGTCGATCTTCGTCTGTTTTGTTTAAATTTGGAGTCTACTGCCATCTTCAAATCTTTAGATATCTTCAAATATGCATTAGCAGTGTCCACATCCAGCAATATGTCTGGGAAATGGATCCCAAGCTCTGATGTTACATTGGTGACAATGTCCCTCATTGATCGGTGTAAGGTTATCGAGATCAGAACCTCATCCAGATCGTCCTCAGAACTGACCTCTCCACCATCTCCCTTTGTGTCCTCAATACCTTCACGACGACACACTGTAATGTCACTTTCTTGTAGAAGTCTTACTGGGTCGGTGGCACGGCACATCTCCTCCACGTGACGCATCTTCCTGGACAGCTCTTCCTCCTGCATTTCCAGCTTCTGGATCACATCAGATATATGGGACACAATCTTCTCCTCCTGTCTGGAGACCTCGCTCAGCACTTTCTTTTCTGCCATTTCTAGTTGCTTCTTAATGTCCATAAAGATCTTACTGATGTTCTTCCTCTTATCAGAGGCTTTCTCCTGGATCTTCCTCATATGATCCTGCAGATTATGGACTCTTGTCTGAAATTCAGCTTTTTCTTCTTTTTGTTCATCCAGGTATTCCCTCAGTTTCTCTTTCTTCTTCTCAGAAGCCTCATGTAGAAGATCCACCTGGTGTCCTCGGTGTTCGCCAACCAGACAACATGACACGCACAGACAAGCCTTGTCCTGCGGGCAGTAAAACTCCAGAACCTTCTTGTGGAGGGAACATTTTTTGTTGCCAAAGGAGCCAGTGGGATCTGTTAATATATGATCCACTGAATTGTTGTGGGCTGTCAGGTGGTCGTCACATAGGGAGTTCTCACAATGTAGACAGGATTTCACAGCCGGGACAGGAGACTTTGTACAGTAGGTACAGAAGATTTTGGTCTCCACCATTTCAGGCTGAGTAGATGAGAAATGCTCTACTATATTCTCAATTTTTGTTTTCTTCTCCAAGGCCGGACGCTCTGGATATTCTGCTCTGCAGTCAGGACAGGAATACACTTCAGCCGCCTCCTGTTCATCCAGCGCACTCACAATACAATAGCGGCAAAAGAAGTGTCCACATCTCAGGGATACGGGATCGGTATGGAGGCTCAGGCAGATGGAGCACTTCAGCTCGTCCCTCAGCTCAGCAGACGTCATTCTGTAACTGATGAAAATAGAAGGTGTCAGATTATAGATGCATCAGGAGCTATGGCAGCACATGTGCAGTATTTTGTTGTTTTTGTAGAAACCACATTACCCCACAAAGCATAGTCACAATAATACTACATGTAAGGCTGCTTTCACATTAGCGATTTTTGTCAATCATGGCAGATCCGGCTGTTTTGACTTGACTTGGTACAAATTCATCATTATTACACATCTTTTCCCTACGTCTGATTCCCCGGCTGCATCTAATCTCTTCTCAGTGCCTTGCATTTGGTCTTGACTTGGTATGACTTCATTTATATTACACATCTTTCCCATAATCTGATATGCCACAATGATCTATGCAAGATGAATATATCTACCGTATATACTCGCGTATAAGCCGAGTTTTTCAGCCCAAAAATTGGGCTGAAAAGTCCCCCCCTCGGCTTATACGCGAGTCACTGTATACTGTATACACTGTATACAGTGTATACAGTATACAGGCCCGCCCCCATCAGTATACAGGCCCCCCCCTTGCAGCACAAACCTGTAAAGGAAGAGATTAGTATACTTATCACTGTCCCGCTGCCGCTGTCCCGCCGCCGTCATCGCGATCCTCGGTCTTCATCCATCTTCTTCCGGCTTCCTCCGGTCGGCGCAGGCAATGACGTCATTGTCTGCACGCCAGAGGAAGCCGGAAGACGCTGGATGAAGACGGAGGAGCGCGATGACGGCGGCGGGACAGTGATAAGTATACTAATCTCTTCCTTTACAGGATTGTGCACCAAGGGGGGCCCTGTATACTGATGGGGGGGCTGTATACACCTCTGGGGCTGCTGTATACTACCTCTAGGGCTGCTGTATACACCACTGGGGCTGCTGTATACTACCTCTGGGGCTGCTGTATACACCACTGGGGCTGCTGTATACTACCACTGGGGCTGCTGTATATACCTCTGGGGCTGCTGTATACTACCTCTGGGGCTGCTGTATACTACCACTGGGGCTGTATATACCTCTGGGGCTGCTGTATACTACCACTGGGGCTGCTGTATACTACCACTGGGGCTGTATATACCTCTGGGGCTGCTGTATACTACCTCTGGGGCTGCTGTATATACCTCTGGGGCTGCTGTATACCACACTGCTGGGGGCTGTATACCTGTGCTGGGGTCCACCCTCGGCTTATATATGAGTCAATAGGTTTTCCCAGGTTTTGGGGGCAAAAGTAGGGGGGGTCGGCTTATACACGGGTCGGTATATACAGTAACTACTCAGTCCTTTCTTTCTTTATGACCTCTGTGTTACTATAGCTATGTGTTTCTGCCTCTGGTCTCAGCTCTGATTAGATGATCAAGAGAAGTCCATGCCCTCCCTCTGGTCACACCTGATTGGACTTGCGTCATAAATTAGGGACCAGAGGTCTGTTCAGACTTTAAATATAAAAATGGGTAGACAAGGGCGCAATGGGTCTAATCTGTTTGGTGCAAAGCAGTGTATGTAGTATATGAAGCTGCTTACCTTGATCAGCTGTGTGACCCACAACCGGTTATCGTGTATCAAACAGCTGCCACAGGATCCCCCACCTCAAGGATGGTCACGTAATAGCCAACAGGACAAAGATTATATACAGCAGAGTAGATTGAATTATGACAAACGTCCTCTGTGTTATAAACCGGTGATCTTTTTTCTACAAGCTTCAAGGTTGTCCCGACCTCTTCATCAGGGATACATTAGCAGAATTCTGCTAATGTATCTCTGATGAAGTGGTCGGGACAACCTTGAAACATGTAGGAATAAAGATCACCAGTTTATAATACAGAGGATGTTTGTCATTACATACAGCAGCACGGATCAAATTATCTTTATCCTGTTCAGACTTCAGTCTGTTCAGTGCATAATTCCAAATGCAAAATTTAAAGTGTGATATAACGAATTAGACCAGAACTGAACCGGAAAGGACTGCAAGGTACTGGAATACATAGTAAAGGCCCCGTCACACACACTACGATATCGTTAACGATATTGTTGAAACGTTACGGGTTTCGAGATGTTTAAATGACATTGTAGCGTGTGACACGTAGATACGACCAGCAATAAGTCGGCTGATCATTGATCGCAGGCTTATGAATCGGACCATAAATCAGTCGATGATCGTACGTTTAACCTGCAGCATCGGTGAGTGTGACACCTAGATAAAGATGTCGTTAACAACTTTGCCTATTGAGGAATATAGGCATCCAAACGACTGCTAATATTGCTCGCTTGTCGTGGAGTCGTTGCTGCGTCGTGCATGATATCTGTACATGTGACAACTTACTAGCGATCAAACAATGACGTTCAAGCGATGTAGGTCAAGTCGAATCATTGAAACAATGTTTCCTCTTCTGTTCACCTTTACCCCCATACTACTTCATTTCTTACTAACACCACTAATCCCTCCACCCACTAATGAAGTAGTGCTCTCTCCCTTCATTCTAACCAGCCATCTCTCCTGCTCCTCAGAACTGTTCCTTCACATACAATCCTTTGTCTCCACACATGCACACCCACCACGTACCCTCTCCTGCTCTCACCTTCTAACGCTATATCTGCTTCTCCTACTTAGTGACATATCCCCAAATTCTGGACCCCCTCATCACATCTCCACAGTCATTTCTAACCCATACCTACGATCCAACACAAACTTTCGCAACCTTAATAACCTTATACTCATTCTTCCAGCCCCTGCTCCCCAGACCCTCTACCTGGAGCACTATGGAATGCTTGCTCTGTCTGCAACAAACTCACCCTTCAATCTGTCTGACCACAACCTACTATTAACATTAAAGAACGACCAGCAACACCTGAGTGAATGGTGCTAGCTAGAACAAACAAAGACAAAAAGGAAATTTGCTGCACACTAACACTGACAAAATTGCGAAATAGCATACTGGCTAATGAATGCAAATGGCAAAGCTATGTGTAGAGCTAATTCAAGTGTGAATGAGGCATAAAGGCATAGCAAAAACTGCTTCAAGATCCGGTGAAAAAAATTGAGAACTTAGCTGATGCACTGGCCATAGCATGAGAGCCCGACAATCAACGTCAAGGTGTCTCATCTTACCGGGTCCTAACTTTGTGCCTCTGCCTGCGGTGTGGAATTGTGTGTATGGGTGTTCTATGCCACCAAATGCAATTAAAAACTTGCATATAAGGGTGTTTGCAGGACCTAGGCTACAATAAGATGGAGAATTTCAATATGGCTACAGGGCAGGGGAGGGTGCAGTCAGAAAACGTAACAACATTAACATGACCGGTGACCCCCATGAGTGAAAGATGTTAACTAGAAAAACATCAAGACAAAAAGGAAATCTGGTGCACACTAACATTAAGAAAATTGTGAAATAGCATACTGGGTAATGAATGCAAATGGCAGAGCTATGTGTAGAGCTAATCTAAGTGTGAATGGGGCATAAAGGCATAGGAAAAACTGCTTCAAGATACAGAGGGAAAAAAAATGAGAACCTAGCTGATAAGGTGTCTCGTTTTACTGGGTCCTAACGTTGGTTACCGGGCTCTCATGCTATGGTCAGTGCATCAGCTAAGTTCTAAGTCCTTGCCACCTCCTGCAGACTCAAAAATACTTCCCGTGTCCATACACTCCTTGACCAAGATACTGCAAAAACACTTGTACATGCACTCATCATTTCCCACTTCGATTACTGTAACCTCCTGTTCTCCGACCTCCGGTCTAGCACTCTTGCACCACTCACTCCAATCTATCCTAAACGCTGCTGCCCGACTAATCCACCCATCTCCCCGCTATTCCCCAGACTCTCCTCTCTACGAAGCCCTTCACTGGCTCCTTGTTTCTCAGAGACCCTGGCTCGAAACCCTAACTATGACATACAAAGCCGTCCACAATCTGTCTCCTCTGTATATCTGCGACATGGTCTCCCGATACCTACCCTCACACAACCCGTGATCCTCTCACGATCTCCTCCTCTACTCCCCTTATCTCTTCTTCCCACAACCGCATACAAGATTTCTCCCGTGCATCCGTTATATTCTGGAACTCTCTGCCCCAAAATATCAGTCTCTTACCTACCATGGAAACCTTCAAAAGAAACCTGAAGGCTCACCTCTTTTGAATATGCAAATAGAGTCTGTGGAGCCTCGGTTAGGAGTCTCAAACACAGGACTAGCCAGCTGCCCGCAGTGTTTTCTTGGACTGGTCTCCCTGAGATCAGTGAATACTTTGCAATCTTAGCTCACATCTTTTGACAAGCCTACAACCTACAGTGAGCTTCAGTCCACCAAACGTCCGCATGACCAGCTCTGCCCTCTCCTACTGTATCCTCACCCGTCCCTTGTAGGCTGTGAGCAGGATCCTCTCTCCTACTGTGCCTTGTGTGCCTTATATTGTTCATGTATATTGTACTTGTCTACATATGCCTTTTCCACATGTAAAGCTCCATGGAATAAATGGCACTTTAATAAAATAATCTGCAGCATAATGGATCACTTGTGGCAAGCCCAATTAATTCCCAATGGGACTTGAGGTGATGTGCGGCACTTGCGGATTTGCTGGATTCAGCAAATCCGGCACTTGCAGCAAGTTAAAAAAAAATGCTGCTAGCAGAAGGTTGTTGACTTGCCGCAAGTACCTGATCTGACAAAACTGCAATTGCTGCACATGACCGCAAGTCCCATAGGGAATAAATTGGGTCTTGCCGCATGTGATCCATTACGCAGCAGATGCAGGAAAACTGCCAGATCTGCCGTGATCGACAAAAATCACTGATGTGAAAACCAGGGTGGATTTGATTTAAATCACTAGTCAGTAAGGCTTGATTTAAATCAGTGATTTAAATCAAAGTTTCTACCTAAACTAGTTCTTGCTACTTTAACATGCAAGTAGATGAAGATTTTTAGAATCACTTTTTATATTACTTTTTTCTCCCCAGTTTAATGGGTTAATCATTCATATTTGGACACCACTGTTCTGTTGTACTTTGGAAGGAGAAAAATAATCCTGACCTTAATAACAATTTAAATAGATTTATTCAACTGAAACAATAACAACATTACAGCATAAGTTATTTGCTTAAACAAACATCCATGTTTTGTTAACTAATTTGGCTAAACTAAATATATATATATATTTTAAGAAACTTAAGACTGTCAGTCCAGCAGACACATGAAAAACTTAAATACTACTGTCCCTGCTGTCCTCTGTAGCTCACTTGTCATCATCTTCATCATCATCATCTTCTTCTTTGTTCCTATTCATAATCTGGAAAAGAAAAACAAGCTTTCCTGCTTTATTGGGTCCCAACCGATTTCTCAATTTAGAATGAATGAGTCCAAAGGAAGAGAATATTCTTTCAACGCCTGCAGAAGAAGCTACTGCTGTTAAAAGTGAAATCATTACTTGAACAGTCTCTAAATCCAAGCGCTTAAGTGACTTCCACCAGTTTACTGGTGTGACCTTCCTTAAAATATCTTCAGCAAACATATATTTCTTGAATGGTTCCCCCTTAGCTCTGAAGTTTATTATAGTTGGCATTAAAGATGGATGATTGCTGGATACCCATGTCATAGCTAACTCCTCTTCCTCAGCACTTAGGTTTTGACCCCGATATTGGATATTGACAATATTTGCCAAAAAATGAGCTGGAGTCAGTGCTTGTCCCATTCGTTTGTTTACTGCTTGTAATTTAATTCTGTCCATGTGTAGTTCTGTTTTTAAGCGTTCACTCAGTTCCTTCCAAATTTCAACAGCATCCGCAATAAAACAGCTATTTTTCTGTATTTTGTTTAAAGCTTGAGAGATGGGTTTAAGGAAGCTCAGCATATGTTCAACATTTCTCTTAAGCCCAATGTTGAGGATTTTGGCCGTGACAGTGCCATCTATTTTATCTCGATTTTCTTCACAAAGTGTCATCAGAATAGGCCAGTTTTTGATATACTGCTCAAAACAGTCCACCACAGAGTTCCATCTAACATCTTGTGGGAGCGTTAGCTTGGTTCCACCCATCCTTTTCAGAGCTGCTGCAGCAAAATGAGTATTACGGAAGTATTTAGCAATTTCAACAACATTAGCCTTTATTTCTGGAACACTTAAGTCTTTGGTTAAGAGGTGCAGCAAATGAGCACTGCAACCATATGTTATTAGCAGCTTTGCATTCCCTCCCTGCTCTTCTAAATCTCTTCTCATCTTGGATACGTTTGCAGCATTGTCAGTGACCAAACTGTGTACTAGACATTTGAATTTTTGTTCACATGTCGTTATAGCTTTTACTGCCACTTCCTGTAAGTATTCTGCTGTGTGTGCATTTCCTGACGTATCAGTTGTTTGTGCAAGGAAGACTTTACCTTCTTCTGTTGTTATACAAGCACATACAATAGGATCATTGTGGACATTACTCCACCCATCAATACTTAGGTTAACAATTTTACCCTCCAGAGCTGTTGCACATTGCTCCATTTCTCTGTCATACACTTGATCCAGCAGTTTCCCTGCAACATCAGCTCTGCTGGGTGGACTGTATCCTGGTCTCAGTGACTGAACCATATTAATGAAATGTGGGTTCTCAGTCAGACGGAAAGAAGAGTTCATTGCATAAATAAACTGGGCAATTTTTTCATCAATCAACTCTTTTTCTAATCTGCTAGTTCTTATCACAAACCTATCTATGGTGGTTCCAGGAGGTAAAGGTTTTTTCTTCCTTTTGGGTGATGGTGATATGTGGCTGTGGGTGTCTGATGATGATGCTGCTGCTGCTAATGAAGCACTATCCTGGATGGCTAACTCTGAAACTGTAGAACAGGATGATGGTGATCTTGGAGGTGGATAGTTTCCAGAATCCATGAATTCCCCTAAACAAAAAAAGTCAATGCTGTTATTTTATTGTTTATTATACAATTTCTGCTTATTGTACACAACACATCACTGACCCTGCCCCAAAAGGAATATTTATTTTTCTTCATAACTGTACCAAATGACAGTAACATGCAGTAATAATAAGAAATATAATTTTTCTCACACATGACAGTCCAGTCTTTAGAAATAGGATTCAATAAAAATGTTTACTAACCTGAAGATCCTGCCTGTTCAGAAGTGTTTCTTTGGTCATCTTCATCACCGCACTTCTCATGATGTTGCCTCATTCGCGCCACCAGGCCTTGCATCTCTTTGTTGCATTGTTTGCATTTTGCACGCATGCCTGCCTTACCGATAGGCGAAGGAGCTTCATTAAAATATTCCCAAACTGGGTCTCTTTTACGGCCTGCTGCCATTATAAGGAAAGAATGTAATAAACCTCAGATCGTACACACAAACAGATCCAGACTTGTCTGTCTGTGGCTATGCTGCAGTATTGTGCTCAAAGTTTCACTTTCATTTTCTTGTCTGCTTGCCCTTCCTCCTCCTCACACTTAGATTCACATTCTTCTTGTGTTGTGCAGATCTATTCCACTCCAAACAATCAGAAACATATTGTCTAACTTCTTGGACTTGGCACTGAAGGGGTTGATTCTGTATTCATAGGTTTGTAGAACAATAGGATTAAGGTCTTTTTCTCAACTCTGTTCATGTTGTAACATTTTTGCCGTGAAGAAGAGGCTGGGACCTCTGCGGAGTCAAATTCAGTTTTGAGAACTGCGTAAGTAAAGCGAGCGTCTGTGATAATATAGGAGAAAACTGCCCACTAATCCTACAGAAACCTCTGGAAGAGCATGGCATTGTGAATGTTACACATATACAGCCTTTATTCTACTGAGTTAAACAACTCAGCTTTATCTCATGATGGAAGAACCTTTGGATGGTAAAATATTTTCCTCAAAAAGCAGTTTATTGAAAAAAATCCGATTTATATCAAAGAAATCCGATTTAAATTAAAAAAATCAGATTTTTTTTAATTTTTTTTTTAAAAAAAACATTGATTTTTATCCACCCTGGTGAAAACAGCCTTAAGGGCCCGTTAGGGTATGTGCCCACAGGACGTTTTTTAAGCAGTACTGAACGCAGCAAAACCTGAGGATCCTAGAGTCCTTCACAGGAGGTTAGCTATGATCTTGTCTGCGTTTTCTGTGCGTTTTTGCTGCGTTTTTGCCATTGACTGCATCAGAAACGCAGGAATAATTAACATGTCAATTCTCTCCCATCTGCACCAAAAAACACAGGTATTTGACAGTTCTCGACACTTGCAAAACCAATGTGTGGGCACAGCGTTTCTGTGAAACACATTGGTTTTTCTGGGAATCAAAACCACAGGAACAACTTAGCATAAATAAACCAATGGTAAACTGCATGCAGAAAACGCACCAAAAACGTCACTGGTTCGGTGACGTTGCAGTAATGTCGAAACTACATCGTTGTGTGTGACAAGTCTCAACAATCAACGATAAGTCATTGATCGTAGATTTATGCTCCTGTCCATAAACCTATCGTTTGTCTCCCGCTGGGAGCCCAGAATCAACGTATGTGATAGTGGGAGACCAACGATGGACGAGCTCCCAGCGCTGTCCCTAGTTACCCACTGTGTACCTTGGATACCAGCCTATAAGCGGAGATGGCCTGGTAACCAGAGTATACATCAGGTAACTAGGCGTTGCCTAGATACCCGCTGTTTACCATGGTTACCAGCCTGCTCCCGCTTACCGCAGCCTGGCAGTGGGATCTAGAAATTGTAGAAAGAATATTTTATCTTTTCCACGATGTCGCTGGTGAGTCTACCTGTGTGACAGCTCACCAGCAATCATTTCGCAATGTGGCAGCGATCCACATAAGTTTGTCAGATCGCTGCCACATCGTAGTGTGTAACGGGGCCTTTAGAGACTGACCCTACAGCAGCCAATCAGCTTTTTTGTTCTGAATTAGATGGTACATCCAAAATGAATCAAGGAAACTAATTATTTTCTTCTCTGTGGGAGGTGTCAGGCATAAGACTCATTAATATGCTTGGACTAAATGTGCTTTTTTCCATGGTATTTCCACCATCTCCTCACCAGCAGCCGGCTACATCACTCCAGCCAGTGTCACCTTCTACAGTGATGCCCTCAGCCTAAAACCAGCTAGATTACTGCCCCCAGCCTGATACATCACTGCACCCACTGTCTCGAGTCTGAAACCTGCAACATCACTGCAGCGCACATGTCAAATTGCTGCTTCCAACTTATCACCTGCTACATTACTGCACTATTCTGTACAGGACAAAAGGACATTATAATCAATGGGGTCTGTTAGGTACCACTGCTACTCTTTATGTGATTGATTGGTCCCAAACTTCAGTTCTGTCTCTGTTCCACTGAGGTTCACAGAAAAACAAATCAGATGTGGACACAGCCAAGGGGTTGCATCCACACAGAACATAAGTTTTAGATTTTCATGTTACTGAAAATCCATGGCCATACGTTTTCTTGCAGTCAATAGAAGAATATTAGATCCTTCCCCACACAATGAGGCTTTGCAGCACCACTCCAAGTTTTTATTTAATTTCATTGCTGGAGTGGTTTTACAAGTCCCCTGCCCCCTGTATTATACTCACCTGCTGCTGTCTTCACCTGTTTCCAGCAGCACTCCTGTCTGTCTCTGGTGATTTGTGTCCTGCTGGAGGTCACAATTCAATGTAACTCTATGACAGTCTTGTTCTGGTTTACATAGTTAAACTGAGAGCTTCTAACGCAAATTCTGACTTCCGGATGGTCAGAAGCTATGGGTACAAGACGGCAGCGCAAAGCCGAAGTGGTGCCGAAAAAGGATGAAAACAGCGCAAGTTTAAAGCACCACACCCGCAATGGAAAAACAAACACTGAAATGGTGCTTTAAAAGCCTTTTTTTTATTCTGGTAGTGCTTTCTGTTCTATAACACAGCACATAGCAAATATGACATTTTAGTAGGATTTTGCAGCAAGGAAGTCATATGAAGATTATACAGAAAAATCTCTATAATACAGTCCTGTCGAGAAAACCACTCCTCATCTAGTGCAGATAAAAGTGTTATTTTTCTCGATTATGACCAATCATCTAGAAAAATAGTAAAAAAGTCTCACAGCCAACTTTTTATCTATCTTCACACTAAACTCTATGAAATACACAAATAAATGAATCACTTACATTTGTGGAGAGTGAAGAGGACGAGATGTCAGTCCTTTCAGTGGAACAGCAAGTATCTACATTTAAAAGTATATGAAAAGACAAGATATTCTTGAGAAAAAAATAAAATAAATAATAATAGTATACAAGTAAACTGCACATTTGCTTATTCACATTTTTTGGGCCATGGACAAGCCATTTATATATTCAAGCTTTTCCTTGCCCATTGCCATGGAATGACAGGTCTCTTCCTATGTGAGCATGTAGTGATAGACCTGTCACTCAAGGGCAGCAGGCAGGGAAAATCCACCTGGGACTCGCCTGTCCGGCTGGTCTGCAGCAGGGATCGGTCCCCGAAGGCTTTTAAAGTATGTTTTTTTTTTTCTAACAGCACTGCTGACCACTGTCTGATACATGCTGCCCCTGGATCTGGCAGCAAGTATCACCTGTCAGAATCTTTCTAAAGGTCATAAATATTAAAAGTTTCCAAACGGCAAATTTATCAGATTTTTGCTTCATTTCATTAATAAATAAAAACCTTATCAACAAATATTTACCACTAACAAAGTACAATGTGTAAAAAAAAAAAAAAGTCAGAATGGCTAGGATCAGTCGAAACATTCCATACTCATAGGAAGACTGGCAGAAGGTAAATGACTGACTGTGTTAATTATGCGGAGGAATGAGTGGTATCTGCTTGTAGACTGGGGGCACAGACCAGATCCCATTATGTGGCTCAGCATAAATGCGATCCGATAAATGTGATAATTCCTGTACCCATAGGACAGATTTTTCAGCTCCTGGAGAAACTCGATCCAGGCTCAGTTAGGGTAGGGTCACATTGGCGTTTTTTGTTTAAAATCCTGATCCGGTTTTGAGCTTTAAAAAAGCTCAAAACCGGACCAGGAAAGGCTCCTGATGGAAGCCTATGCAAAACACCGGATGGCTTCACAAGCCATCCGGTGGCCGGATCCGGCACTGCTGCCTGCGTTTAAAATCATGCAGGCAGCAGTTTTCGCAGCGTTTCTGGGACCGCACTGCGGTCACCGGATGGCTCAGGATGTGTAATCCTGAGCCATCCGGTAACTGCAGAGTGTGCGGATCCCGATCGGCCAAGTTAATAAAGATTTAATTTAAGTACAGAACTGACTGTTAGAGGTCTGTAGGGGGGCTTAGACCCCCCTACAGACCGGGCGGCCACTTCTATAGTGTTCTTCTACAATTGTACCTATGGCACGGGCTGATCTGAGCTCCGTGCATGTGATCCAAATATCCCCCCTCCCCCTATCACTATACAGGGGTGCATACACCCCTCTAGTACAGTACTGCTTTATTTAAGTTATAAACAGCAAGATTTGTCCCAAACGGAAGATAATTAGATATTTACATGTTCCATAGGCAGAGTCGAGTGATTTCCATGGGCGGGGCTGTGTGCAGTAGCCTCCGCCCGCTCCTTCTTGATGCCCGCCCCCTCTGGCCGTAATCCAGTGTTGTGGGGGTGGCCGAGTCGTTAAAGGGGCGTGGCTAACCGCGGCTCATGGTTAGCCACGCCCCTTTAACGACTCGGCCACCCCCACAACACTGGATTACGGCCAGAGGGGGCGGGCATCAAGAAGGAGCGGGCGGAGGCTACTGCACACAGCCCCGCCCATGGAAATCACTCGACTCTGCCTATGGAACATGTAAATATCTAATTATCTTCCGTTTGGGACAAATCTTGCTGTTTATAACTTAAATAAAGCAGTACTGTACTAGAGGGGTGTATGCACCCCTGTATAGTGATAGGGGGGGGGGGATATTTGGATCACATGCACGGAGCTCAGATCAGCCCGTGCCATAGGTACAATTGTAGAAGAACACTATAGAAGTGGCCGCCCGGTCTGTAGGGGGGGTCTAAGCCCCCCTACAGACCTCTAACAGTCAGTTCTGTACTTAAATTAAATCTTTATTAACTTGGCCGATCGGGATCCGCACACTCTGCAGTTACCGGATGGCTCAGGATTACACATCCTGAGCCATCCGGTGACCGCAGTGCGGTATTCTGCACACATTTTTGAATAAAAATGTGTGTGACCGGAATTGCATTCACCGCATCCGGATCCGGATGCGGTGAATGCAATTCATGTTTGCAATGTGACCCTACCCTTAATCTCAGCAAGCAGAAATCTTGTGAAAAATGTGAGCTGAGATGATCACATCAGTGACACAGCCCTGGCCCCAGTGAAGTAACCCGTGCAGACACGACTCATTGCACTGAACTGTTCAATCAGCTGGTCTCTGTATATTCACAGTGCTTACTGTGAATACAAGTGGACTATCCTTACTCCTTACAGGTGATTGCTCAGCTCATTGTCTGAACTGAGATGCGCAATTCCAGCGGGTATAATGGCTCCTATGAGAGAAAGCGGGGGTGCACTTGTGTAAAGAATTGACATGGTCATTCTTTTTACATGCGCTTTCTCCCATAAAAGCGCAGCATATATTTACGCAGCATCTGCACAGCAAAAGTGAAAGTCCATTATCTTTGCTGGCAGACACAGGTGCGTTTTAGGAGAAACGCTCACTCAAAAAAGCGTGCAAAAGTGTGTGAACATAGCCTAAGGGTGCGTTCACACGCTGCGTATTTGCTGCATATTGTTTATGTGAGTGTTGTTGCAGTTTTTGTAGTCAAAACCAGGAGTGGCTGATTAAAACCAACAATGGGTGATTAAATACAGAAGTGGAGCACTTCTTTCTATAAGGCCATGTGCACACGCTGAGTGATGAATTTTTTACCTCAGGATTTGTAGACAAAACCCGGAGTGGAGCAATCAGAGGAAAAGTATAATAGAAACATGTCACCATTTCTGTATTTAATCATTCACTCCTGACTCCTGATTTTGGCTACAAATCCTGAGGTAAAAAACTCATCAAATACTCAGCGTGTGCATGTAGCCTAATGGTGGGGTTACACGTCCCGATATCGCGGCAATATCGGAGGCAACGACGCGGGAGCGCGCATTTAGTGCACGTTTCTCCCTGCATCGCATCGCCAGTTTACACGCCGCGATATCGGGATGCAACGTCCCTCCGATGTCTACGCCCACCAACCCAGGAACGACCAGTTAACATGGGAGTGAATGGGTGACGTGAGCGTAAACATCGGAGTTGGGCTGTCACACGCAGCGATGCTGGTGCAACGGCCTTGCGATATCGGCGAGTTGAATAGCTTTGCTATTCAACTCCGATATCGTTTTGGCATCGTTCCAGCATCGCGTTGGATGCTAAAACAATACAACGCGCACCCGATATCGGCTCCAACTCGCGACCCACGTGACTTTTTGTCGGAGTTGGGTCGGAGTTGGACGCCGATATCGCGGCGTGTAAACCCACCATAAAAGGTACTGTTAAACGGGGAAACATCTCCGGCAACTCAGGGGCGTTGCCATGTTGAAGCGACATCGCCGGAGAGTTGCCCCATGTAACAGGGTGATATCAATGGCGATAGATGCTTCAGCAACATTGCCTGATTACAGGACAATGTCCTGAAACCTTTGATCCGCAGGATGGATAGGGATGTGATAGTAGGCATTTTGGAGATCTAAAGTCACATAATTCTTCCCGATTAGTGGAACTGTAGACTTGAGTGATTCCATCTTGAAATGGGAATAGACCACCCCAGAGTTCAGAGACCTGAGATTGATTATGGTGCGGTAAGAACCCCCTGGTTTCGTCACCAGAAAAAGGCGCGAATAATGGCCCTCTCCTACCTCCCCAGTGGGGACCGGAATGACGGCGCCCACCTGAATTAGACACTGAACCTCCTTCGAAAGAGAAGATTGCAACTTTGGGAAGGACAGAGCAGTAACCGAATAATTATTGGGGGGGGGGGGAAGAGGGGGAGAAGAACTGAATTCGCATCCCCTGCCTGATGATTCGGAGTATGACTGCCACGGGGGAGGAAGTGGGACAGCCTTCTCACCGGAATGGCGTCACTTTTGGTCTTTCACCCCCTTCAGATAGCTCCAACAGCGGCTCTTCCCTTTCTCCTTCTGGGGCTGGGAATGTGATTGATAGTGGGACCGAAAAGGATGTTGAGGCGGAAAGGACTTAAGTCTTCGCCTTAGGTTTCGGCAATCCCTTTTTTTCGGAGACCTTCTCCAAAAGCTGGTCGAACACGTACTCCCCGTGGAAGGGAATAGAGCAGAGCTTACTTTTAGACGCCATATCACCAGACCAAGACCTCAGCCAGACCGCTCTCCTAGCGGTATTTGAGAGGACCATATTCCTGGCTGCAACCCTGATGGACTCAGCTGACGCGTCAGCAAGAAAACTAGCTGCCTTCTGCAGGAGGGGGAATGGAGGACAGTAAATCTTCTCTGGGAGTACCGACTGGAACTGCAACTGGTCCAGACACTGAAACATGGACCAGGCCACACAAGTAGAAGCGACATTAGATGTTAACAGAAAGGACGAGGATTCACAGGATTTCTTCAGTAAGCCATCGGCCTTACAATCCATTGGATCTTTTAACTGTGATGAGTCCTCAAACGGCAACGTGGTTTTGTTGGCCACTTTAGCAATCTGCATATCCACAAGTTGCACCTCTGCCCAGAGTTTGGACACTGACATATCCATAGGGAAACAGCCCTTCATTACTCCCGGAACCACATACCACTTCTCAGGAAGCTTCTATTCATCTAGGACCATGTCCTTTAAGCAATCATGAACGGAGAACACAGCTGCCTTTTTTGACAGTAACCCCCCGCACATGATATCCTGAATTGACTGCGAAGCCTCCTCCTCCACTAATCCCATGGTGGTCCGGACAGCCGAGACCAGCTCCGAGACATCTTCAGAGGAAAAATATCGGCGGTGACCTTCACTGCCCAGGGGTGTATCTGACTCATCCGCCATTCCTTCCTGAGAAGCAGACATGTCAGACCCCTCAGGAGCGGGATCCATCATCTTCTGCCTCTTAGGCGACGGGGGAGCAGCAGCCGGAAGGCCAGCCACAGAACCCAAAGAACACCGAATTTCCCTTTGAATGAGAGATTTAAGCTCCTCCATGAGCGATGGTTTTTCATCCCCATGACCTTCTCAGTACAAGCGGGACATAACACCTTTGCACGGGTGGGAGACAACTTCTTGTTACAGACCCCACACTGTCTGGAGGAAGCGAACTTGGTCTTCTGTGCCTGTTCCTTGCCTCCCTGATTAAAAAACAGGGAGAGAAGGAATGAGGACTTAACCTCCTTGGGGGACAAAATACTTCGTACCCTAGACGTCCTCATGGGGCCAGAGGGGGCGCTGAGCTCTGCATCTGAAGCCATAGACACACCATCAGGGGCAGCCTGAAAAATAATGCCGCAATAGTCCTACCTGAGTTGTGTCCTCATCAGGGGTCCTGATATCCGGGAACCGTGATGTAATAGCAAACACCTGGGTGTCCATCCCCCCCTCCACCTGATGATGACGCTGCAGCCAGTGAGCGCAGCAGGGAGGCCCAGAATTGCTCGGTGGTGTGCGGTCCGTTCTACTGCAACCGCGCCTCCGGAAGTGACACACTCCCAGCCATCCAAGTGAGGCACAGCCAAAACGGCTGCGCCCCCAGAAGTGACGCACGACAGGCGACCTACGTCACTTCCGGGCGCCAAAGACTAGCGCAATAACCGCGGCCAAAAGGGAAGGAGCCGGTACTGCGGGAGAAGCCGGCCCCCAATAGCCCGCTCAGCTCGGCCATCAGGCTTAGGAGAGCAGGAGCGGCCAAGAAGAAGGAGCAGCGCCCGATCGTCTCACCGCCCAACCCTAGGTAAGATAAGAACCGCCTGCTGGCCAGCAGCACTCAGGAGGACCTTTGTGTGCCCCAAAGGGACAGGAAACAATGGTGGTAGGAGGTGGAAGGGACTATTTAACCTCTTTATGTATCCTGCCCCTATTAGGGCCAAGAGGCAACCTCCTGTTGTGCTGTCGTGGATAATGGGAGGAGAAAGAGAAAATTTTTTTTGTAATGTTAAATGGGGTCCAACTTATAATCAGTAATATAAGGCACCCTGCATGCTCGTACACAGCCTTCCATGCTGTACAAGACCCCCCATCATGCTGTACACAGCCTCCCTCATCCTGTACACAGCCTCCAATGCCTGCACAACCCCCCCATGCTGTACACGACCTCCCATGCAGGTACAACCTCCCCATGCTGTACATGGCCTCCCATGTTGGTACAACCCTCTCCCATGCTGTACACAGCCCCCCTTCCATCCTGGATATTGCCCCCCATAGTGGCGCACACTTCAAAAATAATAAACAGTCATACTCACCTCTCTCCATCACTCCCTGCAGCCCATGCTATCCCTGCTGTCTGCTGGTCCTAGGCATCTGGTCACTTGAGAAGCGCACAGTGATGACATCACTATGCTGTGCCGCTCACATGACTGGAAGCCGGCACAGCACAGACAGCGGGGATGGCGACGGCTGCAGGTTGCTATTGAGAGAGGTGAGCATGATACTCCATCGCTGGTATAGTCACTGCTTTCCACGCAATACAAGATGCATGGAAAGCACTATTGACAAAGGCTGCAGCTACTGAGCGTTGTGGACCCGCTCCTTACGCTTCTGTCACATGCGCTGCTCCCCGCCGGTGATGGTCAGGGGGATGCAGTGCACATTACATCAGCATAATGATTCGTACCGGTCCGAGGCATCATGCAGACATTTCAGTTTTGCCTTAGGGTGAACATGGCACTAGGAATTTTAGTACACTATATGATAAAATGAATGACATTATTCACAAGTACAAGTTGTCCTGCAAAAATCAAGCCCTCATATGATATAAAAATAATAAAAGTTATGACTCTTGGAAGGAGAAAAAGATATACGAAAAATGATAAAATTGCCGGGCGGTGAAGGGGTTAAAGTGAACCTGTCACTAGGTTTTCCGTATGTAAGCTGCGGCCACCACCACTGTTTTTTTTTTTCCACTCAAGATGGGGTGCAGAGTGTACATTAATGAGAAAAAAAGAACTTTTTTGAATTTACCACATGGCTGCAATGAAACAAAAAGTGAAAAATTTAAAGGGCTGCAAAACCTGCATTTTTTAAATTTCCCGCCCCTCCTCTGGCTGGCGCATGAGTTACAGGCATACCTGCGCAGTGGAGAGGGTGTCCGCGCTCCATTGAAAATAGTGCCAATCTCACGAGATGACGGCACTGACAGGCGTACCTGCCCCTCGCAGTGAAGCAGGTGTCCGTGCCAAGTGCCGAAATATCGCGAGATTTGTGAAGTCTCACGAAACATCGGCACTATGTTCAATGGAGCGTGGACAATCGTTCCACTGCACAGGTGTGCCTGTCACTCAAGTGCCGGCCAGAGGAGGGGCGGGAAATTTAGAAAGTACAGGGTGGGTTTTGCAACCCGGAGGGACGGCGAGGACATCATCCCCTAGGTCTAAACAGGAGGCCAGAACTGGACACAATGCAAGTTCATATTTCAGGTATGAGGGGCCAGACTGGGCACATGGAGGGGTTATAAGAACCCCATTTACATCATGTGTAAGCTGGTGGGCAGAGTTTAAAATATCCAAAGGGGGTGACAGATTCCCTTTAAATACAGTATTTCAGAATGCTGTATATAAGGCTGCAGCTTCTATGCAAAAAAACTGCTGACATGTTCACTGTAAGGCTGGAGGCACACTATCATGCATCAAAAACGCTGCGTTTTTGATGCGCAATAGTGATGCGACTGCTGTGCGTGTGTAGGGTGCAAGTGGGTGAGTGTGGCTGGCTGTATGTATGTTAGTGTGCGGTGATTGTGAGGTGTGAGTGCGCGATTGTGATCCTGAAGGACCGCGGACAGCATCTGTCGGGGAATTAAAGCTCTGCGGATGTCAAAGCCAGAGTTTAAATTTCCTACTTTGCCGGTACAGTAAGTAATCATCTTGTACCGCTGTGTCAGCGGTGCCAGATGATTACTAAGCACCCAACTGATAGGCACTTTTGTATATTTTGTGGGGTTAAATTGCATATGAAGCATATGAGCACAGATGCTGCATATGCGCTAATTAACCCCGGTAATAAAGAGTTAATATGTGTTAATGTAGTGGCACCATGTCTCTAGGGATTGCCCCCCTCCCTAGAGACATGGTGGTTAAAATCATTGGTAGTTCAGAGGTTAAATTGCTACATTACTGAATAGCCGACATTTGTTGGCTGTCTGTAATGTGCTTTGGCAGCCGGTGGGTCCTGGCTGTGAGAGTGCGGTAGATACGCTATTAGCATATCTACATTGCTGGGCAGCGTCCTCACTGAGGAGCTGTCCCAGGTACTTAGGCTAATAGCATAGTTAAGCCGCCGCTCTCCATGGAGATGAACATTTCAGCATCACCTCCATGAATAGTGGCGGCTTAACTACGCTATTATCCTAAGTACATGGGACAGCTCCTCATTGAGGACACTGCCCAGCAATGTAGGTACGTCAATAGTGTATCTACCGCGCTCTCACAGTCAGGACCCGCCAGCTGTCAAAGCACATTACTGAAAGCCCACAAATGTCGGCTATTCAGTAATGTAGCAATTCAACCCTTGAACTACCAATGATTTTAAGCACCATGTCTCTAGGGAGGGGGCAATCCCTAGAGACATGGTGCCACTATATTAGCACATATGAACCCTTTATTACCGGGGTTAATTAGCGCATATGCAGCATCTGTGCTCATATACTGCATATGCAATTTAACCCCACAAAATATACAAAAGTGCCCGGCAGCTGGGTGCTTAGTAATTATCTTGCACCGCTGACACAGCGGTACAAGATGATTACTTACTGTACCGGGAAACCGGTAACGAGAATTTAACAGCACACGGTGCGAGTATCGCACTATGTGCTGTGTGGGTGTGAGTTTGACTCGCACCCATATACTTTTACTGGCCCCTCGCACGAGGGAATCGCGTGCAATCGCAGCATGCAGTGATTGCACTCGCATAGTGAGAGTAATGCGTGAAAAATGCATTGATGTCACCTGTATCATTTAAAGATACAGGTCCGAGTGCAATGCGATTTTTTTCACGCATTACACTCGCACGAGTTTTGCACCAGTGTGCCTTCAGCCTAAAAGGGTTTTCCACTAATAGGACAACATCTTCTTAATCAACTTGCTTCTGCCCATTAAAATATTAAACCCTGTACTCACCTCCCATGCTGCCACCATTCCAGCACCGTTAGTGATCGCGCTTCATGGCTCACGTGACTTTGATATCACATGAGCCCCGCATCCCGTGGGCTTTCTTCTCCTATTCCTCGTACCAAACAAGCAGGGACAGACGTGACACTCACTTTTGTTTCTTAGGGCCACGTCACACGCAGATATCTGTGCAGATATTGTTCACAGATCTCTGCTTGCAGTGAAATCATGGACACATTGTTCCATTTTGTGGCTGTGTACAAATGGAACAATGTGTCCATGATTTCACTGCAACCAGAGATCTGTGAACAATATCTGCACAGATATCTGTGTGTGTGACGTGGCCCTTATGCTCATTTGGCATGAAAATAGGGAAAAGGAAGCCAGCGGTGACTGGACACGGGGTTTACGTGATATTAAAATATCACGTGAGCCATGAACCGCGATCACCAACGGCGCTGGAATGGCGGCAGCATGAGAGGAGAGTACAGGGTTTAATATTTTAGTGGGTGGAAGCAAGTCGATACAGAAGGGGTTGTCCACCACTTTAAGATTGATCAACTCATAATCAATATATGTGTTTATATACAGACTCAAACATGCATCTAAATCAAGGTATACTTAGGTTGCTTTCACATCGTGTTTTTCTGAAATCTGACAGCATCGGATCTGATTTTGGCCCCATATTATCCTAGGGTGATGGATCAGATCAGATTTGCCCTTAATGGCATCTGATTTGCCTCTGATCCTGTCTGATTTTCTGCAGCAGCCAAAATTGTAGACTGCTGCAATTTTGGACTCCACTGCAATAATCGGATTGCATCAGATTCGATTATAATAATATAGGAGTTCATGGGGGATCGGAACGGATGGAAAATCAGATCAGATTTCTGTATTGCGCATGCTCAAACTCCGAGACCTCTCACAGCCCTCCCCCATTTAAATCGGATACCATCGGTCCAATTTTTTATCAGATCCGATAAACGGGACCGATAAAAAAAATCGGACCGGTGGCATCAGACTTTGAGCATCCGATCCGATTTACAACAGACAGCGTTGGATTGCGGGAAAACGTGATGTGAAACCAGCCTTACATATATTAGGTGGGGACCTGCTATGCAGAGATGGGGGCGGGTCTGGACTCACACCGCTGCCATCTTTGTTCACTTCTGTAATGCACAAAAGCGTATCGAGTGCGCAAACATGGTGGCTGTACGCCAGGTTACTAACGGAGTGACATTACGATGGGGGAAGGCACTGAGGAATTATGGGATGGGTCAGCTCAGCAACACAGAAGGCCACCATAGAAGCACAACCATCACTTGGGTGTGCCAATATGGCGGACAGGACTTTCTTTTTCCATTACAGCTGCCCAATCAGGTGTGAGCAGATCTGTTTCCACACAGATCTATGACCACAAGCTGTATAGATGTCCCTCATCTGCAGCCACGTGCAATGTCCATGTATAGTAATGGAGGCCAGGCCCTACCACAGACTAATGAGCAGATCCTATAGATTCTATAGTAAAGAATGCTGATAATCACTAGGACACAGCACTGGCTGCTCATTAACCAGTTACCTCCTCCTCACAGCGTCTCCTCACTCCGCCGCCAATCACACACCTTTCACCGACCTCAGGGCAATGACTAGATAAGGAGGGGTCACGTGGTGCTCAGAGCGCGGGAAGGCCGTTATGCAGGGAGTGGGCGGGGTCAGGACTTTTGATCGAACGTTCCAAATGAGAAGCTGGAGTCAGAGATCACTCCACACAGAGCCCGGATAGCCCCGCCCCTAAAGATCACATCTGTGGAATGGCCCCGCCCCTTACCCTGACCCCAGATATGGCGGGAGATGTAGTGTGAGGTAAATGTGTCCTGTGCAGGTGGGGGCGGCGCTGGCCTCTACCTCAGCAGTGCTGTGATGCCGAGGTGTCAGTCCTCCATGCAGCAGCTCCTCCTAGTGTGTGTATGACCATAGAATCTCCTCCCCGGTCTCCATCCTGTGCAGAGCGGCCTCTTCACTCTAGTGATGGGCAGTCCGGCTCTTTTTGCTGAGCGGGCTCATTCGGCTCAGTTCACCAAAAAGAGTCAGCTCTTTCGGCTCAAAAAACGGCTCTTTTTTAGTTTAATCCTCTGCTACAACCTGTCATGAATACAGAACCTCCCCAGTACAGTGAGGACCTCATTCTACACCTCTGTATGTATCTAGTGATGCAGTAAACACTTTTTAATATTATTGTTTCCTGAGATTGTCAGCTCTTCTGGACAGTCCTCGCTCCTCTTCATTGGTGAGTGGGACACCTGGTACTTTACCGATCAGCCGTTCTCATTGCTGACAGAAGCCGGAGCTCTTCTGTTAGGCTGCGTGCACACGATCAGTGTACGCAGCGTGTTGGATGCAGCGTCTTGCCGCTCCGTCCAAAACGCTGCGTAGTACAGTAATAGCATAGTGGATGAAATTTCAAGAAATCCCATCCTCACTATGCGTAACCAGGTTGCCAGCAGTCCGCTACTCCTCAGCATGTTTATTTCATGCTGTGGAGTCGGAAGTGGCTGCCATCGGGTGACTGCAGGGAGAAGCCGCCCCGCACCCGCCGCACAAGGTGAGTACAGGGCGGCTGCGGTCTCCTTGCGGCCACCCGCGGCTTCACTCAGATCCGGAGGAGCTGTGTCCAACACACAACTCCTCCGGACCGTGTGCACGCACCCTCATACAGTTGCTCTGTCTACTGTAGTGGCTGCAGACCGTACTGCACATGTGACTTTTACGGATTTGAATAGGGGGGCAAATGTGCAGTAGATGGTCATGGTCGCTAAATAGTAGACGGAGCAGCTCGGTAAGGCAGCTGACTGTCAGGGGTGCTAAGTGTTGCACTCCTACTGATCAGACATTGCTGACCTAATCCCAAAACCCAATGCCCGCTTCACTGTACGGCAGCACAGTGTGTCAAGGAGCCTCCTACTGCTGCTGCCCCCTCCTCCGCACCGTCCCTCACTTCCTCTTACGACGGCGGTGCCTGCCTGCATTCCACTGTGGAACGCATTTAGCAGGCTGGTGCCGCCTCCCCCACAATAGGAAAAGGCGGCTCTTCCTGCTTTATGTGTTCTGCAGTGAAACACAGGCAGTCACTACCTCCTCCTGTGTCTCAATGTTGGCAAGGAGAATGGAGCTGCGGGGGAACCAGGAGAGGTAAGTACAGATACAAAAAAAAAACAAGCCCTCACACATTCACACACACGATATATACACACACACACACGATACATACACACACTCACACACGATATATACACACACACAGCACCTCCCACTAAACATTGAAGAGATGGAGACATGTCGCGTTCAGGGTGCGGACGAGAGTGTGTGATTTGTGTGCATGCATCCTCCTGCGTACAAATCATACATGGCAGTGAATGGGTGTGTACAGGGTGCGCACGCCAATCTGCACCCGAGCGCAGGCACCTGCGTCCCCATGTTAAACATAGAGACTTGCGGTGCCTGCGCTCAGCTTGCGGATTCTCTCTGCAGGGCGCTGCGGAGGGGGCCGCAAGTGTGAAGCCAGCCTTAGTGCTGACTTCCTATATATTATATACAGTTATTGAAGCTGCGGCTACATCGCTCCACATTTTGCCTAAAATCCTATTCCTTACCCAACAACAGCTCTATTCTCCCTGTAGTGTTCCTGAATCCTAATACTCTGATGGTGGGTTTACACGCCGCGATATCGGCGTCCAACTCCGACCCAACTCCGACAAAAAGTCACGTGGGTCGCGAGTTGGAGCCGATATCGGGTGCGCGTTGTAGTGTTTTAGCATACAACGCGATGCTGGAACGATGCCAAAACGATATCGGAGTTGAATAGCAGAGCTATTCAACTCTCCGATATCGCAAGGCCGTTGTACCAGCATCGCAGCGTGTGACAGCCCAACTACGATGTGCACGCTGACGTCACCCATTCACTCCCATGTTAAATGGTTGTTCCTGGGTTGGTGGGCGTACACATCGTAGGGACGTTGCATCCCGATATCGCGGCGTGTAAACTGGCGATGCGATGCAGGGAGAAACGTGCACTAAATGCGCGCTCCCGCGTCGTTGCCTCCGATATCGCCGCGATATCGGGACGTGTAACCCCACCATTAGATGATCATTGATAATAAGCTGCTGATCCTCCACCTACACACACAGACCATATATGCCAGATGAGGTCAGGAAAGTTAACCCTAGGACATCATTCACTGCTGGTCTTGTGCCCACTGCCCTAAGGGAGAAACAATGTGTGTGTGTATCTTTAATTAGGAGAAGGAACTTCACAGCTCTGTGTACACTTCACTTATCTCCTGGCTGCTCCCCCCAGACCAGAGTCACACTCAGGAGCTGCCAGCAGAGAGAAAAAAAAAAACACGGCTCTCTGGCTCGTTCACATCAAAGAACCGGATCTTATCATTCACATCAAAGAGCCGGCTCAATGTGTCGGCTCGTTCGCGAACGACACATCACTACTTCACTCCGGAGGGCTCCTCTATGATGGAGGCTGGTGAGGTCACTGCCGCCTGTCTGCTTCCACACAGCAGTAAGGGCCCTTTCACACTGGCGTTCATGGAAAAATGTGGCAGAGGCGGCAGATTTACCGCATCTGCAACAACTGCCACCTAACGGCCGTACTTGTGACAAGCCTCATGCAATGTCTATGGGGCTTGCGGTAAGGGTGTGGCAAGTGCGGTTTCGGCACTTGCGGCAGGTGCGGTCGCGAAAAAAACCGCTGCGTTTTTTTCGCGGCCGCACCTGCCGCAAGTGCCGAAACCGCACTTGCCGTACCTGCCGCACCCTTACCGCAAGCCCCATAGACATTGCATGGGGCTTGCCGCAAGTGTGCCGCAAGTGTCGCGTCTATGCGGTAATCGCAGCAGATGCGTTTTTTTCACCGCATCTGCCGCGATTTGAAAATACCACTGATGTGAAAGGGCCCTTAGGCGGCAGATGCGGTAAATCTGCCGCGTTTTTTAAAAAACGCGTATGTGAAGGGGGCCTAAGGCTGCTTTCACATTGAGATTTTATGCTGTTTGAGGTGATCCTTTTTTTTTTGCAACGGATGCCTGCAATCGGATGCCAAACGGCATCCGATTCCGTTATTTTGCAGGATCCGTTTGGGGTCCTCTCCCTCTCCTCTCCTCCTCTCCACCCCACTCCACCATCTTTCCTGTCTCCTCAGTCCCCGCTCCTCTATACCTCCTGATTCCTCGGTCCCCGTTCCTCCATCTCTCCTGTCTTCTCTCCCCCCTCCTCTCCCTGCTCCTTCAGTCTTTCCCTCTTCTCCTCTCTACATCCCTCTCCTGCGGTATAAAAAAAAATCTCCGTGAGGATTCCTCACCCTCCGCCGCCTCCCGATGCGACCATCTGCAGCTCCGATAGTCCTGCCAGGACCTTGACACAAGACCTACCTATCAGCTGATGCATCACATGACCGCATACACCGGCCGCCCAGCTGATCGGTCTGTCAGGTGACAAGGTCCTGGCAGGACCATTGGAGCTGCAGGTGGTCGCATCAGGAGCCGGCAGAGGGTGAGGAATCCTCACAGAGGATTTTTTTTATACAGGAGGGGAGGGAAGAGGAGGGAGATACCGCAGAGACAGGAGGGAGAGACGAGCAGGGACCGAGGAGACAGCGGGGACCAAGAAGACAGGAGGGAGAGAGTAGCCGGGACCGAGAGAGGGTGTGGGACCAAGGAGACAGGAGAGAGAGAGCAGTGGGGTGAGGAAAATAGACATGATCTGCTGCCCTCTGGGTTTTATTTGTGTTTGTCTGATGTTTATATCACATACAGAAATATAATTGCAATCATATTATGAGTACCAAAAGGTTATATTGACAGAATGAGTTAATGCAGCAAGTCAATATTTGCAGTGTTGACCCTTCTTCTTCAGGACCTCTGCAATTCTCCCTGGCATGCTCTCAATCAACTTCTGGACCAAATCCTGACTGATAGCAGTCCTTTCTTGCATAATCAATGCTTGCATTTTGCCAGAATTTGGTGGTTTTTGTTTGTCCACCCGTCTCTTGATGATTGACCACAAGTTCTCAATGGGATTAAGATCTGGGGAGTTTCCAGGCCATGGACCCAAAATCTCTTATGTTTTGTTCCCTGAGCCATTTAGTTATCACCTTTGCTTTATGGCAAGGTGCTCCATCATGCTGGAAAAGGCATTGTTGAGCGCCAAACTGCTCTTGGACGGTTGGGAGAAGTTGCTCTTGGAGGACATTCTGGTACCATTCTTTATTCATGGCTGTGTTTTTAGGCAAGACTGTGAGTGAGCCGATTCCCTTGGCTGAGAAGCAACCCCACACATGAATGGTTTCAGGATGCTTTACAGTTGGCATGAGACAAGACTGGTGGTAGCGCTCACCTCTTCTTCTCCGAATAAGCTGTTTTCCAGATGTATATCAGAAAGAAAGGAGGTGATTTGTGCAATAAAAATACAATTTTATTGAATTTGTTTAAAATAGTACATACAAAAAAAAATTTTTTGTTATAAAGGTTTAAATAGGAGTACAAAAAATACCAAGTGTACATAAAAAGTAAGTGTACATAGAAATCTCAAAGTATAACGGATCTGTAGAAAACACCATACAAACTAAAAAGTGATCTTCCCAGATAATCCTATAAACAAGTCTCAAAGCCTAATCAATAGCAGGGTCAAAAACATCAGATAAACTTGCAATAGTTACCTATCTCTCCCATAGGAGGCTATTCAACATAAAAAGGTGATAAAAGCCAAAATAGTGAAGATCAAAAACAGAGGGTAATTACCTGGTGTGTCTACAGACTCTGCTGCACTCTACATGCACGTTTCGGCTTACGTCTTCATCAGCTTATCTGATGTTTTTGACACTTCTATTGATTAGGCTTTGAGACTTGTTTATAGGATTATCTGGGAAGATCACTTTTTAGTTTGTATGGTGTATGGTGTTTTCTACAGATCCTTTATACTTTGAGATTTCTATGTACACTTATTTTTTGTTACTTTTATTACTTTTTCTTGGTATTTTTTGTACTCCTATTTAAACCTTTATAACAAAAATTTTTTTTTCGTATGTAGTATTTTAAACATATTCAATAAAATTGTATTTTTATTCCACAAATCACCTCCTTTCTTTCTGATATACTTCTATTGGGTGAGCATTTATTTCCATGAATTAGAGGGATGATTATAGGGCATGAAAATCATCTTCTGTAAAGCCTAATTCTGGTGTATATGTTTTCCAGATGTCCCAAACAATCGACAAGGGGAATCATCAGAGAAAATTACTTTACCCCAGTCCTCAGCAGTCCACTCCCTGTACCTTTTGCAGAATATCGGTCGGTCCCTGATGTTTTTTCTGGAGAGAAGTGGCTTCTTTGCTGCCCTCCTTGAAACCAGGCCTTGCTCAAAGAGTCTCTGCCTCATAGTGCGTGCAGAAGCACTCACACCAGCCTGCTGCCATTCCTGAGGACGCTTGGCACTGCTGTTAGTCCAATCCCGCAGCTGAAACAGTTTTAAGATACGGTCCTGGCGCTTGTTGGTCTTTCTTGGGCGCCCTGGAGCCTTTTTGACAACAATGGAAGCTCTTTCCTTGAAGTTCTTGATGATGCGATAGATTGTTGACTGAGGTGCAATCTTTCTAGCTGCGATACTCTTCCCTGTTAGGCCATTTTTGTGCAGTGCAATGATGGCTGCACGTGTTTCTTTAGAGATAACTATGGTTAACTGAAGAGAAACAATGATACCAAGCACCAGTGGTGTCCAGTGGTGTCATTCTTACTTTATCATGACTGATTGTTCGCCAGCCCTGTCCTCATCAACACCCACACCTGTGTTAATGGAACAATCACTAAAACGATGTTAGCTGCTCCTTTTAAGGCAGGACTGCAATGATGTTGAAATGTGTTCTGGGGGTTAAAGTTCATTTTCTACGCAAATATTGACTTAGCAAGTAATTGCTGTTAAGCTGATCCCTCTTTATGACATTCTGGAGTATATGCAAATTGCCATTAGAAAAACTGAAGCAGTAGACTTTGTTAATATTAATATTTGTATCATTCTCAAAACATTTAGCCATGACTGTATATGTGTGTGTCTGTGTGGCACCCCAGAGTCTCCCCCTTGGGGTAGTGTTATACTTGAGAGCAACAGAGGGAATCCACACCAGGCAAAACCTCGGGCTTGAAGGAGGAGATCTAAACCCGGTTTCAGGGTAAGCACCCCTATAAATTCTGGTCTCGGGCGGAGTTAGTAATTTCAGTATGGAGTAGTATTAAGGAAGACATCCTGTGGACTGGAGCAATCCAAGCTCGTCCCAGTAGAGCTAGACTTAGCTTGAGTGACCCATAGGCAAGGGTCTGAGGAAGTGGAGGGGAGCCTTGGGAGTAGAGCGGTGTCGAGCTTACCCCAGAGGAGTAAGCGCCAAGAAACGGACACTGGAGTCCGAGGTTGTGCAGGGCCTAACGTTCCGGCAGCCAATACTGGAGGGTGGGGGATTCCAAGTCCCCCATCCACACCAAGTGCCCGGAGGCAAAGCAGCATTGAGAGCTCAGGAGCAGTCACCCGTGAAGTGAGGCTGGAAAAGAACTCGAGCTGCCTGTCATACGGCACACTGCAGGAGAGAGAGAGGGCCGCAGCTAAGCTTAAGCAGCTGCAGGGACCTACTAAGAAAGAGCAGCAGGGAGGCCTCAGAACTTGCCGGGTGAGGAAAACCCCAAGTTGCTCCCAGGTTGCCGGATTCCAGCCATACCATCTGTCCTTGTGCTAGTATCATCAGTAAAGGACTTGAGGAACCAGCAAACCATGAGTCTGTCAGTTATTTTGCGCCCTCCAACTTGCACCCTACACCCTTTCATCATCCACTGCTTCGGGGATTCACTCCACACATGGGGAGCCACTACATCCAAGCTGCCTTTCCATCATCCCCAGAGGTTCTGCAGCGATGGCCACTCCTAGCCACAAACCATGGGTGGCGCCACAAATAATATCTTTCCTTTTAAACCACCTTATTCCCCAAGAACTCTAACACTGAACCTTGGGTCACAGAGCCAGGTCTCGACACCTGTGTCTCCCCAGAAACACTGCAGCCCAGTTCCGAGCACGCCACCCCCTGCGGCATATATATATATATGCATATATATATATATATATATATATATATATATATATATATATATATATACAGTGCTGTGCAAATTAATTGGGACAAAGCATTTTTCAAGTAAAATCGTAAATTGGGGTTACCAGTCAGTGATTCAAACCAGTTTTAACTGCTTTGAACAGGTGTGAGTGTACAACCTTGAGTAACAACATGTGGTTTGACTGGTTTTAGTCAGAAAATAACAGCTAGCTGCCCCCTCAGCTTCAGTTGAGAGCTTGTTTCTGTGAGGAGTGGTTTAGTGTACTTTTTCTCTCAGTGTGTTTCGTGCCTGTAAAAATGGATGATACTCCACGGAAGAGGTCTAGAATTATTACTCTTTTTTTTTTTTTGAACCATCATTTTTATTGTTTCAAGAATATAAAAATACAAACATAGCCACAGACAGAAAAGAATATCATAAGTAGTCGATATTATAACAATTGATATCCGTGTACAGAAAAAGTTCACTTTAAACAAAACTGTTGGGAAGGTAACAACATCCCCCAATCCCACCCACCCCTCTCCCTAGATAACATCCTAGAGTTGCTCGGATTATGTCAACATCACTTTAAT
The DNA here is from genome assembly GCA_033576535.1 of Allobates femoralis. Taxonomy (NCBI): domain Eukaryota; kingdom Metazoa; phylum Chordata; class Amphibia; order Anura; family Aromobatidae; genus Allobates; species Allobates femoralis. Next base: position 792,461,694 of record JARQOC010000003.1, on the reverse strand, counting down.
CATAAGGGTTGAGTGCCACCATTAGGTTGGACATTTCAATTTACCTAAAGTACCCCTCAAGTCCTCCATGGCATACCAAGCTGAGGACCTATGGGGTATCATAAAAGCCGTGATTTCAGCATCAGTAAATTCTCTCTCAATATATACTCTCCATTTATGGAAAAAATTTTGTGATAATTTGCTGGGGTTACTAAGTGTCTCCAGTGATTCGATTACAAGAACACTTCTCAAGGAAGTCTTGACCTGAGATAGATCAGGAGGACTAACATTAAGCCAGTGTTGAAGAAGAAGTCGTTTTGCTATAATTGCAATGTAGTGGAATAGTACATGTGGCTGATTATCTCCCACCATATTTCCACAGTAGTGGAAGAGCCAAAGCATCGGGTTCAGCCTTTCCAATCCCCCACATATCCCCTTCGCCCAGGTGTCGACCACCTTCCAATATCTCTGAGAAGCGGGACATGACCAAAGACCATGTTCCAGGTCCGTCATATGAGCTTTACATTTAGGGCAATTCACCCATCTTCCCAAGTTGGCCTGAGTAGGCGGTATATTAAAGCCTTGTATGGTCCCATGGATGATCCTAAATTGGGAATCTCTCCATCTTTTATCGTGGATGTAGCGTCTAACTGTCCCCCAGCCCTCCAAGATCTTTTGAGTAAGTTCAGGGTCAGGCTGGGGTTACACATAGAAATCCGTTTTTGGAAGTCCTTTTCATCACCAATCCGTTTTTTATAGGGTGCTTTTTGTGTCTCCTGCACTCCTGTACGTTTTTGGACTTTTCATTAAAAAAACGCATGCGCGAACGCATGCGCAAACGCAAGTGCCGAATATGGCATGCGTTCGCGCATGCGTTTCCCATAGGGCCCCATGTTAAAAAAAAACGCATGAAAACACATGCGTTTTTTAACTGATGCCAAAAACGCTGTTTACTGCGTTTTTGGCTCAAAAACGGACAAGGCAATGTTTTGAGCTCCAGAGAAAAACGCACAGGGTGTTTATTACACCCAATGCGTTTTTCTGTCAGTTTTTGGACTTAGAAAAAAAAAATGACAAAACTGAAGCCAAAAACTGACTGAGGGCTTATGTGTAACCCCAGCCTCAGTCAAGTGTTTCCTCCATTTAGTGAAAAGAGTCCTCTCTCTCGTTGGTCTTAAAATTTGCTGCAGCTTAGCGTAGAGAGAGGTAATGGACACGTCACCTTCGCTTATATCTAGCAGGTCAGACCAAAGGTTGTCCTCCACCTCCCCAGAGATATCCAGCAACCGAGAGAGAAGATGATGATGCAACTGACGGTATTGTATGGCATGAAAGAGAGAGAGAGCATAAGTGGATAATACCTCCCTCTCCGTCATCCACCTCCTCTCTCCTACATTCATAAGGTCTCCCAGGGTCCTGATACCTCTCTCCCTCCAGGCCTCAAATAGAGAATTTTCACGACCTAGTGGAAAGGCCGGGCATCTCCAAGGGTTGAGTAATTTTGAGACTCTCCAAGATAATTTTAGTTTTCTCCTTATTCCCTTCCACGCCATAATCGTGTCTCTATAAATAACAGTACCCTTAAGGGTTTTAGGTAAGTATGGTAGCGGTGAATATAGCAGAGCAGATAGGTCCCAGGGTTTAGCAAATTCTCCCTCCAGAGCTACATCGGAGAACCTATTAGTACCCTTAATCCAGTCAAGAACATTGCGTAAAATGCACGCTAGATTATATCCTCGAACATCCGGAAGTTGGAGACCTCCCTCCTGTTTTGACTGCATCAAGACACCTAAGGCCAGCCTGGGTTTCTTCCCCCTCCATAGGAATTTTGAGAAGGCTTTGTTTAACTTAGCTATATCTGTATGTTTTAACAGCATGGGGATACTCTGGAGCGGGTATAATAATCTCGCAAAACTAATCATCTTAAGCAGATGGCATCTCCCAGTCAGAGAGAGCGGTAGTCCAACCCATCCCGCCAATTCTTTTTCAATTTTTGAAAGGATCGGGGCAAAATTAAGTCTATAGGTCTGGCCAGGATATCTAGCCAGTTGAATCCCCAAGTATTTTATACTATCTTTGGCAACTGGGAGATCATGGAGGTGGGTGCATCGCGAGTGTTTACTTCTCGGATTGATGAACAGAATCTCACATTTATCCTTGTTTAGGCAAAAACCTGAGTATTTACCCAATCTTTCAATATCCTCAAGGATGTGAGGGAGGTCCCTTTCGGGATTTCGGACATAAAGAATAATGTCGTCAGCGAAAAGGGACAGCTTAACCTCCCTTGCCCCCACTCTGAATCCTTCATAGGTATTATTATTCTCAAGGTATAAGGCCAGAGGTTCTATTGCTAAATTAAAGAGGAGGGGGGATAGCGGGCATCCCTGCCTCGTTCCCTTCTGCAAGAAGAATGAATCTGATAAGTACCCGGGTGTGCTAATACAGGCTTTTGGTCTATGATATAGGGCCTGCAAGTATTGCCGAAATGGCCCCACAATTCCGACAGAGTCCAGGACTCTACCCAGCCATGACCACCGCACATTATCAAACGCTTTTTCTGCGTCTAGGGTGATCACGGCTGGGTCCCCCCCCTCCGATCCTATTCTTTTCCCCATGACGTCAAGCAAGAGCATCGCTCTTCTAATATTAGTAGTAGTTGATCTTCCCTTAATAAATCCCGCCTGGTGAGGGGGTATCAAGCTAGGCATTACCGTCGCCAGTCTATCGGCCATTATCTTTGAAAGAAGTTTTAGATCTTGATTTATTAGTGAAATTGGTCTGAGAATCGCCGGATCCGTTGGTATCTTACCGGGTTTGGGGATAAGTTTAATATAAGCTATGTTCATTCTTTCCGGTATAGGAGCCCCCTGTAATATTGCATTAAACAGGTCACGTAGGATAGGAGAGACTTGTTCTTTTAAGGCTTTAAAGAATGCACCATTATATCCATCAGGACCTGGCGCTTTGCCTGGATCTATATTTTACATAGGCATCTTTAGTTTCCAACACCAGTGGGCTATGATCGGATATTACCATGTCTTCAATTCTAATTTCTATCACTCTTTGTAGTAAATTGGGCGAGGTGAAAAACATGTCTATCCTCGACCAAGACCCATGTGGGTGGGAAAAGTGGGTGATCTCCCTATCCAGGGGGTGCACCGTCCTCCACACATCACCCATATCAACATCTGCAAAGAGGGATTCTAGAAAGCTCGTTGGTCCTACTTCCCCTGGGTCTCGAGCTGTCTTCGGTGGAGACGTGGAGTGTTTCCTATCCTCTTCTGCCCGTAATACCATGTTAAAATCACCCCCCACTATTCTGTTGTGAGCAGTGTCAGTTAAGAGTTTGGCTTGTATTTTTTGGAAGAAGGGTTTCTGTTTCTCGTTTGGAGCATATACATTGTAAATGGAAAAGATATCTTTTTGAATTTGTATGGTCATTTGGATCAGTCTGCCCTCGTCGTCTGCTTGTGTGGACAGGACCGTATGCGCCAGTGACTTATGAATTAATATTATAACTCCCGCTTTTCTCTCCACCGCCCCCGAGCCATAAATGTCTCCCACCCATAGTTTCCTGAGACGGAAAAAGTCTTCAGAGGCCAGGTGGGTCTCCTGGAGCTAGGCAATATCCGTATGCAATCGTTTAAGATGGCGTAATACCATCATGCGCTTTGTTGGGGAGCGCAGACCCTTTACATTCCAGGAGACCCACCTAACCAACCGAACCCCCCCAGATCAGTATCAGTGAAGAGTAATTAAATCCTAACCATCGGGGCTTTGCCCCCCATAGCCCATACCCAAATAAAGTGGCTATTATACACAATACGAAACGGAGCATTGATAACCTGCTAAGGATGTCTCTAGGTTGTTCCCCTCCCCCCCATAACTTCCCCACTACCCCAACCATCTCTCTACTTATCACCTGTCCTTGTTGCTGAATTCTCTTCTTCCCTTCAATACAGCCCACGTACATACGTCCCGTGCCCCGCCATAGCATCCGTCTAATGAGTAGTTGTTAATATTTCTTTTGGTTACCCTTATCCTTCCCCCTCATCGGCAATATAAGTTAAGCATGGTAATACTTCTCTCATCCCCTGTTCGTAAGATATATTCTCTAGTATAAGTAGCCATCAATCCTTTGTTACAGGTTTTTCAAAGTATTGTAAGCACAATAAAAGTGCATTAGTAAATGACAAATGGAAACAATAAGCAAGTATCCGTCACCATTACATTGTGGTGTTACCTTCAACCTTAATAGGTGACGTCTCATCTCACTCCCTCCTTTCCCACACAAAAAAAAAAAAAAAAGGGGGGGGGGGGTATATAGGTATCACAGAGATCGAATAGTTCTAGATGAGGAGCTGGTTCACTCAGATTCTAGATCTGCATCATGTCATTAGGTTCGATGATATATCAGCCCATTTACTCTGTCAGTCCAAGACACCTGAAAGAAAACAGTGAAGAGAAAAGGAAGGAAGAGGGAAGAAAAAGAGGGAAGACAGAAATAAAGGGGAAAGGGGGAACAAAAGGGAGGGAGGGGGGGTAGGGGATAGGAAGAAGGGGGATGGGAAGGAAAAATAAAGTAAAATAACGGTAGGAGGAAAGGAGGGGAGCTCAGAGCCTCCAAATCAGTATCGCAACTGTATCAAAGGTCCTCTCTTCTTTATCACAAGTTCAGAAGAAACCGACAGCTGTCTCATTTCTTTTTTTGCCAGCGCGAGCCTGTCTGTCTCTGTTGCCTGGGTGTCGCGCCTCCGTTGTTCATGGTGTCTGAACGTGGCCTGTAGGACCTCACAGAATCACGGTCTTCTTCAACTCCTGGATCTGGATCAGGATTAGACGATGCGTGTTGTATATCAGTGTTGACAGTCGGAGGTGTTACAGCTCTAGGCGAGCGAGAATTGTCCATAATCACAGATAATGCTTTCCCTGGATCTGTAAAAGTCATTAGTGCGCCCTCTCTGGACGTAAACCGTAAAGTAGCCGGGAAATTTAATTGGAAATGAATATTTCTCTTATGGAGTAGTGAACACGCTTCACTGAAAGCTCTTCTTCGGCGGGAGACTTCTATTGAATAGTCAGCGAAGATCAAAGATCAATGTCCACGTATCATTAAAGGATGCTTCCTGGCTTTGTAAGCCCTAAGGATCTCCTCTTTATCCCTGTGGTTTAGGAATTTAGCAATTGCGTGTCTCGGTTTAGTAGAGGTTCCAGAGTGAGAGGGGCTAGCTCTAGTTGTGGGAGAAGCTTCCAAAGGGTCTCTCGGGGGTCCAATTCTATGGGTACGCTCCGTCTTGCATCTGTGCATTAGCCCTAACGCTTTGGGGAGGTTTACTTCAAAAATTTCCTCTAGTTGGTTTGACAGAATAGACTCTGGTAGACCTACAATTTTGAGATTACTTCTCCTCGCCCTGTTTTCAACATCTTCTAATTTTGTAAAGGCATAGTCAGAGCGTTTTTGCAATGCTAGCACTTGATCCTCTAGCTCCTGTATTCTGTCCTCAGCAGCTCCAACCCGTGCTTCCGCTTCTTTAAGTTTCTGGTCATGGGTCTCAAGTTTTTTACTGAATTCTTTTGTAGTAGCAGCTACTATGTTAGCTATAGCTATTTTAAAGTCTTCAGCCATGTGTGTGGCCAATTCTTTGGCCAGTGCTTTATAGTCCATGTAATGTGGGCCCTGTCTGCTTCCTGGCTGCAAACCCGGGTCCTCTCCCCTTCTCTCATCCCCTGCGTGCTCATGGGCTCTGTGTCCCTGGGTCTGTGCCTGCTGTTCCTGTATGGGGGCCTCTAGCTGCAGTAATAAGGGGGCTCCCGTTATCCCCGACTCAGTGTCTGTATTCACCACAGTATTTGTATTCCCCGGTGGCACATTACCTCCCAGCACGGAGGTGTCATCTGGGTCTCCCTCCTTCTCAGCATCGCGGGCGCCATTGCTGTCAGCCGCGTGTGCGGGGGGAGGCCGGCCGCTCTCTCCCTTACGGGTGACGTACCGGTCCATCCTCGTGCCTGGGTGATGTTCCGGTGTCCGGGGTGAGAGTCCTACTGTGCCGATGGTCCGGGGGATCAAGGGAAGGCTGGATGGGTCCGGATTGCTGCGGCGGGGCCCGGAGCGCCGTTAGACGCGGCTGCTCATGGAGGCGCCGGAACCGGAAGTCTGAATTATTACTCTTAATGAACATACAAGTCTGTAAGAGAAATCGCTTCCACCGTTGGTATTGGAAAATCTACCGTTTCAAGAATAATTCACACACACAATAAAACTGGATCGTTTTCTCCAAAACGAAAAGGGAAATGTGGAAGAAAAAGGAAAACGACACCAAGAACTGATAAAACACTCATCAGAAATAGTAAAACTAATGCAGGAAAAACAAGTAAAGACTTGCTTTGTCCCAATTAATTTGCACAGCACTGTGTATATATATATATATATATATGTATATATATTATATATATACATATATATATATATATATATACTAGCTGTACTACCCAGCTACGCCCGGGTTAATAAATAACTGATGTTAGCTATATCAAAATAGAATTTGAATATGTCATATTAATGACCTGTAGGAAAATAGAAGCTGAGCTTTGATTGGTTGCTATAGGCAGCCTGATAAATCTCCAGCCATCAGTAAACCCTCCCCCCAGTCGGGCAGTATATTTATCTGTCTGTGTGGTGTGTGTGTCCCTGGGGTGTGTGTGTCTGTGGGGTGTGTGCATGTGTCCCTATAGGGTGTGTATGTGTGTGTCCCTGTGGGGGGGAGGTCTGTGTGGTGTTTGTGTCTCTGTGATGTATGTGTCTCTTTGTGGTGTGTGTTCCTGTGGGGTGAGTGCATGTGTCGCTATACGGTGTGTGTGTGTGTCTGTGTTGTGTGTGTCTCTTTGTGGTGTGTGTGTGTGTTCGGGTGCGTGGTAAGTATCCAATGTTGTTGCTGCACCTTAGCGACTATACACTTGCTGTTACTCTTTGTGTGCGTGTGGTGTGTATACATGTCCCCGTGCGTGGTGAATATCCCATGTTGGGGCCCCACCTTAGTGACTATATGCTGGTATATGCTGTTAGTCTTTGGCGCGGTCATTAAGCCCCTCTCATTCACAACTGTCAACTGGTAACTGTCACTTTTCCCCCATTATGTATATAGGGGCAAAATTGATTGGTGAATTGGAACGCGCGGGGTTAAAATTTTGCCTCACAACATAGCCTATGATGCTGTCGGGGTCCAGAAGTGTGACTGTGCAAAATTTTGTGGCTGTAGCTGGCAGCTGTCGATTTTCCTCCAACACTTTTCCTTTCACTTTTTCCCCATTATGTAGATAGGGGCAAAATTGTTTGGTGAATTGGAACATGCAGGGTTAAAATTTCGCCTCACAACATAGCCTATGATGCTGTCGGGGTCCAGACATTTGACTGTGCAAAATTTTGTGGCTGTAGCTGGCAGCTGTCGATTTTCCTCCGATTTTCCTGGATGGACACTGGTCAACGAAAAAACTGCAGTGTGAAACCAGCCTTAAGCTCTTCAGCCCAGGTGCAAATATATACAGCTGAATTACATATGTATCAAAATGATAGCAGCACACTAGTTAAGCCAGGGCAGGCATATATTGGCCAATGCATGCGCTAAGAACCATAAAAAAACAAAAAAAAAATTTGAAAAAACTTTTTATTTTTTATTTTTTCTCAAAGTAACACTTACGGTACCGTTACACGTCGCAACATTGCATGCAATTTCACTTGCAATTTGCTGGTTGCAGTGAAATCATGGACACATTGTTCTATTTTGTTGCTGTGTACAAATGTAACAATGTGTCCATGATTTCACTGCAACCAGCAAATTGCCAGTGAAATTGCATGCAATGTTGCAACATGTAACGGTACCCTTAGGAACATCATTGTTTGCATGTATTGGCTTAGGCTGGCTTCACATTGCGGGTCAGATCTGATCCGAGGCTGTCAGGGTGAACCTGACAGCCCCGGATCGGATCAGCACACAGAACCGGAGGGCTAATATGCCCTCTGGTCCGGTGTGCACCCGCACACAGCTGCCGCCACTGATGAATCAAGACCGCGGCTGGCAGGGAGCTAGCCGCGGTCCTGAAACAACTGTGGCGTGCAGCCGCAGGTGTCCGGTTCCTGGATCCTCCCGGAGCGGTGCAAACCGGCCCCATAGGCTCCCATGTAAGGGAGTGCCGGATTATCCCGAATCCGGGGCAATCCAGGAATTGCCAATTAGAGGAGATATTCTGCAAGCAGCGTTTTTGTGTCCGTGAGAGAATACTGAATTCTCCTGGATTGTACCGGACAGATAGAAACCAGATGGCAGAGAGCTGCCATCCGGCTTTTATCCGGGCCCCATAGGCTACTATGGGGCCAAAAACTGGTCCGGGGATGTCCGGTTTACACGGACAGCCTCGGATCGGATCCAACCCGCAGTGTGAAGCTAGCCTTAAACCAGTGTGCTGCTATCATTTTGATTCAATCAGTGGCCGCTGCAATGATTAATCAGTGGCCGCAGCAGTGATCAATCAGTGATCACAGCAGTTATTCACTATCTTCAAAGCCATGCTGATTTTTATGGGGCCGTCACACGCGTCAATATATCGCACGTGCGACCATAATTTTCCATCATGACGCTCCACCCACATTGCAGCGTGTGACAGTGCGGTCCGACCAGCGATGAGTCGCATGATCGCAGGTTGCACGGTTTAGATCCTGAGCTAAAACCTAGCGACGATCGTTCATTGTCTTTTGCACATCGATGCATGTGACATCTGTGTAACGTCCGGTTTGATGATCAAGTGCACCGCAGCTAATGTTGTCAGACTGCCAGAATTGGTCGCAGCATCGCACTTGCGATCGTTCCAGTGTCTTTATCGGACAGTCGCTTGGAAGAAAGTCTTGCCGTGTGACTGTTGTGTAGCGATCATTGAACATCGCTCGGACGATTCAAATAAATTACATCGCAAGTACGATTGCACGATAGATTGACGCGTGTGACGGCCCCTTTAGGAAACTTCTAGCCATGCTGGGATTTCACCTGACTCCTGCAGGGAGGAATAATTTGGGGAGGGGGGTATTATTAATTTTTCTAGTAAAATCGATAGCCTGTTTCTCGGGATAGGTCCTTAACATTTCATTAGTGGGTTATTTACTTTCAGGACCTACAACAATCAACTCAATGAAGTCTGTGGCACATTCAGAAGAGCTACAGCCTAGAGATGAGCAAAAGGATTTCAAGCTTCACTGGTCATCGGCAGCCATATTTGGGCAGTGTTCACTTCTGTCTGGGCAATCCTCTGCTCTCATTACACTGCAAGGGCCTAGGAAGTGTCGGGGCACTCAGGAATTTGAACAGATAATTCATAACACAAAAGTGATCACTACCGTGGTCTTGCTGCCACGGGTGACCAAGCTGTACGTCGTCACAACATAGCTCGAATCTGTTTGCTCTTTTCATCCACTGACCCTTTATTGTGCTACCCAAGGTTGTCTCTGAAGTTGAATCCTCACACCCCACCTGATGTGTACGTGAAGTTTATTATGCTAAAATTGCAGTACACAATCCTTATTTATGTTATTTCTATCCTGCAGATTTTCGATCCCTCCTGATGACAAAATCATGTGATGTCAGGGTGAACAGCCGTATCTGCGACCACATAGACTAACTCTTTACAGAGGTGTCTGCACGGAGCACAGGTACAGCGCTTTTACACCCTTCCTTTTACAGCAATTCTCACAATCAGGTTTTATAAAAATTGTGGATTTTGTTTACAATTGGAATTTTTTCACATGAGTAATTGTATCACGTTGTATAATTCATGCCGGAGACATTTAACTTTTTTTCACGATATTTTTTTTTTCCTCCCTTCTTCCAAGAGCCATACCTTTTTATATTTTTCTGTCAGTATGTCCATATGATGGCTTGGTTTTTTGCAGGAAAAATTTCAAATGTAATGAAATTGCAACAAATGATGCAATTCCACAATTATTTTTTGTTTAGTTATCATGTTCACTATATGGTAAATCTGACCTCGCAGTATGATTCCCAAGATCAGTTCGAGAACACAGATACGTAAAGTTATTCTTAAATTAAGTGGTGAAAAAAATGCAAAAAATTATTTAGAAGTTTTTGTTTCTGTTGGCATTTTCCAATAAGCGTAAAGTTTTCACTTTTCGTGATCTCGGGGTCTGTGAGGATTGGTTTTTGTGCCCTGAGCTGATGTTTTTGCTAATACAATTTGTGGGTAGATATATTTTGATCTCCTCTTTTTGTATTCTATTGCAATGTTCCAGTGGCTAAATCACAAATTTTTTTAATTTTATTTTGTCATGCTGTTTTCCATTCGAATTACGGTAATTAATTTTATATTTTGATAGCTAGGAAACGTCTGAACGTAGCAGTACCAAATATGTATTTTTTTTTTCATTGTTTTACTTTCAATAAGGCAAAACAGGGGGATTTGAACCTGTTTTATTTTTTTTTTTTTCATATTTAATTTATTTTTTACTTTTTACTGCATTCATTAGTTCCCTTAAGGTACCATTACACGGGTCGATCTCTGCAGTGATGTTGCCGGCAACTTAGGGGCGTGGCTAAATTGCGGAAACATTGCTCATGAGTTGCCGAGTGTGACAGGGCGACAATAAGGCGATAAATTGCCTAAGCAACATCACCAGGTTTCCCAACATTTTGGGAAACCTGGTGATTATTGCTCAGGCGATCTGCCTGCATCGCCCTGTGTGACGCCGCAACTGCGATGTTGCCGGCAACTCCCTTCCTAGACTCCCATGTTATGGATTGCTGGCAGCGATAGTTGCCGGCAAAATCGCCGCGTGTGACATCGCAACAGCAACCATGACAGCGCGGCAAAAAAGTGTGCGTTCCCGTGAGTTGCCGGCAACTTTACGTGATTTGAAACTGCAATCATCTGATCGCTTGTGCTGTACAGAACAGATTATCAGCGTCAGCCCTGCTCTGCACAGCAGAAATCACCATCTCCCATAAATGTTGCTCACAGCCGGCTCTCACAGGAGGCTCATAATGACAGACACAGGAGTCATAGCAACTCATTTGCACCCCACGATGGGAGGAGGAATGATGCACCTCTTGCCAGCGCTTCTTAAATCCCGCTGTCAGAAATTGACAGTGGGATTTAACTGGTTAACATCCACAAGCGGATCATCGATATACACACGGCTGTCAATGGCATATGATAGCTGATTAAATCAGCCACCATGTGCAGGGCGAGATGTGGAATAAGCATGTAATCCCGCATCAAAGGCAGGAGCTCAACATATTTCTTAACTATACGTCATATTTCGTGAAGGGGTTAAAAGTAAGGATTGGAGATTATCAATGGTGCGTATAACCTTATATGTTTTAGGCTTTATTCAGACAATAGTGATTTTTCTTTTATGCAAAAAACCTGTCTGAATTTTATCAATGTTTTCTATCCGATTTTCAATTATTCCATGAATGATTTTCATGTATAAAAAAAGTAATAAATTACAAAGCATCTTCTTTTAATCGCAATATTAATCACTGATTGCAGACTGATGCTGCCCTTGTGCTGTCAGTGATTTTCACAAACCCATAGATTGTATGGGTAAGTTTTTTACCTGACTTCGATTAATAAAATTCCCGTGATTTTGTGCTAACTACTCGGTCTGTGAAAAAACAAAGACATGTGAACACCATATACTATAATGGATACGTGTTCTATCCATGAAAACCACATATAGAACATATAGATGAAAAATGGGCATGTCTGAATGATACAGAGGATACATACGATATTTCCCTGGCAAATATTTCCATTCCATATATCTTTTTAGACCCAAAAATAGCAAACCTATGCAATGTAATTTAACAATGCACATACAGAGATTTCGGAGACATCTGTATGTACAATGGACAAGGTCGACACTCAGTGCTGGATCCTCGTGATCCACTGGCACTCAAGTGGTGCTGCATTACAGTTATGATTGTGTAAATCAGTACATGATCTCAGAAACACTTCCAGAACTCATTGTTTGTGATCACAGGCAGGGCTGTGGAGTCGGAGTCAGTGTCCATTTTGGTGGAGTTTGACTCCCAAAATATATGATACATTGGGTATAATTGTTAAATGCATTATGTCCTGCATATTTTGATTATGAATAATTATTATTTTCTATTTAAATGGCTTGTATCATAATAATGTCAAAAGCCTGATGTTCACTTTGTACTACAATAAATTATTCACTTTAACGTGAGCCCTGTATGAAGAAGTCGCAGTCGAGTTCAGGGAAATTGAGGAGTCAAAGTCAGAGGTTTGGCTTACTGACTCCATAGCCTAATCACAGGTCTCTGTTATCCACAAACACAAGTGAAAGCTTCATCATACAAAGAAGAGGCTGAATATTAATACAATTCAGAAATGCCACTGTCTTCTCTGAACCAAAGCTCATTTATAATGGGACGGATGTAAAATGGAAAACTGTTCTGTGATCAGGGCAATCAAAATGTGAAATCCTTTATGGAAACCCAGACACCATGTCCTCAGCACATCCAGCATGTTATTGAGTAGAGGGAACATACATCTTGTTTTTAAGGAGAGGGACCATCAAGCTTGCTATCGAGGATAGGGAGCATCCCACCTTGTTATCGAGGAGAAGGACCATCCAGCTTGTTATTATGGAGCACAAATCGATTTTGACTGATTGCTAAATAAGCTCTTATAGTATAAGAACTTTGCATAGATTCAATAACTTACCACTTTGCAGTAATGACACCCGATCCCCACTTGCAATCATTCCCTCCCCCCACCCCCTTGTTTGACCCCAAACAAAATTTATAACAATTCCAGCCAGGATCCTGAGCACTGCTGCAGAACCAGAACAATTGATGATTGTGATGTTCCTACCTCTGGGACCTTTCTAATCCTAATATTGAAGAAAATGCAGAGCTGGTAAGAAATCCATTTAGTTTTACATTATCCCTGTTTAGCTAACCACTAGGCCATTGTGGCACCCTGGCACCCTGATGGGCACCACAGAACCCTTGGAACATGAATGGAGCAGTAACAGCAAAGCAACACTCACAAATATACCAAAACACCTTAGTACACCTTTAACACTTGTGTCACCCCAAGCCTCTAGGGGGAGCTCCACTGGTCACTTTGAGCCAGTTCCCCCTATAAATAGGGTCTTGGAGGGAGAAACACCAGAGTGTGCAGATGCTAGAAGAGCTGCAGGACATGTGCAACCACTGGTTCTGGAGCCACACTAGGTCCAAACCAGCACACCTGCCCAGTGAGAGACCCTTGCAATTGGGGTCAGAGGAAAGGAGAAAGCACCTGTCAGGGACTACAGAGTTACCCCAACTCTCCCTCATCATCCGGTTACTGGAACCGAGCTGTGAGAGCTACCCAGCCACCACAGAGAACCAGCACAACTAACAGGGAGACTAGCCCCCTGTTCACCTGAAGCACCTACCGATGAGAGCCCAGGGAAGAGCATTGATCCGGCTTAACCCTTTAACAGTGCCCTCAGTGCAGTTACCCAGGTGAAGCACGTTCCACTGAACGCACAACCCGGTCCGGGCAGGATTCCACATCCACCCGACCTCACTAGAGAAGACAGAGAAAGGAAGCCTAACACTGCTTGCTGTGAAACTCCAGAAGTGTCAACCTCACTATCCCGGTCCAAGTGTACCTGCTCTCCACCAGTAAAGGTACCCAAAAGACTTTAATGTGTCTGCGTTTGATTCCTGGACCTAACAGCAGTATTACTAAGCTGCCTCACAACATCTTGTGCAGCTCCTGGCCCCGGGGACTACGGCTCATCCTGTGGGGGGCATCCCATCTTGTTGCATCCCATCCCCCGGAGGCCCAAGCAGCGCCGGTGGACATCACCGGAACTCTCACAGGTGGCGTCACGAAAGATTTAACCCCTTAACTGTTCAGCCATTCCCCCATTGATCTGGACCACCGGGCCCCACAGCCGCAGGCGCGGTTCCGTGACAAGGAGAAGCAGACGCCTGCGACGTGCAGAACCTGGCTACGGTGAGTCACCATCTTACTATGGAGGGAATGGCTACATTTTGGCCATAGAATGCGACCGAATTGCAGTTACCTCTAAATTTTATCACAAGGAGGTTATAACTGCCTGGACTACAGGTCTCGTGTTCCTTTGTGTGACCGCACTTCCTCCTCTGATTTGCAACTCACAGTCACTATACAATGTGCGTGGTGTGGATGGAGTTAGCTTTCTGAGCTTTAATACATTCTACATCTAAGGCCCCCTTCACACCGCGGCAGCATCAGGTCTGGAGCTGTCCGGTGTAAACCTGACAGCCCCAGACCTGATTTGCAAACAGAATTGGAGGGCAAATATGCCCTCCGGTCTGGTTTACAGCCGGATGCCACTGATAACAGCCGCAGCTGCTGAAATTTCAAGATCGCGGCTAATGGAGAGCTAGCCGCGGTCCTGAAAGCTCAGCAGGGGACAGCTGGAGGTGCTCAAGTTTAGCAGCTCTCGCTGCTAAACTTCAGTCGCTGTCGTCCAGTTCCCGGATCCGATTTTGTCCGATTTCTTCCCCGGACACAAAAATGTTGCTTGCAACGTTTTTGTGTCCAGTAGAAAAATCCAAATTGTCCCGGATCCTCCCGGACAGATGGAAACCGGATGGCACATAGCTGCCATCCGGCTCCATCTAGCCCCATAGGAATGCTATGGGGCCAAAACCGAATCCAGTGCTGTCCGCTTCACACCGGACAGTTCCGGATCCAGAAAAACGTGGTGTGAAGGGGGCCTAAGGCTGGTTTCAGACTGCAGTTTTTTTCCTGATCAGGTTCCATCCAGTTTGTGTGCCAACACCAGGAGAGGAACTTTCAGAGAAAAACTATAATTGAAAGATTGACACCTGTTCTGAGTTTTGGAGACACTCCTAGTTTTGACACGCAAACCGGATGGAACCTGATCAGGAAAAAAGCTGCAGTATGAAACCAGCCTAAAAACTAAGGCTCCATTCACACTGTATGTTTTTGCTCTGTTTTTGCTCTGTTTTTGCTCTGTTTTTGCTCATCAGTTTTTGTAGCCAAAACCAGGAGTGGAAAAGTCAGAGGAAAAAGTATAAGGGTAGGGTCACATTGCAAACATGAATTGCATTCACCGCATCCGGATCCGGATGCGGTGAACGCAATGCCGGGCACACACATTTTGTTACAAAAATGTGTGGTGAATACCGCACTGCGGTAACCGGATGGCTCAGGATGTGTAATCCTGAGCCATCCGGTAACTGCATAGGTTGCTGATCCCGGCAATAGCCGGGATCAGCAAACCTAGTAAAGAGTTAAATTGATTACTAAAGTACTGTTTGAGGTCTGTAGGGGGGGCTTAGACCCCCCTACAGACCGGCCGCCCACTTCGGTGGCCTTCTAGTACAATATCCCCGCTGGCACGGGCTCCTCCGAGCCCGTGCAAGTTCCCAACACCCCCAGCCCCCCGAATTACTATACAGGGGTGCCTGCACCCCTCTGGTATACTTATTCCTGTATGGGGGGAAAATGATATATTAAAGTCATGGTTAAAGTACATATTTACGTGTATCCTGCTCCAATGTTGTGAATAATCCATGGGCGGGGCTGTTTGCGGCAGCCTCCGCCCCCTCATTTCTCATGGCCGCCCCCTCTATGCCTCATCCATTGATGTGACGCCGGACGCGTCATGAAAGGGGCGGGGCGCACGGTGTGACGGGGTTCGCCCCGCCCCTTTCATGATGCGTCCGGCGTCACATCAATGGATGAGGCATAGAGGGGGCGGCCATGAGAAATGAGGGGGCGGAGGCTGCCGCAAACAGCCCCGCCCATGGATTATTCACAACATTGGAGCAGGATACACGTAAATATGTACTTTAACCATGACTTTAATATATCATTTTCCCCCCATACAGGAATAAGTATACCAGAGGGGTGCAGGCACCCCTGTATAGTAATTCGGGGGGCTGGGGGTGTTGGGAACTTGCACGGGCTCGGAGGAGCCCGTGCCAGCGGGAATATTGTACTAGAAGGCCACCGAAGTGGGCGGCCGGTCTGTAGGGGGGTCTAAGCCCCCCCTACAGACCTCAAACAGTACTTTAGTAATCAATTTAACTCTTTACTAGGTTTGCTGATCCCGGCAATAGCCGGGATCAGCAACCTATGCAGTTACCGGATGGCTCAGGATTACACATCCTGAGCCATCCGGTTACCGCAGTGCGGTCCCAGAAACGCTGCGAAAACTGCTGCCTGCATGATTTAAAACGCAGGCAGCAGTGCCGGATCCGGCCACCGGATGGCTTGTGAAGCCATCCGGTGTTTTGCATAGGCTTCTATCAGGAGCGTTTCCTGCTCCGGTTTGGAGCTTTTTGAAAGCTCCAAACCGGATCAGGATTTAAAAAAAAAAACGCGGATGTGACCCTAGCCTAATAGAAACACGTCACCACTTCTGTATTTATCAGAGTCCTGGTTTTAGCTACAAAAACTGACGAGCAAAAACGCACAGTGTGAATGGAGCCTTAGTTTTTAGGCTGGTTTCATTCAGGAAAAAAGCTGCAGTATGAAACCAGCCTAAAAACTAAGGCTCCATTCACACTGTGCGTTTTTGCTCGTCAGTTTTTGTAGCCAAAACCAGGACTTTGATAAATACAGAAGTGATGACGTGTTTCTATTATACTTTTTCCTCTGACTGTTCCACTCCTGGTTTTGGCTACAAAAACTGATGAGCAAAAACAGAGCAAAAACAGAGCAAAAACATACAGTGTGAATGGAGCCTTAGTGATACATCGTTGGAATTAGGGTCTCTTCATACATTATGCTTCTATCATATAAGGTAGCAAAAACCTGGTGACAGATTCTCTTTGGCTGCGTTCACACGCTGCGTATTTGCCAAAAATGCAGAAAAGATAGGACATGATCAATTTTTCCCATCCGCAGCAAAACCTGTGGTATTTGATACTTGCAAAACCAATGTGTTTGCATTGATTTTTCTGGCAAGCCCAAACGCAAGAACAAATTACCATACATTTGCATAAAACCAAAGTAAAAACACATGTAGAAAATGCAGCAAAAATTCAGTAAAAATGTCCTGTGGGCACATACCCTAAGTCCTCAGTATTCATGAGCTCTGTATATTACTGGCCCCATCACTAATTGGCAGCTTTGTGCCTATGCAGAGTATACACAGGAAGCTGTCAATCAGTGGTTTGGGCATGGTTATAGAGAGCTCAGCATTCAGACATCTGCAGCACATAAAATATAAATATTATCAAAACTACATAATGTTGCTCTCGTATGTGTTAGCAAAAAAACTGATATACCGTGTTTCCCCGAAAGTAAGGCCCCCCCAATTGTAAGGCCGCCTAGGGGTGAAGGGGGGGCCTGCTAATGTAAGGCCTCCCCCGATTGTAAGGCCTTACAACCGGGGGGGCCAATGTAAGGCCCCTAGCGGAGGGGGGGGGGGAGCGGGAGAGGGTCGCACGTCACGTGCGCCCGCTCATTACATATGCACTGCATCCCCCTGTCAATCAGCGACAGGGGGAGCAGTGCATTATACGGTATATATGGGCCCCCTCCTGCTGGCACACTACCCCCCTGTTCTGAGGCCCCCACCGCTGCTGCTGAAGACATCTTACCATCCAGGGTCTTCTTGCAGCAGCCAGCGCGTCGGTCCTCTGTCCTCGGCTTTCTCCCGGATCATGTGACCCGTCGCAGCGCATGACATCATCGCGACTGCGACCGGCCGGTCACATGATCCGGGAGACAGCCGAGGACAGAGGACCGACGCGCTGGCTGCTGCAAGAAGACCCTGGAGGGTAAGATGTCTGCAGCAGCAGCGGTGGGGGCCTCAGAACAGGGGAGTAGTGTGCCAGCAGGAGGGGGCCCATATATACCGTATAATGCACTGCTCCCCCTGTCGCTGATTGACAGGGGGATGCAGTGCATATGTAATGAGCGGGCGCACGTGACGTGCAACCCGCTCCCGCAGTGTCCCAGCAGGAGGGGGCCTGTAGGCCACACTGCTGGGGCACCCAATGTAAGACCACCCCCCGAAAGTAAGACCGGGGGCCACTTTTGGCCCCAAAAAAATGTAAGACAGGGTCTTACTTTCGGGGAAACACGGTAAGAGGGTGTTGTGATGTAGTGAATGTTTTACTATGCTTTGCAGCATTACACAAAGGGTTAACTGCCTGCAGTTCTGTGTGTGTCTGATTGAACACAGCTTCCCAGCTGTGAATGTGTCAGGTGAGATATCAGCTGATTAGTGCTGTGTGAGAGAGTTGAGAACTCTCAATGTGAATGTGGCCCAAGTCACAGTGAGGAATGAGATGACCTGTAAACCGTGTTGTCCACTGACTGAAGGTGGTGAATGGACTCTGTGGGTACTGCACTGATGTACTGGCGTATACTCCATTGAGACTGTGTATGAATATGTCCCCTAAGCCATGCGTGGAAATACTGCCCTGGGACACTTATGGAGATGTGTACCTCAACCTGTTTGACAATCGATCCATTGTGAAAGATAAATGGACTATGCATTATATGGACATTTATGATGAAGCTAAAGGAAAGCCTCATGTTTATGTTATGGAGCATGGTTTATGTAGTTTGGAATAAACCTGATGAACTATTGTTTATAGAAACCATTGCTGTGTGTCAATTCTGCAGTGAAGCAAGTATCCCATAATACTCTCAGCGAGCACTACCTTACATTTGGTTGAGAATACGGGCGGTGCAGCCTGGTAGCAAGCGGCAACGGTCGAGGTCCAAGTGTGAAGATTCAGCCACACTGCAGCCTGGTTTCTAGGGGTAATGGGACAGGAGCACTGTGGCGCCCCGCATGGTCAGGCATCACAGAGGGGTATTGCACCCGTAGAAGCGGTGTAATTACCCCGTGGCAGGTGAATGGAAGAGTCGACATATGGCTTAAACACTTGCATCCACACAGGCACATACCCTCAGCTCTGGGGGCTAGCAAGTTAATCTTTAAGAAACCCAGCCCCGAAGGGTGGAGCTGTGCAGGTTATTGGGAGTGGGGACAAGGGTGAGAAGAGAGAGTTGAGTGAGGAGAACAGAGGAGAGGAGTAGGAGTGGGGAGGAAGGCAGGAAAGTGTCTTCCAGGGAAAGAGCAGTTCTGGGAGCCGAGAAGAAGCCGGTGATAGGCTTATCCCAGAGCAGCCTTCCGGGTTCCGGAGCCCGAAGTCTGCTGGAAGCTTCAAGCCCAGTAAGAGAATCTGGTTAACCGGGAAGACTTCAAGTTTTCCTGGACACCCGCGAAGTCAACCCATGG
The DNA here is from genome assembly GCA_033576535.1 of Allobates femoralis. Classification (NCBI taxonomy): domain Eukaryota; kingdom Metazoa; phylum Chordata; class Amphibia; order Anura; family Aromobatidae; genus Allobates; species Allobates femoralis. Next base: position 792,442,409 of record JARQOC010000003.1, on the reverse strand, counting down.
GCTGGGCACCGTGCACAGAGAGTTAGCAGCGGGCCATTAGAGGGTTGCCCGACGACAAAGCAAAGAGTGAGCGAGTACAGGAAGCCAGGCCAGATTTCAGGTCTGCCAGGCCTCACCCCACACTAACCTGGAAGTGCGACAGAAAGGACACCTACCTAAGCCACACAGAGACTTTCCGTTCGCCTGCCACTAACTAGTACTGTGCATACCTGTTAATTTTAACATCTGAATCTGGGTAATAAAGGGCAGCTGGCACTAAGCCCGAGATTCATAGTGTCTTGCTAATATTAGAACCAGCCATTAGGAATCTCTAGTAAATAATGCACAACACTCAGAGAAAAATAATTTTATTAGAACAAACGTATCTCAACTCCATCTTTATTACTCTCACATAATCCTCCATGATCCTTTATTCAGAGTTTGCAGGGAGAGAACAAGCGTCCTCTTCTTGAGAGTCTGCAATCACACTGACTGCAGGGACTCAGTGAGTGACATCACCCGCGGCAGTCAGAGACTGCCACAGGGCAGTGGTGACATCACTCGCTAAGTCACCAGGGCTCCCCGTGGCAGTGAACTCAAAATGTTGTCACTTAGGGTACCTTTACACGCGGCTACATTTCTAGGGTGGCTACAGGGAACTTACTGGTTGCAGTGAAATCATGGAGACAAGGTTCTATCTTGTTGCTGTGTACAAATGGAATAATCTCTCCATGATTTCACTGCAACCAGTAAGTTCCCTGTAGCCACCCTAGAAATGTAGCCGCGTGTAAAGGTACCCTTAGGGTGGGTTTCCACTGTTTAGGCACATCTGGGGCTATCCAAATAGGACATGACACTCACAGACCATGCCATCAAAATCTGTGTTTTAAAATGTCACTCCCTCCCTTCAGAGACCTGCCGTGTGCCCAAACAGTGGTTTTCCGCCACATATGAGGTATAGGTGTACTCAGGAGAAATTGCCCAACAAATTTTAGGATTCATTTTATCCTGTTGCTCATGTGAAAATGGAAAAATTGAGGCTAAAAGAACATTTATGTGGAAAAAAAGTACTTTTTCATTTTCACGGCTCAATGTATGAAGCACCTGGGGGTTCAAAGTGCTCACCATGCATCTAGATAAGTTCCTTGGGGGTCTAATTTTCAATATGGGGTCACTTGTGAGGGGTTTCCACTGTTTAGGCACATCACGGGCTCTCCATACGCGACATGGTGTCTGCTAACGATTGCAGCTAATTTTCTGCTTAAAACGTCAAATGTCACTCCTTCCCTTCTCAGCCCAAACAGTGGTTTTCTGCCACATATGAGGTATCGGTGTACTTAAGAGAAATTGCCAATACATTTTAGGATCCATTTTTTCCTGTTGTCGATGTGAAAATGAAAAAAATTGAGGCTAAAAGAACATTTATGTGGGAAAAAAAAGTACTTTTTCATTTTCACGGCTCAATGTTGTAAAATTCTGTGAAGCACCTGGGGGTTCAAAGTGCTCACCATGCATCTAGATAAGTTCCTTGGGTGGTCTAGTTTCCAATATGTGGTCACTTGTGAGGAGTTTCTTCTGTTTAGGCACATCAGGGGCTTTCTAAACACTACATGGTGTCCGCTAATGCTTGAAGATAATTTTCCATTCAAAAAGTCAGTTGGCGCTCCTTCCCTTCCGAGCCTTGCCGTTCACCCAAACATTATTTTTTGACCTCATATGGTGTATCAGCGTATTCAGCAGAAATTGCACAACATATTTTAGGGTTCTTTTTGTGCTGTGACCTTTGTCAAAATGCAAGAATTGAGGTTAAAATAACATTTTTGTTGGAAAAATTAAAATGTCCATTTTTTCTTCCACATTGCTTTAGTTCCTATGAAGCATCTGAAGGGTTAATAATCTTCTTGAATGTGGTTTTGAGTAGCTTGAGGGGTGCAGTTTTTGGACTGGTGTCTCTTTTGGGTGTTTTCTGTCATGTACGCCCTTCAGAGTCACTTCAAATGTGGTGTGGTCACTAAAAAAAATGATTTTGTAAATTTTGCTGGAAAAATGAGAAATTGTTGATGAACTTTGAACCCTTATAACTTCCTAACAAAATTTTTTTTTTCCAAAATTGTGTTGATGTAAAGTAGACTTGTGTGAAATCTTATTTATTCACTATCTTGTGTGACATTACTGTGGTTTAACAATATAAAAATTCAAAATTTCAACATTTTCGCCAAATTTCCATTTTTTTCACAAATAAACGCAAAAATTATCGACCTAAATGTACCACTAACATGAAGCCCAATATGTCACGACAAAACAATCTCAGAATCGCTAGGACCATTTGAAGCGTTCCTATTACCTCAAAAAGGGACACATGGGCAGAATTGCAAAAAATGGCCAGGTCACTAATGTCAAAACAGGCTAGGTGGTAAAGGGGTTAATGTCATTTCTGGAGAACTTGCAGCAGAGCCTCTGTGCTTCGTGTAGAGAACTTGCAGGAGAATGTCTGTGTCTCTCTCTACCTTTTCCCACCTCCTTAGAGTCTTAGGAGCAATTAGAATAATAGAATATAGAGCTTGATATTTAGGTTTACAGCCTAAAGGCATGCCCACAGGGGAGGAAAAGAAAAAAAAAAACAACCCCTAATAGTGATGCAGTGCTGCACACATCAATCATCTGCTGCCCTTTTTTTTCCAGGAGTTTTATGACACTTTTCTCTCCAATCAAACATGTCATTAAAGTAAATGTGCCTGTAAGTGCCTGTAGGGCTTCACTTTATGGCCCTAAATCCTGCTGGTTAGTTCCCTTGTCATGGCCTTTCCATGTGATTTAAACTAGAAAGCCAAACCAGAAAATACAGAGGCTTTATCAGATTACTAATATGGGAAGTGCATCTCACACTAACTGCAATGCAATTAGTAAACACAATACTTGAGTGTTCTATTCCAAATATTGTAAAACTCCTTTCTCACATTTAATACCATCTAATCTCTTAAAATAGAATAATAATGTACAATCTTGTGTTATTTCCTTACAGATCTGGTATAAAGCTGTATGACACTATTGTCTGGCCTCGTGTGTCGGAGCGAGGAATTTTCATGGAAAAAAATGGCTCCAGTATGGGGTCTACTTTGATTCTTGCACAGCGCTGGGTCTGTCCAGAAATGTACAAGTTCTAATTGTTACAAATGAAAGGAAATTATCTATTGCTTTGAAGATCACCTCTGCAGGAAACTTCTCATTTCTCTCTGTGCAAAAGTTACATCGCAGTTATATAACAATTCTATTCCTAGAGATGACAAAGGACACAAAAGTAATTCAACATCCACTTTAATTGCTCTCTTACCCACCTGCCTACATGTCAGAAAATCAATCATCTGCAATTCCTAGGAACAATGTGGAATCCACACATATGGCTGTGGGCAAACAATAGAATCTATCTCATTAAAGTCAACATTGTATAGAGTAAAGGCTAATGTATGTGGGGTGGGAATAAATGTCAGAGGATCCTCACATACATAACTGCCATTTATCAATGAGCTGCTTGACAAGTCAGGTTGTTGAATTCATAGCTTGCAGCCTTGGTTTTGTGTCCCAATTCACTAGAGATTACTACATTTTTTTCATGAAATTTGATTTACGATGAATTGATTCAGCGCAAATTGAAATTACTGCAAAGTCTCCAAATTGACCTGAAACAATGTTTATGAGGTGTGTAGGTGCAGTATTTCCAACTTTTTCATGCCGTTTAATGTAATAACATGCAGAATATAGCTTTGGGTAAAAGTACATTGTACTGGCAGAGTTGTTTAGGCTGTGTTCCCTTGGCAGAAAAGAAACTGTTTACAAAGAGCAGAATTTGCTGCATTGTTGCTGCTTTGTGAGGCTTTTTTGTTGTATTTTTCTTGTGTTTTTTTATTACACTGATTACTACATTTTCACATAAGTCATGTTACTGAAAAAAAATAAGTCATTACTTATCAATTGTTATGTGCTCAACATGAATATGAGAGTCAAAATGCAAATTTGTCTCTACTTTTTTAGTAATTTGCAATTAATGTATACATCACACAATGGATGCTGTCATGAATGTACAAATATTGTTTATTACGGTATTTTAAGATGCTTGAAGAGTCAGCCAAAGCTAGCTCACTCATCTCTCCACCGTTTTGGTTTGTGAGTGAGTTACATAGATCCAATTCATGCAACCCCCACTCTCTCTCCTCCTCCCCTATCCAACTTTTACGACTGCAGAGCAATAAATACCTGGAGCTGAGTTAAAGTTGTATCTTTCCCGCTCAAAGGTTCTTTGTCTTGAAAGATAGTTTTGTGAATGTCAGATTTAAGAAGACCCGTTCATGCCACATACACATAATTCATATTTTTAGATTATTCACCGTTTTGCGCATTTAATGATATGTCTTGTATATCTATGTAACACTCAGGAACCTGGGAAATGAGTTCTGGCTTTCTGAACATAATAAGTATGTCATATTTGGTATAAATATTCTCAGAATTACATGAAAGTAAACATGAGATGTATATCATGGATGTGGGCCCACCCCATCCCTGATATGAAGAATGAAGATTTATTAAGCATGGTGAGAGAGGAGGTCTCAGAAGACAAGCCCACCAAGGAGTGGTAACTCTACGAGGGGGGGCCACAGGTTCTCTGCCCTTTATTAAAACCAGAGCAGCCATTTTTGGGTGATTCCACCCAGGGGCACGGACATAGCAAGACTACAGCTGTGTGGAAATGAAGAAAGAATAGAGTATGTGGTAAGCGCTAGGGAATAATTACAGCTCCACGGCCAGTAATAAATTACTTTTAGGCTTTAATAAAAATGTGTACAACACGCGGGTCCATTAACCACGATGCATTTCAACGCAGTATGGGTCTTTCTCAACTTGATGGCACGTGATGTGACAGGATGTATATGTACCACCAGTTCCTGCTAGGAACGTATATATACCTCGATCCAGTCACCCTCAGGCACACAATATCACATAAATACAAAAAAAGTTATGCTGCCACCACCGATCTCTTATAGGTGTATCGGTAACCCGTATGAAAGCGTAAAACAAACAGTGAGGTCGTGAGAGCTCGCTCATAGAACAAGGAGATGGTGACTAGTAAATTATAATATTTTACTCCCAAAGATGGCAGTGATTATATAAAAGATTTACAACATATTACATAAGAGACAATGTACATGTATGCATAAACAGTTATAAAAATAAAAGGAATAAAAGAGAACTTGCCAGACCTAGCCACGCATGGATAAACTTAGATCCGGTGGGGGGCAGCTCCCCAGAAAGGTAGGATTCCTCCACACAGCTGTAAAAAATAAAATCCAATTTGCGCCATACTGTGTTTGCAATAATTACCCTCGGTATATTTTTGTATTGCTCACCTTGACCAGTTGTGCCGTCCGCACAACTGGATTAACTTGCACACTTGCGAGGTCTTTGAAATAATGAATTTCACTCTTCTGGAATGATGTGAAAAAATGGCGTCTTCAGCGTTTTACTCGGTTGCCAAGGATCACGTGACAGCTCAGGAGGATTATCTAAATGACGAAGGCCAGGTCCTGTAGCCCAGAGCAGCGCCACATCCCACTCCCCTCAGGGAGGATATGTAAGGTAATGAAGAAAAGATAGAGTATGTGGTAAGCGCTAGGGAATAATTACAGCTCCACGGCCAGTAGTAAATTACCTTTAGGCTTTAACAAAAATGTGTACAACACGCGGGTCCATTAACCACGATGCATTTCAACGCAGTATGCGTCTTTCTCAACTTGTGTTGTGTATTGTAACTAAGTGGATAAAATAATAACAGTTTTATGTAGCAGGAGCTTAAATTGTATCCCATCGAAGTCTTGAAATACTTGTACACTGCTGATGTCAGCTTTCTTCAGCAGGTGCCTGGTACTAGTACTGCATTGCATAAACAAAGGATGCAATAAACTCTGGATGATGTGTGCGTTATGGTATTATGTAACATGATGCAATATTATATCATTGTAGGCTTATTTAGGATATTTTTAGAGTCCTACTGGATAAATTTACAAGGTGAAACATAGAAAATGCACTATATGACGGCCAATACAAAATTTTCAAGGTCATGTTCAGCAAACCAAGAAGCTACAGACTAGGACATTTTTACGTAAAGGGCCTGGTACCCGCTGCGATGTGGCAACGATCCGGCCAACAATGTGGATCGCTGCCACATCGTGTACTGATCGCTGGTGAGCTGTCACACAGGCAGACTCACCAGCGATCAGGACCAGCGCGAGAATGCTGATAACTATGGTAAACATCGGGTAACTAAGCTGAATGCGGCACTTTGTTACCCGATGTTTACCCTGGTTACCAGGTCCCAGTGCTTGCTGTGCGGCGCTGAGAGGTCGTTCATCGTTGGACTCCCGCTGTCACACGCGGCGGTGCTGGCCGCCCAGCGGGAGACCAACGATACATTTATGGTCCAGGTCATGAATCTAACAATCAATGATCAATGACTTATCGTTGATCGTTGATACGTGTCACAAACAACGATGCCGTTACGACATCGCTGCAACGTTAACAGACCAGTAACGTTGCAATGATATCGTTCACGATACCGTTGTGTGTAACGGGGCCTTAAGTAACAATTTCAGTTTTATATGTTGCATTTGTCTGTAGTTCATGTTTAATAAAGTTAGTTTTATTCACCAAAAATTCAGCAAAAAATTTAGTAAAAATGCAAGGCCGAAAGACTTGATATGCAGTTTTTTAAAAAACACAGCGGTTTTCCAATTTAACCAGGGCAAAAAGCAATCGTGTGCATGAGATTTCTGAGATATCGCCTCCTGTTGGTACGGTAAAAACAGCTTTAAGTTTGCATTAAAAACTCAGCAAAAAACGCTGCAAAAACACAATGTGTCAACTCAGCCTTACAGATGTAAAAGATTCCACAAATATTCCTTTTTTGGGTGCACATGCCAGTGTCAGTGTTTATACACATGCAGTTTAGGGCCGCTTTACACACACCAACTTCTGTGACCAACTTCTGAACAGATCTCTGGTTGCAGTGAAATCATGGACACATTGCTCCATTTTGTGGCTGTGTACAAATGGAACAATGTGTCCATGATTTCACTGCAACCAGTAAGTTATTCAGAAGTTGGTCACAGAAGTTGGGGTGTGTAAAGCGGCCCTTATGCAAATAAGCTGAGGAGTTTTTAACACTCAGTAATATAAAAAATATTTTTCTGGATAGCAGAAACAGGTCTGTTGCTGTTGTTGTTTGTTGCAAAGTGAAGAAACAATGATGGCTTTTTTTAGAAGTAAAAAAAATCCCTTTTTGTGGAGTTTGAACAAGATTAGCATTTGTTCATAAAGTGGATAAGGTTTGTAGAAGCAATGGAAAGTACCAGTGTTGTGCGGGAAAAATGAACCCGAAGTCTGGATTAAAACGTTACTGCAGCATCGTGCTGTTCTTGCTGCAGTTGTCTAAAATCTAAAGAAAAAATGCAATTTTTACTGTGATATAATTGGAATCACACCAAATATGTTGCTGTCTTACATCTATTTGGAACTGGATATCAATATATTTGGCGGAAAATGGCAAAGAAACCTGCAATGTGTGAATGCAGCCTAATAATCTTTTGTAGAAATGAACCAACGCATTGAAAATAAGATATTATATAGAATTTGTGAAAGCATTACATTTTTTCATCTTCACACAAATAAACCACTTTTTACTAATACTTTATATTCTAACACGTACACTTGTCCTCAATAGTGCCAACTATAGTTTTGTGAGTTGGCCTCAGGAGGGTTTTCAGGGATTTTGATACCGGATTCCTCAGTGGGTATTTCATTATTGTCATTTTATTTTATTTTTTTATCAACTTTAAGAAGCATGTTCTTTTTAGAAAACCAAAGAATTTCTTAAGGGAGATGGTTCCTCTGGAGGGTCTCTCAGCTCAGTGGAGGAATAATAAAGATGTCACAGGAGTCTTGTGCTAGTTATGCTGATAAAGTAAAAAGTTGAACTTGTAACGTCTATTAGCTGAAAAGTTGTGGAATTAAATGAAAGCAAATTAAGTGAATCAACACATAAAATTATAATATTGCAATTCAAGAGAAGTTTGGTGTGGACTTTCATTAATTGAGTTTGAAAAACTTTGCAAAACTTTAAACATAAGCCATACTTTATGCTGTAGTGAACGTGCTGTAGATGATGAAGCCATGAACTGAAAAACTATAGTGTTAAAATGAATAAACTAAAAGAAGTAGCATTTTTCGGTAAATAATACTATGATTTTTTTTCTTTTTTTAGAATTCAAATTATTGGTTCAAGACTAATTGAATCAATAAATGTTGTGATTTGCTGAATGCAAATTCAGAAAAATGGTGGCCGGGGTGAAAAAAAGATACTGTATTTTTTGCTTTATAAGACTCACCGGATCATACAAAGCACCCCAAATTTGGTGAAGAAAAAGAGAATTTTTTTTTTTTAATGTTAAATGGGGTCCATCTTATAATGCCAGTGGCATCTTACAATCAGTATATATGTCCCCCTATTATGCTATACATATCCTCCATCTTGGTATGCTGGTATATATGCCCCCTCTTCTGGTATATATATCCCTCATCCTAGTATACATGTCCCCAACCTGCATATATGCCCCCATCCTGGAATATATGCCCGCCATCCTGGTATATATGTCCCCCATCCTGCATATATGGTCCCGCATCCTGTATATATATCCTCTGATCCTATATATGGTCTCCCATCCTGAATATATGCCCCCCATCCTGTATGTATGATTCCCCATCATGTATATACAGTCCTTCACCTGTATATATGGTCCTTCATCTTGTATATGTGTCCCACATCCTGTATATATGACCCCCCATCCTGTATATGTGGTCCTCATCCTGTATATTTGTTGCCCATCCTGTATATATAGTCCCCCATCCTTTGTACATAGCCCCATCCCCCTGGACCCCCTATGGATTACCGAGGGGCCGGTGCTGTGGCCATGGAGTGGAGGTGCCAGAGGCAGGTGTCGAAGGCTGATGGCACAGCCGCAGGACTGGAGCTGCAGGGGATTAGCGGCAGCGCCATGCGGCGGGCATCGCCATGATCAGTGCGCGGGGCTGCAATCACCAACAGTGTGCAGCTGGTTGGTAGAGATTGAGATGTCTACAAAATGGCCGCAGATGGAGATCCAAGGCCATTTTCTAGAGGTCATAACCTCTGGAATCCAGCTGCACGCTGTCAATGAATGCAGCCAAGCACACAGAGCATGGCAGAGCCCACCGAACGGCACCCCCACTAATCCCCGCAGCTCTGGTCCCGCAGCTGTGCCCTCACCCTCCGGAACCTGACTCTGGCGCCTCCTCTCCATGGCCGCAGCGCCCCCTCGGTGATATATTTGTAACATTTTTTAGATGCTCCCATTTTCCCCCAAATTGGGGAAAGAAAAGTGCTTCCTAAAATCAAAAAAATATGGTACTTACCTCCCTGTTCACCTGTTACACCAGCACAATACCCCTGTTTTAGTCTATGAAACTGTGAATAAATTTGAACATCTTGATTTGGTTTTTGCCAATTGCCCAAAAAATTCCAGTTCTCATTTACACATTGCAGAAAATTGCATCAGCCTCAGAGGGTTGACATAATCGAAGGTGCAATTGAGTTGACTTCCCAATAATGACATGCAGCTATCACATCCAATGGTATAGCACAGTCAATCATAAGGGAAAATCATAATCTGTAAAGACGCTGAGACAGTGAGTTCAGCAGTCATTGTAGGAAGATTAGCATGGACTGCTTCACATTGGCAAATATGAAAGTCCATCTGGATCCTTGAATTTCAAGGAACCACATGGACAGCCACAGATTATGCAAACAGATGCCAACAGATGTCCACGGGCCGTTTTTTTAACGGATCCATCATCAGTTGCCAGAGATAGGTTGGAGGAGCTGTATCTTGCTTCTGATCATGCTCAGCACAGGAAAACAGATCTCTTTCACGGATCCGTTTTTTTCATGGATCCGTATGGATCCATCATCCAGAGAGCGCCATGTTATTTCATACGGACAGATACAGATCCGTGTCCGTTTATGTCCGCTTTCTTCAAGGAAGCCCAAAATCGGAGCAGTCTCCAATTCTGGGTGCATGAAAAAAACGGACAAAAACTGACGTGTGAAAAAAATGGACACACGGATGTCCACTTTAGGACCAGTCTGTGCCCATAGAATAACATGGGAGGTCAAAACAAATCTATGTCTATCTGTTTTCAAAACGGATAGCCACAGATTGAAAATTTGCCAGTGGGAAACCAGCCATAGTGAGAGTAAATGTGTTTAGTGTCAGTAGGGGGTCAATGACCGGGGTCTGGAGGAATCCAGGGGAGGCTGCAGAGTGAGCGGGAGGTCATGTGACCCCGTTCATTAGTCTAATGTAATATGCACGGCATCCCCCTGTCCATCAACAGCGGGGGAAAGTGACACACATTACATTACACTATGTATACTCGCTCCCATCATCACAGTGTATGCTGGCCGTCACAATAAAATAACAATCGTTCTAACTCACCCTTCCGACGATTCTCTGCCGCCATCGTGCATCCTCCCTCCGGTCTTCTTGCTTCTAATCATGTGACCGGCGCAGCGATGACATCAAGGGAGAGTTAAAACGGTTGGTACTTTATTGTGACCGCCAGCGATGGGGCCCCTATACCAGCGATAGGAGTCCTATACCAGCAATGGAGCTATATACAATGATGGGGGCTATAAACAATGAGGGGGGCCATATACCAATGATGGGGCCAAATACAGTAATGAGGAGCTATAAACCATTTATAATGGGCTATATGCCAGTGATGAAGGGCTATTTATTATTATTTATTTATATAGTGCCATTAAATTCCATGGCGTTTTACATGCTAAAAGGGCAGACAAGGACAAGTACAATGAGTGTGGACAATTTGGCCATACAGATACAAGAGGGGAGAAGATCCTGTCCACGAGGGCTCACAGTCTACGAGGGGCAGGTGGGGATACAGTAGGAGGGGGAGGTGCCGGTCGTGAGGCGGTGCGGTGGATCGGGTCTCATAGGAGGTTGTAGACTTGGCAGAAGAGGTGGGTGTTTAGGCTTCTTTTGAAGGTTCCTAGGGAAGGAGAATGTCTGATGTGTTGGGGCACAGAGTTCCAGAGTATGGGGGATGCCCGAGAGAAATCCTGAATGCGGTTGTGCGAAGAGGAGATGAGGGAGGAGTAGAGGAGGAGTTCTTGGGAGGATCGCAGGTTGCGCGAGGGTAGGTATCGAGAGACCATGTCGGAAATGTATGGAGGGGACAGGTTGTGGATGGCTTTGTAGGTCATGGTTAATGTTATAAACCAGGATCTCTGGGAATGTGAACATATTTAGTGCACGAGGTGTAAAAGGAGATGGAATAGCGTAAATAGGACACAAGGTGGAGTGAGGACAGTGGAGGACTTATAGTTCATAAAAAGGTAGTGTGGTTTTTTTAGTTCATAATGGTAGAAAGTATAGAGGCAATATTTTACATGAGAGGACAGTGTGGATCAATTATTAAAAAGGGGTACGTTATAGGCATATATTTTTATACAGGGGACATTTTAATGACACTGCTAGCTGTCGATGTGAAAATTTATCATGCTGTCTGGACCAGATGGAGAAAAAAGGAATAACTCAAATCAGAAAAGGCATCATCTATAAGATGTAAATCTTTATTTGTGATACTGACTGAATGGCGCGAGGGTAGGTATCGGGAGACTATGTCGGAAATGTATGGAGGGTACAGGTTGTGGATGGCTTTGTATGTCATGGTTAATGTTTTAAACCGGAATCTCTGGAAAGCAGGGAGCCAATGAAGGGCTTGGCAGAGGGGTTAGACAGGGGAGTAGCGGGAGGACAGATGGATTAGACGGGCAGCGGAGATTAGGATAGATTGGAGAGGTGCAAGGGAGGTAGCAGGGAGGCCGGGGAGCAGGAGGTTGTAATAGTTGAGGCGGGAGATGATGAGAGCGTGAAGAAGCAGTGTCGTGGTCAAGAAAAGTGCGGATCCGGGCTATGTACAGTGATGGGAGCTATATACCAGTGATGGTGGTATTATATACCAGTGATGGGGGCATATACTGTGATGGGGGAGCTATGTACCAGTGATGGGGTTCTACTTACCAGTGATGGAATGCTATATATCAGTGATGGGGGCGCTATATACTAGTGATTGGGGGTGCTATATACCAGAATGAGGGGCTGTTGCATTTCCCACTCTAGGCTTATACTCAAGTCAATATATTTACCCAGTTTTTGGGGGTAAAATTAGGGGCCTCGGCTTATACTCAGATCGGCTAATACTTGAGTGTTTACGGTATATATAATTTTTTTTGATTGGTTACTCTCATTTTAGCAAACATTACATAGATCAATAGTGCGAGGAATATAGATCTTGTTATTCCCTCCGTCTTGACCAAAGCATGATGTACTGCCAGAACAGCAAGGTGTCAGGTTAGAGCTTGTATTAAACTTAAGAAGAGAGGCATGGGAGTAATAATGAGCAGCACTCCACACAGTAAGAGACCTGGCAGACACAGACAGATTTTGCTGCAATTTCTAACAAATTTATTCTATTTCAGTACTGGATTCACAGCAGCACAGCTCCATATTAGGGTATTAGGACATTTTTTAAGCAGTCCTGAACGTAGCAAAACCTGAACTGCTTTCTAGGATTCTAGAGTCCTTGCCAGGAGATTTGCTGCGTTCAGGTTTTGCGTTTTTATCGCATTTTTCCTGCGTTTTTGATGCTGTGTTTTTCCTGCGTTTTTCCCATTGACTGCAGCAAAAAAAATAGAACATATCAATTCTCCCATCTGCAGAAAAACCGGAGGGATTTGACAGTTCTTGACACTTGCAAACCAATGTGTGGGCGCACAAAGGTAAACTGCATACAAAAACCACCGCAAAAACGCAGCAAAAATGTGGGCACATACCCTGTTTAATATATCCATGCTGCTGTGGTACAGAGTAAAATAGCAGGACTTATGCCCCTGTGTGTTTTGTGTACGGGAAACCAGCTAGTCTCTACCCATCAGCTTGGAGAAAATTAAAAATGATTGTGAAAAATGTTGGATATAAGACATATAATGGCCAAAAATAGTCCTATTCCTCATGTATACACACATGAGAAACATTTCTCAAAGATTACCCAAAAGGATAGATACACTTTTAAGAAAGACATTCAATGTATAATACATTTTTGTGCAGGGTAGTATCTTCCTAAGATTAGATAACTCTGTACCCAGTAGGATGTGTCTATCTATAGAGAGTAAAACAACATGACATGACAATTAGATATTTTAGGTTACAAACACCTTATTGTTAACCAACTGAGTTCTGCTACATTTACTATTCATGCAAACCAATTGAGTACATCTGTCTCTGTGTCCAGACAGCTACATATAATATTTCTTCCCTACCTCCGGAGATTGTACCTGCAGTGACAGTGAGCAGAACATGACATCTCTGACAAATAAATATAGTATGTGTTTTATTAAGGGACTCATGTTTATGCGGCGTGTTTACGGGTGGTCATGTGAAAGGAGATGTGATATATTTAAGTTTATCAGCATGGGGCTGAAAGAAGAATTTGCCTGCAAGCATCTGCTAGCATTGCCTTCAGCTCCTCCGCGGTTATCTGCTTCAGCAGACACGATGTGACGGGATGCATGCAAACTTGATACACAACAGGGAATCTTTCTTAACTACATGGTACACCTTGAGTATGCTCTCCGTGACTTTTATCCATCAAGCCTGGAAATAGCATGTTGCTTACAAGGAATTTAATAGTCTTATTCCTATGTGACTTTCTTTCTGACTTATGTTTGTGGCTGTATCCATCTCTTATTGCAACTATCCATGTTATTGTGGAGTCAACGGGGTCACACATCAGTAGGATCTGTGAGCTGAGACCTTTACCAATGTTGTGAGTGAATGGGTCAAGGCACTGATTTTAATGGACAAATGACTGCTCATGCTTGGTCGCATCTTTATTGAAATCAATGGGAAAAATGGAAAATCCTACATGTGCTCTCAGTGTGAAATCAATGGCTGCTGTGAAAACTGGAAGGTTTATGTAGCTTATGTTCAATTTAATGTAAAGATGTGTCAACATTTGCTTGGCATAAAGTTAGCTAAGGACTTCAATTTCCAATTTCCTACAATATAAATGTAATATTTGTAAGAAAATGCCTTTAGAGGCTACAATTCATTTCAGAATCATTGTGCACCAGGACAGGCTGCAACATTCTTTTTTTTTTAATTTATATTTTCCTTTAAAGGGAAACTGACCTCTAAAAATGAGCCCCCAGCCTCTATTAACGTGGTAAAGTCGGATTTTCGTCATATCGGCACAAAGGGATGGCTAGAAATGTATTACCATGGTGCAGGGACAGGTTAAAAGAGGCTGGATGCTCATTTTTAGAGGTCGGGTTCCCTTTAATAAGAAATCTGCTCGAACAAACATCTGGTCTTCACAGGTGATTTGATTGAAAAAGTTATTTATTTAGAGTACCGGTAAGTGTCATAATTAAAAAGTAATAAAGAAAAGATATAGAAATGCATATGGAGATCTCTAGAGTTATAATTGAAGATCTGACCTGCTTTAAAAGGGTGTAGTATTTCAAGCTAAATTCTCACATTCATGGTTTTTCTGCAAGTGCAAAAACCAAAGTATTAATTAAACAAGTATTAGGCATAATATAAACATTTGTTAAGCGTTTTGCAAGAGACTTGTCATCTTATGTCATTTTTGTGAGTACATCTTGATTTATTTTATCTGAAGCAAAACGTAATATTATAAAAATTGGTATATAGCTGACACGTAACATGTATATAACACAGTGGAAGACATAAATAATGCCTGTGCAAGAACAGTATATGTGACCTTTGTAGTCCAATAGTTCTGTCTATGACAGAAGCTGCTTACTGCTTTGAAGTTACCTCTTGGGCCGATGAGCCCCTGCACTGGTTGTACAAATTATGTATATGCCCCGAAATAATATTTATTATTATTTAAAAGTCTCAAGCCATCGTGACTTGATGGATGAATGCTCTGTAGGAAGATCAATATTGTGCAAGCTTAGATAGGTTCACCAGGGTCTTCTCCACTCTTATCATGCTAGTATAATGCCATTGGGATGCTGGTATTCCTTTTTGCCTTGTTCTTCTATTCTTCTGAACATGATGTCCTTCTCCTATGATTATTCCCTTTGCATAATGTGTCCAAAGTAGGCAAGTTGTAGCTTCATGATCCTGGATGTGAGTGACATTTCTGGCATGATTTGTTCCTACATTGATTTGTATGTTCTTTTTATTATCCAAGTTATTAATAACATCCTTCTCAAGCACCACATTTTAAGGGCGTAGATTCTTCTTACTTGTTTCTATATTGTCCAGATTTTACATTTGCATATTACCACAGAAAAGACCAAACTATGTATGAGCTGTATCTTCACCACCAATGAAATGATCCTCAATTTGAAGACCTTGTTCAGTGACTTAAAGCTTTATCGTCGTTTACATTTTTATTTAATAATAATGTAGAACAAGTGATTTTCATAAATTTTCTAATATACTTCATTAGAAAATTCTAGTTGCAAACCATTCCTAAACCTTCTACAAAGTGTCCCAACTGCTCTGTGTGTGAAGCAGACATATGTTTATTATCAATCACATCCGTCTTCAGTGAATACGGACATGTAACAAAGTTGCAGATTAGGCTTAGCACACACACAGTTGCAAAGCAATGTCAGAATTCAGGATCAGGTCAAACTACCGTATATACTTGTGTATAAGCTGAGTTTTTCAGCCCAAAAATTGGGCTGAAAAGTCCCCCCCTCGGCTTATACACGGGTCATACGGTATGCTGTGGGGGGGGAGGGCTGGAGGAGGCAGGAGGGGGCCGCGGTGACCGCAGGCGGTCACGTGGGGCCGCCTCATTAGTGCAATGAATATGCACGGCATCCCCCCGTCCATCAACGGGGGGGGGGATGCCGTGCATATTGCAATACACAGCCCCCCCTCCTTATTATGGGTCCCCCAGTAGTAATAAACAGCCCCCCCCTCCTTATCATGTACCCCCCAGGCTGCGGCAGCTGTCAAAATAACAAACACTTTAGCTCCACGCAGCTCAGGATCTGTCTTGTCACTTATACATCACCTTCCGGCGCAGCTCCTCCGCTCCTCCGGTCCTCCGCTCGCCGGCTTCTTCTTCCTGCTTGTGCCGGTGTCATGTGACCGGGCGCAGGAGATGATGTCATTTCCTGCGCGCGGTCACAGAAGTCGGCACAAGAAGAAGAAGAAGTCGGGACCGGAGGAGCGGAGGAGCTGCGCCGGAAGGTGATGTATAAAGTGTTTGTTATTTTGACAGCTGCCGCAGCCTGGGGGGGGACATGATAAGGAGGGGGGGGGGGCTGTTTACTACCACTGGGGCTGTAGGATACTATCACTGGGGCTGTATACTACAACTGGGGCTGCTGGATACTACCACTGGGGCTGTATATACCTCTGGGGCTGCTGTATACTACCACTGGGGCTGTATATACCTCTGGGGCTGCTGTATACTACCACTGGGGCTGTATATACCTCTGGGGCTGTTGTATACTACCACTGGGGCTGTATATACCTCTGGGGCTGCTGTATACTACCACTGGGGCTGCTGTATACTACCACTGGGGCTGTATATACCTCTGGGGCTGCTGTATACTACCACTGGGGCTGCTGTATACTACCACTGGGGCTGCTGTATATACCTCTGGGGCTGCTGTATACTACCACTGGGGCTGTATATACCTCTGGGGCTGCTGTATACTACCACTGGGGCTGTATATACCTCTGGGGCTGCTGTATACTACCACTGGGGCTGCTGTATATTACCACTGGGGCTGTATATACCTCTGGGGCTGCTGTATACTACCACTGGGGCTGTATATACCTCTGGGGCTGCTGCTGTATACTACCTCTGGGGCTGCTGTATACTACCACTGGGGCTGCTGTATATACCTTTGGGGCTGCTGTATACTACCTCTGGGGCTGCTGTATACTACCTCTGGGGATGCTGTATACTACCACTGGGGCTGTATATACCTCTGGGGCTGCTGTATACTACCACTGGGGCTGTATATACCTCTGGGGCTGCTGTATACTACCACTGGGGCTGTATACTACCACTGGGGCTGCTGTATACACCTCGGGGCTGCTGTATACTACCACTGGGGCTGCTGTATATACCTTTGGGGCTGCTGTATACTACCTCTGGGGCTGCTGTATACTACCTCTGGGGATGCTGTATACTACCACTGGGGCTGCTGTATATACCTCTGAGGCTGCTGTATACCACACTGCTGGGGGCTGTATACCTGTGCTGGGGTCCACCCTCAGACCACGAGTCAATAGGTTTTCCCAGGTTTTGGGGGCAAAAGTAGGGGTGTCGGCTTATACACTGGTCGGCTTATACACGAGTATATACGGTAGCTTGTGCCAGAAAGATGTGTCACAATCTCTGTTAACCCATTGTCTGCTGGCTCCACGCAGCTCAGGATCTGTCTTGTCACTTATACATCACCTTCCGGCACAGCTCCTCCGCTCCTCCGGTCCTCCGCTCCTCCGCTCGCCGGCTTCTTCTTCCTGCTTGTGCCGGTGTCATGTGACCGGGCGCAGGAGATGACGTCATTTCCTGCGCGCGGTCACAGAAGCCGGCACAAGAAGAAGAAGAAGTCGGGACCGGAGGAGCGGAGGACCGGAGGAGCGGAGGAGCTGCGCCGGAAGGTGATGTATAAAGTGTTTGTTATTTTGACAGCTGCCGCAGCCTGGGGGGGGGGACATGATAAGGAGGGGTGGGGCTGTTTACTACCACTGGGGCTGTAGGATACTATCACTAGGGCTGTATACTACCACTGGGGCTGCTGGATACTACCACTGGGGCTGTATATACCTCTGGGGCTGCTGTATACTACCACTGGGGCTGTATATACCTCTGGGGCTGCTGTATACTACCACTGGGGCTGTATATACCTCTGGGGCTGTTGTATACTACCACTGGGGCTGTATATACCTCTGGGGCTGCTGTATACTACCACTGGGGCTGCTGTATACTACCACTGGGGCTGCTGTATATACCTCTGGGGCTGCTGTATACTACCACTGGGGCTGTATATACCTCTGGGGCTGCTGTATACTACCACTGGGGCTGCTGTATACTACCACTGGGGCTGTATATACCTCTGGGGCTGCTGTATACTACCACTGGGGCTGCTGTATATACCTTTGGGGCTGCTGTATACTACCTCTGGGGCTGCTGTATACTACCTCTGGGGATGCTGTATACTACCACTGGGGCTGTATATACCTCTGGGGCTGCTGTATACTACCACTGGGGCTGTATATACCTCTGGGGCTGCTGTATACTACCACTGGGGCTGTATACTACCACTAAGGCTGCTGTATACACCTCGGGGCTGCTGTATACTACCACTGGGGCTGCTGTATATACCTTTGGGGCTGCTGTATACTACCTCTGGGGCTGCTGTATACTACCTCTGGGGATGCTGTATACTACCACTGGGGCTGCTGTATATACCTCTGGGGCTGCTGTATACCACACTGCTGGGGGCTGTATACCTGTGCTGGGGTCCACCCTCGGCTTATACACGAGTCAATAGGTTTTCCCAGGTTTTGGGGGCAAAAGTAGGGGGGTCGGCTTATACACGAGTATATACGGTAGCTTGTGCCAGAAAGATGTGTCACAATCTCTGTTAACCCATTGTCTGCTGGCTCCACGCAGCTCAGGATCTGTCTTGTCACTTTCTCTGCTATCACATCACATTGCACTAATCCCTATGAGCTGCTTGCCATGTCCACAAAGCCAAAACATGCAGTTTTTAACATTGCACAGAAAAATGTGAAAAAAACAAGTTATATGGCAAAAAAAAACATTATCTTAGTTACAATGTGACCCGTCATTAAAATTAAGTGCAGTATTGTTTTTTTTTTCCAATGAAATGACATTTACACTTTAATTGTTGATTTGCCCATAACTATCCTACTATTGACCTCCAGTGGCTGGAGGCTCCAGTCGAGGATGAATCTTGAGTGAACATCAATATAAGTAGTGTGAAGTTTTTTTTTACAATGTTCTGTTCTTTGCCATCTATCCCAAATGTGTCTGGGTCATTTCTCGCTGAAGTAAATATCTTTGTCTTCTTTATATTGACACAAACAGAACTACCATCAGTATGGAAAATCAGCACCAGAACCATTATTAGTACTTTAATTTAGTACCAGAACTACAATCAGTACATGATTACAACACTAAAACCATCATCAGTGCATTAATACATAACAAGAAACAGCATTAGCCAATGAATGCAGCAGCAGAACCATCATTAGTAGTGAGGACATCATCATTACATGTAGACACACCAAAACATTTGTAAGTACATGAATACATTACTAGAACTATCATTAACAGAATAATACAGCACCAAGCTTACTAAAGCAATCAATTGCAATGTCAATCAACCCCTGCCATATGCACTTGTATTGCATGAACCTACAACCCTCAGTGTGTCCAATAGTAAGGAGATGCTTAGAGTTGTTGTTAACATATAGAAACCATAGTTCAGATTATACAGTCAGTATCACAAATAAAGATTTACATCTTATAGGCGATGCCTTTTCTGATTTGAGTCATTCCTTTTTTTTCCATATGGTCCAGACAGCATAATAAATGTTCATATCGACAGCTAGCAGTATCATTAAAATGTCCCCTGTATAAAAATATCTGCATATAATGCATATAATATATTTCTCAATCAAACCCAAAGGAGTCAGGCCAATTCAATTGCAATTAATTATTTATTTTAAAACACCATGAAAAATGACAATATACAATGGTACACAGAAGGAGGACCGCATGACAAAGTTCAACCACAATGGTACTCAATCCTCAGGTATAACCATATCCATCAAACACCAGTGACCCAGTTTGGGTACACAATATACCTAATGAGGATGACACAATAGACATGCAAAGCCAAGGGTCCCATTTACCTTACTGTGACCGCCCCCTCATGCGTTTCGCACCAGCTTCTTCTGAGGAGGGTGGTCATGTTGAGGAAAGACCGGCTATTTATGGTGTGTTCAATTAGACAAGTCATCCCATGGAACCTCCGGTCCGAAAACCGGAAGTCGCATGGGCCGAGACGTCACATCCTGTTACCCCGTTGCCTAGTGACTCGCGGCATCATATCACGGCGCCCTGGCCAATCATATCCCTATGCCGCGTCACTCCGGCTGCCACACCCCCCCTATGACGCCGCCGTCCGGCCCGCCCATAGACGAAACTCAGCGCCGCCCCGCATCCCGCCTCCTCTCCATTACAGAGAGGCCGGCGGTCACGCGGGAGGACACAGAGCACGCCCAAAGCCGGCCAGACTTGAGGCACACAATAGGGGGAGGTGGCTGACGTACACATAACAAAATATAGGCAACTGCCAGATAAATACAATAATAACAATCCGTATAGACAAAGGGAGGGCTCAACTCAATGGAACCGTGTTATACATACAAAAATACATACAGCAATTCATTTTACAGCAGCCTAAGTACATAACAAATACAAGCCAATTACATACATATTAATACAATACAATGACATATGAATATCAAAAATATATAATCCAGAAATACTGGACATATTAAAGTGCTAGTGCAAGGTGCATATAAGGATCAACCATAATTTGATCAAAAAAGTGCTATCTAACTCTGTAAATCATAATACTACATACTCTCATTCATTCACACATTAAGTCCACCGGCCGGTGACTGTCACTCCCCAGACTCACCATAATTATTACATTTTAAAATACATATATATAAGAGTAATTAGCATATTGCTGCTGCATTTTCAAACTGGCTGCATGTATTCTTCATTGAGTTGACCTACAAGAGGGAAAAATAATAAAAAAAAATTTTTTTAAGTTAAAATAAAAACTAAAATAAATTTTTTTTACATTTGTTTTTATTATTTTTCCCTCTTGTAGGTCAACTCAATGAAGAATACATGCAGCCAGTTTGAAAATGCAGCAGCAATATGCTAATTACTCTTATATATATATATATGTATTTTAAAATGTAATAATTATGGTGAGTCTGGGGAGTGACAGTCACCGGCCGGTGGACTTAATGTGTGAATGAATGAGAGTATGTAGTATTATGATTTACAGAGTTAGATAGCACTTTTTTGATCAAATTATGGTTGATCCGTATATGCACCTTGCACTAGCACTTTAATATATCCAGTATTTCTGGATTATATATTTTTGATATTCATATGTCATTGTATTGTATTAATATGTATGTAATTGGCTTGTATTTGTTATGTACTTAGGCTGCTGTAAAATGAATTGCTGTATGTATTTTTGTATGTATAACACGGTTCCATTGAGTTGAGCCCTCCCTTTGTCTATACGGATTGTTATTATTGTATTTATCTGGCAGTTGCCTATATTTTGTTATGTGTACGTCAGCCACCTCCCCCTATTGTGTGCCTCCAGTCTGGCCGGCTTTGGGCGTGCTCTGTGTCCTCCCACGTGACCGCCGGCCTCTCTGTAATGGAGAGGAGGCGGGATGCGGGGCGGCGCTGAGTTTCGTCTATGGGCGGGCCGGACGGCGGCGTCATAGGGGGGTGTGGCAGCCGGAGTGACGCGGCATAGGGATATGATTGGCCAGGGCGCCGTGATATGATGCCGCGAGTCACTAGGCAACGGGGTAACAGGATGTGACGTCTCGGCCCCTGCGACTTCTGGTTTTCGGACCGGAGGTTCCGTGGGATGACTTGTCTAATTGAACACACCATAAATAGCCGGTCTTTCCTCAACATGAACACCCTCCTCAGAAGAAGCTGGTGCGAAACGCGTCAGGGGGCGATCACAGTAAGGTAAATGGGACCCTTGGCTTTGCATGTCTATTGTGTCATCCTCATTAGGTATATTGTGTACCCAAACTGGGGCACTGTTGTTTGATGGATATGGTTATACCTGGGGATTGAGTACCATTGTGGTTGAACTTTGTCATGCGGTCCTCCTTCTGTGTACCATTGTATATTGTCATTTTTCATGGTGTTTTAAAATAAATAATTAATTGCAATTGAATTGGCCTGACTCCTTTGGGTTTGTTTGAGAAATAAGTTGAATTAGGAGGGCCCTTTACCTTCTATCAGGTGGTTTGAATATAATGCATATAATAATTGATCCATTCTGTCCTCTCATGTAAAATATTGCCTCTATACTTTCTACCATTATAAACTAAAAAAAAACACACTGCCTTACGAACTATAAGTTCTCCACTGTCCTCACTCCACCTTATGTCCTTTTCACGCTATTCCATTTCCTTTTACACCTCGTGCAGTAAATATGTTCACATTTTCCCCCACCCCTATTCTTCCCCATTTTCACACTGTGCCTTCACACTGTATACCCTCCATGTGGTCCCTTTCCATACTATCTCCCCATACTGAAATTAGGTCTATCTACAACTTACATAGTTTCAGGCGATCCCTAAAAACACAACTTTTTAGGGCGGCCTTTCATGATCTCTAGTCTAAGTCATTTAGACATAGCCTATCCGCTCCACCAGTCTCACATGCATCACAAATAATGGTTAGTGGCCACTTATGCTGCTCCTATCTGTTCCCCATGTCCTCAAGCTGACTATATGTTAGGTCCCCTGGCACCGCTCCCCAACTCACCTCTCCTGGGTCTGCATCCTCTGCTCCTCTACCGATCAGGCATCTGGCGTCCAGGCGTGCTGTGTCTCAGAGCCATCGCCGGGTCCCCTTCCTATCTACTGACCATCGGGCTCACACATCAGCACACTAAAATGGTCAGAGTCATGAACCTAATCAGCAGTGCACTAGGCACAGTCGCACTCCTCCCCTGTGAATGTAGGGGTTGACACGGCTCAACCTGACACTCACCTTGACCAATAGCTGTCCGTCCTCCGGTATATCAGGCCACCTCCACTGATGGGAAGGTGCCTGATCATTGAGTTAGTAAGCTTCTGCTTCTCTGACTGTTAGTCAGGCCTTCTTTGTGCTCTCCTCCGGTAGACCCATTCCTGCTCTCCTAGCCTCGGGCTCTGATCCCTCGAATCTTCCTTAGCTATACTGTAGTATAGTCTAACCCTACGAGCCGCCCCCTGGTACTAGCAGCAATGGTATTTAGACCCCCTGGGCTTGCCCCTGACAATGTATAGGGGTTGGTTAAACTAGGATCAGCTCACCCAGGGGAGTTCGGTACCATGGCCCAGTGGGTCCACTCTAGAACGCCTTCCCCTGGACGTGTGACACTGTACCATCATTGTAAATAAGCCCCTGTACTTTGTGTCACCCCCACCTTGTTAGATTGTAAGCTCTTATGAGCATGACTGTCATTATTTTGCTTTAATTATTGTATTATGCCTTGTATAGTATTTTATATTGAATTGTATTGTATTTTCTGATAACTCTTTCTTATGATTGTTTGAATATGAACCTCTGAATTGTGAAGCGCTGTGGATATATGTTGGCACTATATAAATAAGGATTATATTATTACTGTCTCTTCGCATACTGCCCCAATCCATACAGTGTCCTTTCTCTCCCCCCATTTCTTACTGTACTCCTGTTTTGTGCCCTCAAACCAACCCTACCCTCTATCATCTACAATGGAAGTCTCCAGTATCTTAGGGTCAATGGATAATTTACTTTTTCACTGTCTTCTCCTCCTCTACGGCACAGCAGTGATGTCAGAAACGTGATGAGGTGACATCATCACACAGCTGCTTGTCATCTCTGCCGCAGTAGCATAAACATTTATTTCTTCAGTTATATTTGCATCTAAATAATGCAAATACATTTGTATACAGACAGAGTGGATCTGGCCAAATCCCATTGCTTGGTTGCAGAAAAATGCTGCCCCTTGGAGACACCCGATCACCACCTGAGCAGTGTATACTCATCTTTCCTCATGGTACACACAGCCATGCTAAGATGTAATAGGTTTTAAAATTTGCATGTGAAACTTAGATTCGAGCACAAGAAAGCATGAGTCATAAGTAAGACTGCTTAGTGCAGTCGAAACGCGTCAACTGGGTCATGTGGGCCATGTACATTTTTCTTTTGTATGCACTTTACTTTCTTTTGAAAAAGAAAAGAAAAGTCCAGTCCTGTTGAGCCGGACTCCAATTTTTCTATTATGCTAGAAAGCATATATGCCTTTTCAATAAATCACATAAATATGTTAAAGCTTAATCTTTTAACGTAACAGTGAATTTATGTTATTTTTTACTTTAATTTTTCTTCTCCTGTTCTTTCAAGAGTCGTTACTTTTCTTATTTTTCAGTTAGCAAAGTTGTAAATGTGATTGATTTTTGGCATGATGAGTTGCAGATTTGAATGCTGCCATTTTACTTGCCATATGGGCAGCGGCTGATGGCCATAGACTCTCTCATTCGAGAAAATCGGGTTGATTATAGCAATAACTCTATGAACAAACTCCGATCAGAGCTTGATCCAAGTGTTAGCATAGTGCGCTCTGAATCTCTCTGATGAGGCAATTCAAAGCACATTGTGACAAGACTGAGAACAAAATGTCTTTAATGTGCGAGTTTGCAGTAATCAAATTGCACTCAGATGTCATCCAAGTGCTGTCCGATGATTTCCATACCCTCATAGACTTGCATTGTCAAGTATGATCCAAATGTTGGATCAAACTCGGGCCAACGTCTATTCTACGAAAAAATCTGACATGTGATTGACCCCATAAACTGGTACAAGTGCCATACGATATTTTGTCAGACCTTACTTGGACCAAAAGTGCTACCAAGTTAGTACTAGCTATTTTCAGTATTTAATGGACAGAGAAAAATTTTAATCCACCATTTTTACTCCTCTTTTATTGTAGATTTTGTGGTAAAATTATCTAATTTTATTCTGTTTGTCTGTTGATAATGGCCATACAAAATCTGTATATTTTTTGATTTATGCTACGTTCACACTTTAGCTAATAAATTACAGGTACATCTCAATGAATTAGAATATCATCAAAAAGTTAATTTATTTCATTAATTCAATTCAAATAGTGAAACGCATATATTATACACCATGTTACAGATTATTATGCAAATCTTCTTTTTCTCTGATTTTCCTAAATGTTCGGTGTAAATGACAGTCAGGGCCACTTTACACACACCAACTTCTGTGTCCAACTGTCTGAACAGATCTCTGGTTGCAGTGAAATCATGGACACATTGTTCCATTGTGCACAGCCACAAAATGGAGCAATGTGTCCATGATTTCACTGCAACCAGAGATCTGTTCAGAAGTTGGACACAGAAGTTGGTGTGTGGAAAGCGGCCCTCATTGTAATAAAAGTCATCACCCGTTAGAGTATACATCGAATTTTTTGAAGAAACCTCCCAATGATAGCAGTATAATCTTCAAAATTTAAAAAAAAACTCTAAATGCACTGTTCCAAATTATTAAGCACAGTAGAGTTTCTAAACATTTGATATGTTTGAAAGAACTGAAAATGCAAATTTGATGAATTTGCAGCATTAGGAGGTCACATTCACTGAAATAAAAAGCTATTTAACTCCAAAACATCCTAACAGGCCAAGTTACATGTTAACATAGGAACCCTTCTTTGATATCACCTTCACAATTCTTGCATGCATTGAACTTGTGAGTTTCTGGAGAGTTTCTGCTTGTATTTCTTTGCATGATGTCAGAATAGCCTCCCAGGGCTGCTGTTTCGATGTAAACTGCCTCCCACCCTCATAGATCTTTTGCTTGATTATACTCCTAAGGTTCTCTATAGGGTTGAGGTCAGGGGAAGATGGTGGCCACGCCATGAGTTTCTCTCTTTTATGCCCATAGCAGCCAATGACACAAAAGTATTTTTTGCAGCATGAGATGGTGCATTGTCATGCATGAAGATGATTTTGCTCCTGAAGGCACAT
Source organism: Allobates femoralis (assembly GCA_033576535.1). NCBI lineage: Eukaryota > Metazoa > Chordata > Amphibia > Anura > Aromobatidae > Allobates > Allobates femoralis. The sequence continues at coordinate 792,416,367 of JARQOC010000003.1, read as the reverse complement.
TTTTGCTTTTTGTACCATGGAAGAAAGTTCTCAGTCAGAAATTCTATATACTTTGCATAGGTCATTTTCACTCCTTCAGGAACCTTAAAGGGGCCTACCAGCTGTTTCTCAATGTTTCCAGCCCAAAACATGACTCCTCCACCTCCTTCCTGACGTCACAACCTTGTTGGGACATGGTGGCCATCCACCAACCATCCACTACTCCATCCATCTGGACCATCCAGGGTTGCTCGGCACTCATCAGTAAACAAGACTGAAAATTAGTCTTCATGTATGTCTGGGCCCACTGCAACTGTATCTGCTTGTGAGCACTGTTTAGGGGTGGCCGAATAGTAGGATTATGCACCACAGCAAGCCTTTGAAGGATCCTATAGCTTGAGGTTCAAGGGACTCCAGAGGCACCAGCAGCTTCAAATATCTGTTTGCTGGTTTGTAAGGCCTTTTTAGCAGCTGCTCTCTTAATCTGATGAACTTGCCTGGCAGAAACCTTCCTCATTCTGCCTTTATCTGCACGAACACCTCTGTGCTCAGAATTATCCACAAATCTCTTCACAGTATGATGATCACGCTTACGTTTTTGTGCAATATCTAATGTTTTCATCCCTTGTCCAAGGTATTGCACTATTTGTTGCTTTTCGGCAGCAGAGGGATCCTTTTTCTTTCCCATGTTACTTGAAAACTGTAGCCTGCTTAATATTGTGGAGCCATCAAACGGTAAATACAATATTATTATTATTATTTATTTATAAAGTGCCATTGGTTCCATGACACTTTACATAAGAAGTAGGAGGTAACAAAAACAGGTACAGTACATATGAACAGTCAAGGCTTGCTGATACACAACGGGAGAGGGCCCTGTCCACAAGGGCTCACAGTCTACAGGGGTGGGAGAGGAGACAATAGGAGGGGAAGCGCCAAGTGTGTGGTGGTGCGGCGTTGGGTCTCATCATAGGTTGTAGGCTTGTTGGAATAGATGAGTTTTCAGGTTCTTTTTGAAACTCCTAAGGGTAGGCTAGTGTCTGACGTGCTGGAGAGAGCATTCCAGAGTATGGGGGAGGCACGGGAGAAGTATTGTATGCGGTTGTGGGACGATGAGATAAGAGGGGAGGAGAGGAGGAGTTCTTGTAAGGAGCGCAGGTTGCGTGCGGGTAGGTATCGGGAGACCATGTCGGTGATGTAAGGGGGGGACAGGTTGTGGATAGGTTTGTAAGTCAGGGTTAGGATTTTAAATTGAGCTCTTTGGGGGGTGGGGAGCCAGTGAAGTGCCTTGCGGAGGGGGGAGACGGGAATAGCGAGGAGGCAGGTGGATTCTACGGACGGCTGAGTTTAGGATAGAACGGAGCGGTGCAAGGGAGGATGCAGGGAGACCGGTGAGCAGTAGGTTGCAGTAGTCAAGGCGGGAGATGATGAGGGAGTGGATGAGAGTTTTGGCAGTGTCATGATTAAGGAATGGGCGGATACGTGACATGTTCTTGAGCTGGAGTCAGCAGGAGGTGGCAAGGGCTTGGATGTGGGGCTTGAAAGAGAGGGAGGAGTCAAGAGTGACCGGAGAGAGGGAGCAGTCGTTGACTAGGATTGACAGGTCCGGTAGAGGGGAGGGCGGCTGGGGGGAAAATGATTAACTCTGTTTTGTCCATGTTCAACTTGAGGAAGCGAGCAGAGAAGAAAGATAAGATGGCAGAAAGGCATTAGGGAATTTTAGACAGAAAAGAGGTGATGTCAGAAGAGGTAGATCTGGGTGTCGTCGGCGTAGAGATGGTACTGGAGGCCATGGGACTCAATGAGTTGACCTAGGCCAAGGGTGTAGATGGAGAGGAGTAGCAGTCCCAGAACTGATCCCTTAGGGACGCCAACAGTAAGGTGGTAGGATGAGGAAAAAGTGTAGGAGTGGGTGACGCTGAAGGTGCGGTCTGTAAGATATGAGGAGATCCAGGAGAGGGCGAGATCGGTGATGCCAAGGAATTCTAGGATTTGAAGTAGGAGGATTTATTAGTCAACGCGTTTCAGGACTCCCTGGCCCCTTGCTCAAGAAAAATCAATACCATATTGCCATGTTTCAGGGAGCCCTGAAACATGTTGACTAATAAATCAATATTACATTCAGCCTTTGATGTCTTGTGGAATATGGGTTTTTCACCCCTCATCCTCCCTTCTTTAATTTTCTGAGATAATGACCTTTGGGTTTTTATTTGCTATAAGCCATTATCATCAACATTTACATAAATAAACAGGGGAAATAGATCACTCTGTGTGTAATGACTTAATATAATATATGTGTTTCACTTTATGTATTGAATTACTGAAATAAATTAACTTTTTGATGATATTCTAATTCATTGAGATGCAGCTGTATGTATTTTTTTTGCAAGAAGGAAAAATGAAAGAGGTTCATTTGTAGCCATCATGCTTTGAATTGTAAAGTGCTCTGAAATAGGTCTGTGCTATATAAAAAAAATTATTATTATTATAGGACAGTTACGTTTTATGCAGGAGTTCCATTTTTCTGTTCCAACAATGGAGCAAAAAATTGGAATTTTTATTGCAAGTGTGACCCTACAGTGAGTACAGAAAGTATTCAGACACCTTTAGGCTATGTGCACACGTTGTCGGGTGCACAGCGGGTTAGGGTCGGCGGCGGCTGGGCGGACCCGACAGGAAGCTCTGGAGCCGCCCACTGGCTTCCTGTCGGGTATGTGCGGCGGGTGGCGGGCGGGTGCACAGCGGGTTAGCGGCGGCGGGTCTGCAGCGGCTGGAAGCAGCACATGATTCTGCTTGCAGCCGCTGCAGAACCGGCCGGTTTATAGAACATGCTCATTCGTTGCTAACCCGCTGGGAACCCAGCGGTTTAGCAACAGATGAGCATGTGGAAACCGCCGGTGTGTGCACACCGGGGGTCGGTTTCCATAGGTTTATATGTTAACCCAAAAGCCGCTTTTGGATTAACATAAATTTACATAAACCTCATGGAAACCGACCGGCGGTTTCCGCTGCTAAACCTGCACTAAACCTACTAGTGTGCACATAGCCTAAATTTCTTCACTCTGTTTCATTGCAGCCATTTGGTAAACTTGAAAAAGTTCATTTTTTTTTCTCATTAATGTACACTCTGCACCCCATGTTGACACACTTGCACCCCCATCTTGACACCCCATCTTGGCACCCCATCTTGACACACTTGCACCCCCATCTTGACACCCCATCTTGGCACACTGTGCGAGGGACTTGCGCGAGTGCAATGCAAGGGAAACTTGCATTGCACTTGGACCAGTGTTGCCCTACCAAGCAGGGCACACTGGTGCGAGTCCCCCGCACCTGACTTGCATTGCGAGTCAGAAGCGAGTGCAGTCGCAGCATGCTGCAACTGCACACGATTCTTACGCGCGTGAGGCCAATGCAAGTGTATGGGAGTGAGAAAATCTTGCTCCCATACAGCACACGGTGCGATACTCGCACGAGTGTGCTGTGCAAATCGCTTTAAACTTGCCGGCTGTCAAAGCTGACGAGTTTGAAATTGCCGCTTTCCCGGTACAGTAATTAATCATCTTGCACTGCTGTGTCAGCGGTGCAAGATGATTAATAAGCACCCAGTTGCTGGGCATTTATGTGTCTTTTTTGAGGTTAAACTGCATATGCAGCATCTGTGCGGTTTATGAGCACAGATGCTGCGTATGCAGTAATGTACCCCAGTAATAAAGGGTTAATATGTGCCAAATAACTTGTCACCTTGTCTCTAGGCAGTGAACAACCTCCCTAGAGACATGGTGCCTAAATTTATTGGTGGTTCAGGGGTTAATGGCTTAAATTTATGATTAGCCGGCATTTGTCGGCTTTTTGTAATCAATGCAGAAAGCCAGTGGCTCCTGCTGACAGCGTGCGGTATACTACGCCATTTGCGCAAGCACATTGCTGGGCAGCGTCCTCTATGAGGAGCTGGCCCAGGTACTTACACAAATTGCATAGTGAAGGCGCCGCTCTCCATGGTGCTGAAGATTTCAGCATCACCTCCATGGCCACCGCACATTGAAACTCCGATGCGACATTAACATGAATGCTGCCAAGTACAGAGATATCCTGGATAAAAACCTCTTCCAGGGTGTTCTGGACCTCAGACCTGGCCGAAGGTTCACCTTCCAACAAGACAATGACCCTAAGCACACAGCTAAGATAACAAAGGAGTGACTTCAGAACAACTCTGTGGCCCAGCCAAAGCTCTGACGTAAACCCAATTGAGCATCTCTGGAGAGCCCTGAAAATGGCTGTCCACCAACGTTCACCATCCAACCTGACGGAACTGAAGAGGAACTGCAAGGAAGAATGGCAGAGGATCCCCAAATCCAAACTTGTTCCATGATTCCCAAGAAAACTCATGGCTGTACCAGCTCAAAAGGTGCAAATAATCAATACTGAGCAAAGGGTCTGATTACTTATGAACATGTGATATTTCAGTTTTTCTTTTTTAGTCTTCAATATATTTTTATTATCAACAAAGAAGTTACACCAACAGGAATGGTGATTACATAAGTATAGTCAGAATTAACATAACAATATAATCAAGTAAAGAAGGGATAGGGAGGGTGGGGGGGTGGGAAGGGAAGTGGGGTAGGAAGGGGTGAGTAGGAGAAATGGGGGGGGGGGGATGAATTCAAAAGTTGTCAAACCAGCTACAATAATAATTCTCCTGGAGAGGAAGGTTAAATTGTGGGTTATGGGAAACCACATATTGGAGAGCTGGGTCGCTGCTAAAAGAGAAGTCTTCCGGGGGGGACCGCAGCTCTTCGGTGAATCGGTGTGGAAGCCCCATCTTGGATTGTATATAGGATGTATGAATCAACGGTGGTTGTATTTCTCCAAGTCTCTAGTCAATAAGTGGATCCGTGGCCAAGTTGAGTGCTGGAAGGGGAGGAATAATAACATAGACGGTAGGAAAGGGAAGGGAAAGGGAGCAAACCTTACAACAATATTTAGGGGGGGGGGCTAGAAGGAAGGTGTGGGGAGAGGGAGAGGGAAGGGCAGAGGGTATAAGGGGTGTTTAGGGGAGGAGGTGTAGAGGGGGTCAGGAGAAAGAAGGTGAGATGTAGACGTAGTAAAGAGAAGAAGGCAGAAGAAAGAGTTTGAAAGGGAAAAGGAAAGAGAGGGGGGGTGACCTCAAATCCCCATTGGTCTCAAGTAGGAGGTTGTATGGCTGACGGATGTGTTGCCCATAGTGACCAGGCTTCAAAAACGTAACGACGCCTTGGAGCATCCATTGCCAGGTGATATTCGTGAGCGAAGATTATATTTAGCTTGTTGATGAGGTCACCGACAGATGGAGGGGATAGATTTTTCCATGCAGCTGCAACACATAGTCTCGCAGCAATTAGTATGTAGGTAATTGCATGGCGTGTGACCGGTGGGTAGGATTCCGCTCCTATATTTAAGACTGCTAGTTGAGGGGACAGAGGAATGCTCGTGTCTGTTACAGTCCCCATCAGGCCAGCTACCAGCACCCAAAATTGGGTGATCTTGGGGCACTGCCACCACATGTGTGCCAGGTCTCCCTTATGACCACACTGCCTCCAACACAAGGGGGAGACACCCGGTGCAAATTTGGCTAGTCTGGCTGGGGGAGTGTACCATCGTAAGTGCACCTTTTTTAGGGATTCCAGATGATTAATACATCTTGAGATCTGGGATACACACCTGATTGCTCCCTCCCAGTCATCCAAGTCTGCCTGAAAATTCAGGTCCGTCTCCCACGATTCCATCAATGCAAGCTTAGGAGGAGAATTTTGTGTTAATAGGCCGTCATACAAAGAGGACAGACCTTTCGGAATCGCGTTTTCTGCAAATAGAAAACGTTGAAGTGGAGAGGGGGAGGGCTGTTTCAGGTCATGTAGGCATTCTGATGAATTAAGGAAATGGCGTACTTGTGAGTATTGGAGGAAGGAGCGTCTCAGAGCCTGACAGTCCCCACCAAAGCTGTCAAATGTAAGGAGCCTACCGTTTCTCACCAGGTCCCCTAGGGTATGAATTCCTGCGTCCTGCCAGGGAGCAAGGTTTAGGGAAGGGATGTGCACCTGAAAAGCCTCCAGCGGTACCTTCTCTGGAGGTAGTTTAGACCAATGGGCTGGCATTTTTCCCCACGTTGATTGGAGGGCACGAATCGTGGCCAAGGGATGAAATACCTTGACCGGCCCAAGAGCCGCCCCTGACAGGAGCTTCCCAGGCGCAACCCCCGGAGCTAGCTCAATCTCCAACTGAGCCCAGCCTAGTGCAGGCTGTTGTCTCCACAATGTTCTGGAGGCCTCCAGGATCGTGGCCCTGTAATAAGACATCACGTCTGGGACCCCCATACCTCCTCCCCACATCTTCAAATACATCGTGCGCCTCTGAACTCTAGGCTTACCGCCCGCCCATATGAATGTGTTAATTTGCCTTTGTAGTTGGGTTAGAAGTTTGCCTGGGTACTCCAGCGGGACACAACGAAATAGGTACAACAGCTTTGGTAGCCAGAGCATCCTGAAGGCTTGGATACGCGCCATCCAGGACAGAAGAGGGAGTGGACCGGAATCTAAAACACTCCTCAAAGATGCCAGTAACTTGTTTAAATTTACACGTGCCACATGTTTCGAGGCACACAAAGTTATTCCTAAATAGGAAATGCCCTCTGGGGCCCAGGCAAAGGTAAATTTGGAGGAGAGGACTTTCAGATCCGTCTCCGTCAGGTTAATGGGTAGTGCCATAGATTTTCCCATGTTTAATTTATAATATGAAATTCTTGAGAAATCATCTAATTCCTTAAGTATCACTGGGATAGAGTTAGCAGGGTCAGTACATGTAATAATAACATCGTCTGCGTATAGCCCTATAACATGGTGTTTTGCTCCCACGTGAATGCCAGTAATCCCAGGGTTGGATCTAATAGAGGTCGCGAGAGGTTCCATGACTAGGGCAAAGATCAGGGGCGACAAAGGGCACCCCTGTCTTGTGCCGTTGGTAATTTTAAAGTGTCGAGAGACATAACCCGACGTTGAAACCCGAGCTCCGGGCGCAGAGTAAAGACTTAGAATAGCCGACAATATTGGTCCAGAGAAGCCAAACCTCTCAAGGACCATACGCAGGTATCCCTGTCAAACGCTTTTTCCGCGTCCAGGGACAGGAATGCACTGGGGACTCCCCGTCTTTCCACTATCTCCACCAGGTCCAGCATACGTCTGGTGCCATCTCTGGCTTGTCGTCCCTCTACGAAGCCCACCTGATCTGAGTCCACCAGAAGGGGAACCGTATAATTTTTTTCACATCATTCTCGGTGCAGACTCCGATTCCACAAACAGTGTTTTTCCAGAATTCTGTCAAAAAATCTGTAGAAAATGTTGCAAAACTCTTCTGCAAAGTCATTGCTGGAAATGTTGCATCCAATGCCATCTTATTGACACTTCTGGTCAGTTCTAGTGTAGTGCCCTGGTAGTCCGCGAAAAGGGTACTGCACCCCTAACAGAAGGTGCGGTATGCTTTGCCCTGGTAGTGGGTAATAGAAGCCTGAAGCTCCACAACCACACACATACACCTAGTGATTGGGGACCAATCAGACACCCGTTACCAGGGTAACCGGTCCCGGTGGGAGGAGAGCTAGGTTATATAGTGAGTGGGGAAAGTAGAAACAGTAGTAGGAGAAGAAGAACGAAGAAGAAAAACAGTAGTTGGAGAGAGAACTTCACAGTAAAGAGTAACAGTAAGAACAGAGAACAAAAGAGGAGAAGTGATCCAAAAGAGAAAGGGGCAGAGATAGAGGGTAACCAAATACCCTGGCCCAGTCCGAAGTGAGGTACCGGCTACAACGTGGATCAGAGATCCATCCCTGAACCGCAAATTACCGGTGTGGTTGATGTATTCTTAGGAGCACGATCCAACTGCCCTAAACCAAGCACGATCTCCATCAGAAGCACTAAATAGGGTTGGGTCCCTGTGAGATAGTGCGGGGGATCATATGCGAGGGGCGCTATGTCTCCCCCAGAATGCGCACTGTCACGTATTGAGCCCGGTGTAGGGTGTGAGAGAAAGGGACGGTCCGCTCCCTCCGCTCCGGGTCTTGCAAGGTCCCGGAAGGAGACACGGAGTTAAAAGCCTGAGCAGGAGGCAGGGCGGGGTTCCTTGTACACAGATTTGTGCCTTAGCTGCAAGAGCAGCAGAGATAGACAGGAGAAGTCTGGAGTTCCAGGGGGCCGTGTGCTATACTAACACGGCCTAGCCCAGGAGGGCTGGAGGAACTCGGGGTGACCCATAACGGAGGCCTTTGGCCTGAAGGACCCGGGTACGTTATATGAACTGTGTCTTGTGTACCCGGCTGCGACCCGGATTCCGGCAGACTGTGCCATCGCTGTGTGTATCAGCAATAAACACCGGGTCCTGTTTGAACTACTACCGGGCTCCACGTGTTTCCTGACTTGCAATCCCGGCGCTGCCCCACATATGGTGGAGAATGCGGGCAGCTGCCGGCCCGGTGAGGTGTAGCATACATTCCTGGTGAAGCTCGCGCTACTGTCGCCCTTCCTTCCGGAACCGCTGGTGAAAGTGACTGTTTCATGAGGCTAATGAGCGGCGGATAAGTGAGAGGAGCAGCAGTTGTTATAGCCGCCAGTCTCTTGCAGCGTGCCCGGCCCTGCATGTCCATAGTTAAGCCGGCCACGCTACAGTTCAGGCCTGCCGCAGACATGGAGGAAATCCTAAGGCAGCTGGTACTTTCCCAGCAGCGGCAGCAGGAACAGCAGCAGCGACACGAGGAGCAGCAGCTCCGACAGCAGGAGCAGCTTCTACAACAGCAGAAAGTGAATGAACTGCTCCTGCAGCAAATTGCGGCCTTACGAGACCCGCCAACAGCGCCTCCCCCGGAGCGGCGTGAGGCCCGGGACCGGGTCCGGTCGGCACTGCGGAAGCTGAGTCCAGAGGACGACGTAGAAGCCTTCCTCACCGTCTACGAGCGCACCGCAGAGCGAGAAGGCCTCCCTCCCGCTCAGTGGGCTGAAGTGGTGGCGCCATTTCTGATGGGTGACGCCCAAAAGGCCTACACGGACCTCAGTTGGGAGGATGCACAGGACTACGCCAGACTCAAAGGTGAGATCCTTGCTAGACTTGGGGTCAATACTTATGTCCGAGCCCAACGGGTGTTTTCCTGGTCCTACGTGGAGTCCAAGCCGGCTCGCTCCCAGGCGTATGACTTGTTGCAGTTGGTGAAGCGGTGGGTCCAGCCTGAGAGCTTGACTCCGGGACAGATGGTGGAAAGGGTGGTGGTCGACAGGCTGGTACGGACTCTGCCGGTTGCGATACAGCGTTGGGTGGGGCAAGGGGACCCGGGTACCTTGGACCAGGTGGTTAGCTTGGTAGAGCGATATACAGCCACCCAGGAGTTCATACGGGACTCTGCCCCACTGCGGCAGTTACGCCGGCCTCCGGAGCCGGGTAAAGGTGTGCGTCCATCCCCAGGGGACTCTCCTAAAAACGTACCCGCTGAGAGGATACCCCGGAACGGTGCTGGCAGGAGACCAGGCTCCCCAAGAAGGAGCTTCCGGCCCAGCGCTGCCGCTGTTACGTAGTGCTGGCGGTGCAAAGGACCGGGACATGTGGCTGCCTATTGCCCATTAACGGCGGAACCCATGGACTGCGGGTTCACACGCCGGGTCTCGATGTATGCCAGCCCCGGGTTCGCTGCAGATGTAGTGGTTCCCCTAACGGCACCACATCTGTGCCCGGTGCTTGTTAATGGACACAGAGCAGAAGCTCTCTTGGACTCTGGCAGTTTGGTGACGCTGGTTCATGCGTCCTTAATCCCCGGGTTGCAACTCACTGGGGGATTGGTCGGGGTCCGGTGTATTCACGGAGACCTACGCGAGTATCCGACCACGGAAGTGACTCTATCCACTCCCTGTGGAGAGGTGACTCACGTGGTCGGAGTGGTAAAATCTCTACCCTACGGGACTGTGCTGGGAAGAGACTTACCATTGTTTTGGTCCTTATGGGGAGGGAGGAGTAACCCTCCCCTGATGCCAGGGCATCAGGGTGCTGAACCCGACGACCCTGAGACCGGGACACCTGCCGTAGGGGTCGCCAACATAGGGCTAGAGTGTCACCCCGATAGGTTCCCGCTAGACGTATTGGCAGGAGAGGTCGAGGAGACCCCACCGCTTCCAGAGTTGGAAGTGTCCCGGGGAGCGTTTGGGACAGCCCAGCTACAGGACCCCACACTGACCAGGGCCCGAGAAAGGGTAACAGAAGTAAACGGGGTAGCTCAGCAGCCGGGGGCAGAGAATGTATTTCCACGCATGGTGATTAACCGGAGTTACTCTATAGGGTGGACAAAATCAGGGATGAGGTCGTGGACCAACTGGTAGTACCGCAGCCACACCGCCGGGCGGTCCTAGAGATGGCCCACTCCCACCTGCTAGGGGGCCACCTTGGGGCTAAAAAAACACAAGAACGCATCTTGCGGAGGTTCTTCTGGCCGGGCGTGTATGCGGACGTCCAGAGGTACTGTGACTCCTGCCCGGAATGTCAGCTGACCACTCCCATTGCCACCTTCCATAGTCCATTGGTACCTCTCCCCGTTATAGAGGAACCTTTTGAACGGATCGCAATGGATTTGGTGGGGCCTATAGTGAAGTCAGCACGAGGCCACCAACATATCCTCGTGGTTGTCGACTACGCCACCCGGTACCCGGAGGCGATTCCGTTACGCCGCACCTCGGCGAAGCTGATTGCCCGGGAACTGTTTGCTATGTTCTGTCGCCTAGGACTACCTAAGGAAATCCTCACGGATCAGGGGACTCTTTTTATGTCCAAAGTGACCCGGGAACTGTGTAAACTGCTCAACATAAAACAGCTGCGCACCTCGGTGTATCATCCCCAGACGGACGGGTTAGTTGAGCGGTTTAATAAAACCCTGAAGTCCATGCTAAAAAAAGTGGTAGCAAAGGACGGAAAGGATTGGGACATGTTATTGCCCTATCTAATGTTCGCCATCCGGGAGGTACCACAGTCGTCTACGGGGTTTTCCCCCTTTGAACTGTTGTACGGCCGGCATCCTAGAGGGCTATTGGATGCTGCCAAAGAGACGTGGGAACAGCAACCCACTACCTATAGGAGCGTGATCGACCACGTGGCGAAAATGCAGGACCGGATCACAGCGTTCCGGCCGATTGTAAAAGAGCACCTCATGGATGCCCAAGGAGCTCAAAGCCGCAGGTATAATACACGGGCCACCGTTAGGACCTTTGAGGTGGGGGACCGGGTATTGGTCTTAGTGCCCACAACGGAAAGCAAATTATTGGCCAAATGGCAAGGGCCCTATGAAATCCGGGAAAAAGTAGGGAAGGTCAATTACAAGGTATACCAGCCCGGGAAAAGGAAACCCGTGCAGCTATACCACGTAAATTTGCTTAAAGCGTGGAAAGACCGGGAGTGCCTGATCACGGAGGCATCCGATGCACCCGGGGACCCTTCCCCTTCGGCCCCAAGGGATGCCGAAGGGGTACGAATAAGCGACACCCTCACTAAGGCCCAACGACGGGAGGCTCGAAAGTTGGTACAGCAGAATCCCGATGTGTTCTCTGACCTGCCCGGGCGCACTTCGGTCATTCAGCATGACATTGTCACTGAGCCCCGGGTAAAAGTGCGAGTGAAACCGTACCGGGTACCCGAGGCCAGATGGCAAGCCATCGCGGCCGAAGTTAAACACATGCTGAAGTTAGGGGTGATAGAAGAATCCCGGAGCGAATGGGCTAGTCCCATCGTGCTCATTCCAAAGCCGGACGGATCGTTGCGTTTCTGTAACGATTTCCGGAAGCTGAACGAGGTGTCCAAGTTTGATTTATATCCCATGCCCCGAGTGGACGAGTTGATTGAAAGACTGGGGCAAGCCCAGTACTTCACAACGCTCGATCTGACAAAGGGGTACTGGCAGGTGCCGCTAACAGAGGCGGCCATGGAAAAAAACAGCCTTTGTTACTCCGGAAGGTCTCTATCACTACGTCGTGTTGCCTTTTGGGTTGCATGGAGCCCCGGCCACATTCCAGCGGCTCATGGACATAGTGTTAGAACCTCATCGGAAGTACGCATCCACCTACCTAGATGACATTATCATCTTTAGTCCAGATTGGCATACCCACTTATCCCAGGTTCAGGCCGTGGTGGATTCTCTCAGGGCAGCGGGCCTGACAGCAAATCCAAAAAAATGTGCCATGGGGCTCGAGGAGGCTCGGTACCTGGGGTATGTGATTGGGCGAGGGGTTATCAAACCCCAAATAAACAAAATCGAGGCCATTCAAAATTGGCCCCGACCAGTGTCTACCAAACAGGGGAGGGCGTTCCTCGGCATAGTTTGGTACTACCGACGCTTCATACCCAATTTTGCTGGGCGAACGGCGGCCCTGTCCGACCTGTTAAAAGGGAAGAAATCTGCTTTGGTGCGATGGAATCCCCAAGCAGAGGCGGCCTTTCAGTCCATGAAGTTGGCCTTGTGCGGGCAGCCCGTCCTCATCAGTCCTAACTTCACGAAGGCCTTCGTTGTACAAACGGATGCCTCGGAGGTGGGGCTTGGGGCTGTGCTGTCGCAAGAAGTGGGCGGAATTGAGCATCCGGTCACTTACTTGAGCCGGAAATTGTCCCCGGCGGAAAAGAATTATAGCGTAGTGGAGAAGGAGTGCTTGGCTGTTAAATGGGCCTTGGAGTCCCTACGTTATTATTTGCTCGGGCGGCAGTTCCGGTTGGTTACGGATCACGCTCCCTTGGTCTGGATGCGCAATGCCAAAGAACGGAACGCTCGGGTCACCCAGTGGTTCCTGTCCTCCCAAAACGTCCGTTTTACGGTGGAGCATCGGGCTGGCAAGTTGCAGGGTAATGCGGATGCCCTGTCCCGGGCGCCCTGTTTGTTGGCTGGGGTTCAACCCCACAAGTTTGAACCGAGGGGGGGGGTATGTGAGATAGTGCGGGGGATCATATGCGAGGGGCGCTATGTCTCCCCCAGAATGCGCACTGTCACGTATTGAGCCCGGTGTAGGGTGTGAGAGAAAGGGACGGTCCGCTCCCTCCGCTCCGGGTCTTGCAAGGTCCCGGAAGGAGACACGGAGTTAAAAGCCTGAGCAGGAGGCAGGGCGGGGTTCCTTGTACACAGATTTGTGCCTTAGCTGCAAGAGCAGCAGAGATAGACAGGAGAAGTCTGGAGTTCCAGGGGGCCGTGTGCTATACTAACACGGCCTAGCCCAGGAGGGCTGGAGGAACTCGGGGTGACCCATAACGGAGGCCTTTGGCCTGAAGGACCCGGGTACGTTATATGAACTGTGTCTTGTGTACCCGGCTGCGACCCGGATTCCGGCAGACTGTGCCATCGCTGTGTGTATCAGCAATAAACACCGGGTCCTGTTTGAACTACTACCGGGCTCCACGTGTTTCCTGACTTGCAATCCCGGCGCTGCCCCACAGTCCCCTTTGGAGAGATAAAAGGTTCCCATATCACCCAACGGGCCTGGTTCAAGAAGTGGGATTATGCGGGGCACCACAGAAAAGGACAAAGAAAGTGATAGAGAAGGAACGTCAGTGGAGATTCAGATGGACATTACTCAGTACCAGGACCACCCGGTCCACTACCCTGACCAAAACAACTGTTTACCCTGTAAGACTGCAACTTACTGGAGTAAAGTTCCCGTTCAGAGTGAGCAACGTGTCTGTGTTCCTTACAGATGAACTGTGACTTACCTGCCTTGCACCACACCGCAGAAGCTGCGCAGCCCCATTCCAACAGCGCTGCACTATTCCATCATTATCAACCTACAGCCCCGGGGATCCCGTTCTTTCTGTAGAGAGCCACAACACCTTGCCGCCGGTCCCAGCAGCGCCGGTGCTATCACCGGACCTACAGGTGGCGTCACGACTGACAACCTCATTTTATTTTTCCCACTTTTATTGTCTGCTCAAGGGCACGGACTCGGGCACCGACCACCCGTGACATCCCAGTACCAGTACGCCCGAGATCCGAGTACCCCAAGCCCTTGGCATGAGACACTAGCAGCTTTTGAAAACGAATCTTAGCAGGACGGTGCGTGCTTTGTTTTTTTTAGGATTCTCACAGGTACCTGAGACTGTGAATTTAGATTATGAGGCTCAATGGAGACAGTGAACAATTGGGTATATTAAGGAATCATCTTCAAAAAAAACATCATTAAGCAAGAACTGTGCATATGAGTCTTTTAAAGCGCCAAGTTCATCTTTATTGTTAATTTGATCATTTTATTGTAGTAATAGTAGTCATAATAAGTTACATTAACTACATAGCAAAGTGACTTTATGGTCAGTGAGGAATATGTTTAAAGTCACTTTAAAAACATGTTCATAAAATGATCGTTAATTAAAGATTGTAGAGAAATTAATGAAGCTCAGCCTTTCATTTCCATTACACTAAACAGTTATGCTGGGTAATCAAAACTGTAAATGATAATAAATAGGCTTAGAATTATGAAGCAAGTTATAGTAGAGTTATCACTGGAGAAAGCAAAAAAATACTACTGCTTTTACTGCTGCAAACCAATGTTTTGGCCCAATGTAATAAAAGCTAAAGGATAACATTACAAGGATAAACACAAATGAAAATAATATCCAGCTGATGTTAAAGGTCAGGACTCGGTGGCATCAGATGCAGCAGACTGGAGAATGAGCGATCTCTGGAAGCATGATGCCAGCCACATCAATCTCTCACGTAGCTCTGGCCTGGTGTGTTCTTGAAACCTGGGATCGATCCAGATTACCAGGGAAACAAGGTCATGTAGGGAGGTGAGAATATTTTGTCCAACCAATTCACCTTTAATTCTATCTGCCAGGCCCTCGCAGAAGGCTGCTACCCTCAATGGGTAGAGGGTCATTGTTTCAACCAAGTTCTGAGGATAAGGTTTGAAAACATATGGCATAGTGTCCAAGTGTTAAAATACTATGTTGCAGCCTCAGTAGGGAGGACGCTGCAGAGGTGACTCAACCTGGCTCTTTGAAAACCTTGCAGGAAGCTCCCATAAAGATTTGCAGGTTGGAGGTTATGGAGTACCCGCTGTCCCATGAGGGGTTAAGCTATGCAAGGGCCTCTTCTCCCAAGTGAAACATCAGGAATACCACTTTGACTCAATCAGTGGGAAAAAATAGGCTAACAGTTCAAAGTGCAGCATGCGCTGGTTGATGAAGCTGCGACATTGCTTGGGATTCCCATCAAACCGCGATGGAGCAGACAGACACGCAGTACCAGATGCATGATTAGCAGACATTGTAATGACTGCAGCCTGTACTGGAAGTGATGGGGCAGTCGGTGCCAGACCTGCTTATCCTGTTGGTGAGTCATCTCCAGATACAATTCTGAGAGCAGGGAGCATTGGAGTCAGCAGGGTCCATGGCCTGAGCAATCTGGTCTTACTTTCCTTGAAGGGGCATGACTAAGTGCCTACCGGATATTCACCTTAGCCTCTGCTGCTAAGGTAGGACTGGGCTTGCCAGGAGACACCAAGTACCACTATGAGGCAATTCCCACACTGCATTAACTGACCCCAGGGGTCAGAGAAGCAGGTACAGAGCTTAGGGTAACTGTAGCAGCCAGGACTGGATCAGAAACTCAGGCAGGGTGGACACTGGTACTGGTTCAGACAGGACGATTGGTTTAAATAAGAGAGCTGATTTAGACAGGGACTTGAGTATAGGTTGGACCGGTATGTGTAAAATCACCAAAACATTGCCATGTAAATATCCATTGCACTTAACAGCAGCTGCCAGCTCCTCTGAGAGGCAACACAGGTGTCTGTATGCCGATACTCAATCACCTGCAACCCACAGTGGGGGTGGTTGTGGCACCAGCGTCTGACCATGCTGTCAGGGAGGTGAATGGTGGCATCTAAAGACACGAGGCTACCATAGGGCTCTGCCACTCACGGTGCATGCAAGGCATAGTGTCAGAGCAACCTATTGGTCACGCCCTTCTATTAGATCAGACGGGCTGCTTCGCACTGATTACATGCCTCACAAAACGACAGACACCCCCCTGATCTAATAGAAGGGCGTGACCAATAGGCTGCTCTGACACTATGCCTTGCATGCACTGTGAGTGGCAGAGCCCTATGGTAGCCTCGTGTCTTTAGATGCCACCATTCACCTCCCTGACAGCATGGTGGGACGCTGGTGCCACAACCACCCCCACTGTGGGTTGCAGGTGATTGAGTATCGGCATACAGACACCTGTGTTGTCTCTCAGAGGAGCTGGCAGCTGCTGCTAAGTGCAATGGGTATTTACCTGGCAATTTTTTGGTGAGTTTATTCTCTGTCTTTATGGCCTGGACCGGTATGTGTACATGGGCAGCATCAGGTTAAAGGTATGGACAGGTTCCGGTATAGGCAGGATAGAAACTGGTTATAGGTACATGGTAGAATATTCAATGCCATGCAAAACGTTGGGCACCCATGGTCAAAATTACTGTTATTGTGAACAGATAAACAAGTTGAAGATGACATGATCACTAAAAGCATAAAGTTAAAGATGACATAAGGTTTGATCTCTGTGCCTGGTTGACTGCATGGTTATTTTCCGACATCTGGTAAGACGTTTATGTCAATAGCACCATTAGAAATACCGTTGTGCTCAAAAGTTTACATACCCCGGCAGATTTTTTGCTTTCTTGGCCTTTTTTCAGAGAATATGAATTATAACACAAAGACATTTTTTCCACTCATGATTAGTGTTTGTGTGAAGCCATTTATTGTCAAACTACTGTGTTTTCTCTTTTTAAATCATAATGACAACCAAAAATATCCACATGACCCTGATCAAAGGTTCACATACTCCAGTTCTTAATACCATGTATTGCCCCCTCTAACATCAATGACAGCTTGAAGTCCTTTGTGGTAGTTGTGGATGAGGCTCTTTATTTTCTCAGATGGTAAAGCTGCCCATTCTTCTTGGCAAAAAGCTCCCAGTTCCTGTAAATTTCTGGGCTTTCTTGCACGTACTGCGTGCTTCAGTTCTCCCCAGAGTGGTTCAATGATATTGAAGTCAGGAGACTGAGATTGCCACTCCCGAGCCTTCACTTTGTTCTGATGTAACCAATGACAGTTGATTTGGCCTTGTGTTTTGGATTGTTGTCATGTTAGAACATCAAAGCACGTCCCATGCGCAACTTCCCGGCTGATGAGTGCAAATCTGCCTCCAGTATTTCCTGATCGTGTGCTGCATTCATCTTTCTTTCAATATTGACCAAGTTTCCAATGCCTTAGTAGCTCACACATTCCCACATCATCAGCGATCCACCTCCATGCTTTACAGTAGGAACGGTGTTCCTTTCATCATAGGCCTTGTTGACACCTCTCCAAATGTAACATTTATGGTTGTGGCCAAAAAGTTTGATTTTGGTCTCATCGCTCCAAATTACCTTGTTCCAGAAGTTTGGAGGCTTGTCTCTGTGCTGTTTGGCGTATTGTAGGTGAGATACCTTGTGGCAGTTGTGCAGTAATGGCTTTCTTCTGGTCACTCGACTATGCAGCCCATTTTTCTTCAAGTACCTCCTTATTGTGCATCTTGAAACAGCCACACCGCTAGTTTTTAGTGAGTCGTGTATTTCAGCTAATGTTATTTGTCGTTTTTTCTTTTCATCCCGAACAATTTTCTGGCAGTTCTGGCCAAAATTTGTTAGTCCACCTGATCGAGATTTGGTTTTTACAGAGTGCCAGATTTTAAATTTGTTAATCACAGTGCTGACTGGCGTTATCAATTCCTTGGATATCTTTTTGTATCCCTTTCCTGTTTTATACAGTTCAACTATCTTTTTCCGTAGATCCATTGACAATTCTTTTGCTTTCCTCATGACTCACAATCCAGAAATGTCAGTGGCTGGATGAAAGATGCAAGAGTCTATCTGGATCCCAGAAACTCACTCAGCTTTTATGCACACACTGATTACAAGCAATCAAGTCACAGGTGAGGAGGTTCCCTTTATTAGACATTTAAACCCATTTGTGTCAACTTCTGTGCATGTTATTAGGCCAAAATCACCAGGGTATGTGAACTTTTGATCAAGGTCATTTGGATGTTTTTGGTTGTCATTATGATTTAAAAAGAGAAAACACAGTAGTCTGACAATAAATGGCTTCACCCAACCACTAACAATGAGTGGAAAAAGAATTTGTGTTATCATTCATATTCTCTGAAAAAAGGCCAAGGAGGCAAAAGCATAACTGTATATTTACCTACAAAATCGGTCACTTGTTCAATACCTAGTTTACCCACCGTATATATATATATATTATATGAAAAAGATCCTTGCAGCACACAGCTACTACCAATGATGTACATAAGCTACTAGCTATATATATTTGAGGAAAAAGTTTAAAAACTTACGTTTTTTTCAAAAAACTCAAAAATCTCCAATTTTTTATTTAATTCTGAAGTTCTTGGTACATACATTGGCCAATGTCTGTTTGCTCATCAACTGCGATAGATGGTGTCTGCCCACTGAAAAGTGGGGGGGTGGACAAGGAGGGCAGGGATGTCAGATAGGACTCATCAGACCTGAAGTCACTTTGTCGCAGTTGATGAGCAAACAGACATTGGCCAATGTATGTACCAAGAACTTCAGAATTAAATAAAAAATTGGAGATTTTTGAGTTTTTTGAAAAAAACGTAAGTTTTTAAACTTTTTCCTCAAATATATATATAGCTAGTAGCTTATGTACATCATTGGTAGTAGCTGTGTGCTGCAAGGATCTTTTTCATATTATACAACCCTGCAGCTTTGCTAGCACCAGTTCACATTTGTCTTTGAGTGCTGTGCAGTTTTTTTCTTGTTATATATATATATAGATATCTATCTATCCTTATTGAATATTTTTCTTCGTTTTGAACATTTTAAGAGATACCGTATATACTCGTGTATAAGCCGAGTTTTTCAGCCCAAAAATTGGGCTGAAAAGTCCCCCCCTCGGCTTATACGCGAGTCACTGTATACTGTATACAATGTATACAGTATACAGTGCCCCCATCTATATACAGCCCCCGCCGCAATCCTGTAAAGGAATAGGTTAGTATACTTATCCATCCGCTGCCGCTGTCCCGCCGCCATCGCGATCCAGCATCTTCCGACTTCAGCGTCTCGCGTCTCCTTCCGATGGTCGCAGGCAATGACGTCATTGCCTGTGCGACCGAGGAGGAAACCGGAAGAAGACGCGAGACGCTGAAGTCGGAAGATGCTGGATCGCGATGGCGGCGGGACAGCTGCAGCGGATGGATAAGTATACTAACCTATTCCTTTACAGGATTGCGGCGGGGGGCCTGTATATAGATGGGGGGGCCTGTATATACCTCTGGGGCATATATATGTGGGGCTGCTGTATACTACCACTGGGGCTATATTTACCTGTGGGGCTGCTGTATACTACCACTGGGGCTATATTTACCTGTGGGGCTGCTGTATACTACCACTGGGGCTGTATTTACCTGTGGGGCTGCTGTATACTACCACTGGGGCTGTATTTACCTGTGGGGCTGCTGTATACTACCACTGGGGCTCTATATACCTGTGGGGCTGCTGTATACTACCACTGGGGCTCTATATACTTCTGGGGCTGCTGTATACTACACTGGGGCTGTATATACCTCTGGGGTTGCTGTATACTACCACTGGGGCTGTATATACCTCTGGGGCTGCTGTATACCACACTGTTGAGGGCTGTATACCTGTGCTGGGGTCCACCCTCGGCTTATACACGAGTCAATAGGTTTTTCCAGATTTTT
>JARQOC010000003.1:792278481-792396493 GCA_033576535.1 Allobates femoralis | reverse complement strand
TGCAAATCAGAATAATACCACTCCTTTTTCTGTATTTCTTACCTTTTCTGTGTTTCTCTTCCACTAAATTAAGTTGTCTACTAATGAATCCATGTTATATCACTAATTTGTTTGCCTTAATAAGTACTGGCAACAGCAGTAACTAGAGATGAGTGGACCGTGAATGTTTGGGTTCACTGTATTTGGCTGGTCATTAGTTAAAAGTTCAATTCGGTACACAGACTTGACCTGAACATGACCCCGGATCCCAAACTCCATATAATTCAATAGAGACCTAAACTGTGGAGCTGTAAAATGGCTTTAAAATGGTACATATAAGGGTTGGAGGGGCTGCAAAACAAGCAAAATGTAAGTAACTGCCCAGTAATCAATTGTGAATAGGGAATAAATAGAAAAAAATTATATGGGCCCCTCCCCCCCGTGATGACACAGCATCTGACCACTTATATGGGAGTGAAGTTTTCTTAATTATGCCAGATGTATTGTTCTTTTGTTTGGTAAATCAAGAGAAGTTAGCCATTGTTTCATGTTAGTCTGATCAGAATCCTAATGTGTTAATTTTGAATGTAGAAGGAAAACCGGGCACTGACCTTATGTTGCTGCAGTTGAAGTTGTGGCACAGAACCAGGTCCAGCATTGCTCAGCCGTAAGACATAGTCATTTTTATCCATAAAGAAAGAAGAAGGCAGCACTCATTGGACCGGTGAAGACAGGTTTCTTTCCCTGCACCTCCCTCCCCGCACCCTCCACCTGATGTAATACCGCGACTGGAATAAGTCCAATGAGTGCCGCCTTCTTCTTTCTTTATGGATCCTAATGTGTTAGTTTGCTTGCTAAATGTGGATTGCCTCAGCCCCTTTCAATACATTGTTCAAAGGAAAACATGCAGTTAGATTGAACTAGTGACAAATGTTGGAGTAGCAATGTTCCACCACTTCCACACAAAACACTGAAACGAGAACTGAGGGGCATAAAAAGAGACTTGCTCCTGACACCATGGTGATAATTTTCTTCAGGACTTCAGCTTAGAATCCAAGGATTCAGCTGGAGTATCAAAGGACTACTTGAAGAATTAAGGATGGGACAATTCAGTCACCTAGCTAAGGGTACTTTCACATTAGCATTTATTTGAAATCGCGGCAGATGCAGTGAAAAAACCATCTGCCGCGATTACCGCATACGGCTGCACTTGCGGCACAGTTGCGGCAAGCCCCATACAATGTATAGGCGGGCTTGCGGCAGGTGCGGCAAGTGCGGTTTTGGCACTTGCAGCAGGTGCGGCCGCAAAAACAATCGCGGTCAGCCGCGTTTTTTTCGTGGCCGCACCTGCTGCAAGTGCCAAAACTGCATCTGCCGCAAGCCCGCCTATACATTGTATGGGGCTTGCCGCAACTGTGCCGCAACGTGCCGCAAGTGCAGCCGGTATGCGGTAATCGCGGCAGATGCGTTTTTTTCAGCGCATCTGCATCGATTTCAAATAAACGCTAGTGTGAAAGTACCCTAAGCTACATATCTTGCTGTGCTATTTCAGCCTAGGACCCAAAGATCCAGCTGGAGGATCATAGAACTGCTTGAAGAACATAGGTTGGGACATTTCAGTCACCTGGCAACATACCTTGCAGTGCTCGGTCAGCTTCCTCAGCTTAACACTATCTCTTTTCAGAGGACGCCCGACAAAAGAGGCATGCTCTTGGCTGGTGTAGTTGGCCCTGGAAACCCTGAAGGCACGATGATTGTAATCCCTGGTGAGCCAGCAGAAGGGTGAGACTCTGTTGCTTGTACCATCTTGTGCTCTTGCTGGGAATGTCAGGTCTGGTGTTCCTCAGCGGATCTGTCATGCTCTTGGGCATGTTGTGGCTCCCCATTGGGTCATATGTCCCCTTCACTGATTACGATATGCGGAGCGTCACCTTCAGGGAGCAGAGCTTGCACAGGTGTTCGCTGGGACCAGTTAAGTCATGCTAATAGATGTACTCCAGGTTTTGCTGGGAGGAGGTTTACTGCTGCTCCTGGTGACTGTGCCGCTCATGGTTTTCCTGGTGTTGGCTGTTGCCAGCAAATATGGGATGCTGTATCTGCTAGGACAGTAAGATGGTGAGAGGTTCCCTCCTCTTCACTCTCCTCCTCTCCTTCTGTGGTTCTGTGGGTGTTGCCTCAGTGGATCACATGACTGCTCAGAGGCAGTTTAAACCTGCCATGTGCTGTGCTTAGCTGCTGATTATTTTAGTTTTCTTGGGTGGTTTGGTTAGTGCATGTGCTCTGAAGTTTACTGATTTGTGCAGCTCTTTCTTTTGTTACTGCTGTGTTTCACCTTTCTGTTTAGTTTGCTTTTGCTAATGCTTTTGTGTTTTCTTTTTTTGATGTGTTTGAACTTCCTATTGCGTGTGACCAGTCACCAGCCACTGTGTTGTTTGCTGAAGTCCCCCTTCGCCAGGACCAGCAGGTGGGTGAAGAATATCACCGGCCCTCAAGGTTGCGTGGCAGTGCAATGGCTTGCACAGTTTGCAGAGTGGCTTGTTCAAATCGCCATCACCCTGTATTACATAATAATCAATGGTTTGGAACTGTCCTCATCTGGAGCATATAGGAAATGACCACTGTAGGTTGCTATTATTAGCCTGGGGAGAGCCCAATAACCATGGGCCTCCCAGCCTGATAATACCAGCCCCCTGCTGTCTGCTTTATCTAGGCTGTGAATCAAAATTGAGGGGGACCCCATACCATTTTTTAAAATTACTTACTTAGATAATTAAAAAAAAATGTGTGGGGGTCGCCTATACTTTGATACCCAGCCAAGAAAAAGCACACAACTATGGTCTGCAGCCTCCAGTTGCTTGTTTTAACTGCACTGAGCATTAAAATAGGGAAGGGTTCACACAATAATTTATTTTTACACTCCACTTAGGGGACCCAGTGAGCTAGTGTTAGGGCAGACAATCACAGACGCTGTCACAGAGGGCAGGTAGGGGTAGCAGGGGAATATTCATAAGGTTTATTGAGCGTATCTGGAAACAGCATGACAGCTGTGCGGAAACTCTGTAAGTATAATTGTCCATCATTAATCCACATTTTGCTTTCTTTTGCAACTTCCTAGCCCTTTATCCAAGTGGCTGAACCTGAACAGCAACACGGATTTCCCTGAAAAGTCCATGATCTGGGTGCGTTCACAGACACTTACAGTTTGGGTTCGCCCATCAGGAATTACAAACCCCTCTATCAGCTTTCCTCCTCTTATATTACTTATATTACTATATTATCATCATTTATTTATATAGCGCCATTAGATTCCTTGGCGCTTTACATATGGAAAGGGTAGACGAGGACAAGTACAATATATATGGACAATCAGGTTGTACAGATACAGGAGGGGAGAGAACCCTATCCGCGAGGGCTCACAGTATAAGAGGGACGAGTGGGGGATACAGTAGGAGGGGGTAGTGCCTATAATGAGACGGTGCAGTGAACTGAGTCTCATTGTAGGTTGTAGACTTGAAGGAAGAGGTGGGTTTTCAGGTTTCTTTTGAAGGTTCCCAGGGTAGGAGAGTGTCTGACGAGTTGGGGGAGAGAGTTCCCGAGTATAGCAGATGCTCGGGAGAAATCTTGTATGCGGTTGTGAGAGGAGGACATAAGATGGGAGTTGAGAAGGAGCTCTTGGGAGGATCGCAGGGTGCATGAGGGTAGGTATCGGGAGACCATGTCAGGGATGTATGGAGGGGACATGTTGTGGATGGCTTTGTATGTCACAGTTAGTGTTTTAAACCAGGATCTCTTAGATGTGGGGAGTCAGTGAAGGGCTTGGCAGAGGAGGGAGACATAGGAATAGCGTGGAGAGAGGTGGAAAAGTTGGGCAGCGGAGTTTAGGATGGATAGGAGAGGTGCAAGGGAGGTAGCGGGGAGACCGGT
Source organism: Allobates femoralis (assembly GCA_033576535.1). Taxonomy (NCBI): domain Eukaryota; kingdom Metazoa; phylum Chordata; class Amphibia; order Anura; family Aromobatidae; genus Allobates; species Allobates femoralis. The sequence continues at coordinate 792,392,590 of JARQOC010000003.1, read as the reverse complement.
AAGCAGGAGGTTGCAGTAGTCTTGGCGAGGAGATGATGAGAGCATGAATAAGTGTTTTAGCAGTGTCGTGATCAAGGAAAGAGCGAATCTGGGATATGTTTCTGAGCTGGAGTCGGCAGGAGGTGGTGAGGGCCTAGACGTGAGGCTTGAAGGAGAGGGAAGAGTCAAGGATTACACCGAGACATTTGGCGTGGGAGAGGGGAGATGAGCAGTCATTGACAGTGATGGATAGGTCTGGTAGTGGGGGAAGACGATTAACTCAGTTTTGTCCATGTTCAGTTTAAGGAAGCGAGCAGAGAAGAAGGATGAGATGATGGACAGGCAATGTGAGATTTTGGATAGTAGGGAGGTGATGTCGGGCCCAGACAGGTAGATCTGGGTGTTGTTGGCGTAGAGATGGTACTGGAGGCCATGGGACTCAATGAGTTGTCCTAGGCTGAGAGTGTAGATGGAGAAGAGTAGTGGTCCCAGAACTGAGCCTTGGGGGACACCGATGGATAGGGAGTAGGGCGAGAAGGAGGTGTGGAAGTAGGTGACACTGAAAGTCCGGTCCGTTAGGTATGAGGAGATCCAGGAGAGGGCTAGGTCAGTGATACCAAGAGATTCCAGGATCCTGGAGTAGGAGAGAGTGGTCAACAGTGTTGAAGGCGGCAGATAGGTCGAGGAGGAGGACGGAGTAGTGTCTCTTGCTCTTGGAGGTCAGTAGGTATTGGTGACTTTGGTTAGGGCTGTTTCGGTGGTGTGGTGGGGTTGGAAGCCGGATAGTATGTGGTCAAAGAGAAAACAGGAAAACAGGTGGGAGGACAGTTCTGAATGGACGTGTTGTTCAAGTAGTAGGCGAAGGGGAGAAGAGATACGAGGCGATAGTTAGAAACAGAAGTTAGGTCAAGGGAGGGTTTTTTGAGGATGGGTGTGATCAAGGCGTGTTTGACTACTCCAGTAGAAAATGATAAGTTGAAGAGATGGGTTAGGTTGGGATGAAGACTGAGGTGAGGCTGGGAATGAGTGGGATGGGAGCGGGTCATGGTGCTGCGTGGAAAGGTGTGACTTTGACAGAAGGGAGGAGAGCTGGTCTTCAGTTATGGGGGAGAAGCAGCTGATGGAAGGAGAAGGCAGTGTAGGTGAGAAGGGAAGCTGTGGGGACATGTGGGTCAAAGCTGTCTCTGATTTTATTGAATTATCTTCTTGAAGAAGATGGCAAAGTCCTCAGCAGAGATGAGGGGAAAGGGAGGAGGAGAGGGTGGGCGGAGTAAGGAAATGAAAGTTTTAAAGAGCTGTTTGGGATTGTGGGACAGGGAGGTTATTATAGGTGCTTTTTGAGTGAGGTGTGATGATGCGACATGGAGTTGCCTTCCTTCTCTGCGACTGGAGTGTAGTCTTGTGAGGGGGGGCCTTGCTAAGTTACGAGTGCCGTATTTATTGTAGAGTTGTATAGGGTGGTGGCAGCATCTGTGTCGCGTATGAAAGCTATGTCGGTGAGAGGGAGAGGAGATTCTGAGAATGAGTGTAGATCAATGTGCTTAAGGTTTCTGCGAAGATGATGGAGTTTGCGGAGAGGGGATAGTGTAGTGGGGAGGACAGAGAGGAGAAAGTCAATAGATTGTGGTCAGCCAGGGGGAGTGGTGAGTTTGTTAGGTTAGTGAGGGAGCAAAGGCGGATGAAGATGAGGTCTAGTTTGTGGCCATCTTTGTGAGTAGCAGAGAAGGTCCATTGGGAGAGCCTAAAGGAAGAAGTCAGTGAAAGGAGTTTAGAGGCGGCTGCGTGGGAAGTGTCAATGGGGATATTGAAGTCACCCATGATGATAGTGGGGATGTCCGCAGAAAGGAAGTGAAGTAGCCAGGTGATGAAATGGTCAAGGAAGGAGGAGGTGGATCCAGGGGGGCAGTAAATGACAGCCAGCTGAAGGTTACAGGGAGAGAAGATGCGGACAGAGTGGTCTTCAAAAGAGGGGAGAGTAGCAGAGGGTCTTAGTGGGATGGGGGTATAGGAGCAGGAATTAGACAGGAGTAAGCCAACACCTCTGCCATGTTTGTTAGAGGGTGGGGTGTGTGGGAAAGACTGAGTTGAAAGACTGAAGTCTGTTGTGCTTAGGGAAACATTAAATGTTCTGCTGTAAGAGCGCTACAAGCTATTCCTGTGTGAAGTGTAATGACTCCCAATTTGGCTCTCATTGCAGAGAGATTATGAGATTCTGTGAGTACAACAAACATAACATGACCCTTTAAGATCTCATCTCCTGACAGGCAGTGTGTCGTAAATGGAGTACAGTAGAGCTGACAGTGGTACAAGCGAAGTAGAGGTAATAGATGAGTTTGTAATGTGACATAGCTAAACTCAGCTGTACTTTCTAATCATGTAGGATGTTTGGCCAGGAGAACAAAGCTATTAAATTGAATCTCACACTAAAAAACTGCTCTAAGCTATGCTGATGGCTGGTTATTTTTGTGCATATGATTGGCAACTCATACAAGGATAAGACATTTTATTCTGCTCTGCAGCCACTATTACATTCTGTATCCAGCTCAACATGAAAAAAAATGGTGTACGGTCCTCTTCAATGTAGTATTGTCAACTTGGAAGTTATCCCTATCAATAGGACAGGGGATAACTTCCATATAGCTGGTTTGGTTGCTGGGGCCAGGGCCGGCATCAGCACCTGGCATACCTGGGCAAGTGCCAGGGCCTCCACAGCTGGATTGCCCACTCGCCATCAGGGACAGGCAGCCCTGAGAGTGTGGGGCACTCATACAAGGATAGCATTTTATTCTGCTCTGCAGCCACTATTACATTCTGTATCCAGCTCAACATGAAAAAAAATGGTGTACGGTCCTCTTCAATGTAGTATTGTCAACTTGGAAGTTATCCCTATCAATAGGACAGGGGATAACTTCCATATAGCTGGTTTGGTTGCTGGGGCCAGGGCCGGCATCAGCCCTGGCATACCTGGGCAAGTGCCAGGGCCCTCCACAGCTGGGATTGCCACTCGCCATCAGGGACAGGCAGCCTGAGAGTGTGGGGCCCATCAGAGATAGGTATCCCTGACAGCAAGGGGCCCATCCAGTACAGGCAGGCCTGACAGTGAGGGACCCATCTTGGACATTTAGCGCTGCAGTGCTCCAGTCCACATGGCTAATTTTCATGCGATGCAAATTAGCCATGTGTTGGCTCCAGAGGCAGTGGAGCTTCCTCCTTTGTGGACTGCAGCAAAGTCATGAGTCATCCCCTGTGACGTCATCTCACTGGTGCAACCGTGCAGGAAGAAGCACAGAGAGCCTGCTGCTATAAGGATGTGTGTGGAAGCATCTGAGGAGGACACCGCCCTAGGGGAGCGGACGGAAGGTGAGTATAATTGGTTATTTTTTTTTTCTGTGTGCAGCAGGATGGGAGATTATATGTACCATGAAGGCTGTGCTGGGTGTATATGGAGGCTGTGCTTAGGTATATGGAGGCTGTGCTGGGGGTATATGGAGGCTGTGTGGGGTGTATATGGAGGATGTGCTGGGTGTATATGGAGGCTGTGCTGGATGTATATGGAGGCTGTCCTGGGGGTATATGGAGGCTGTTCTGAGTGTATATAGAGGCTGTGCTGGGGTATATGGAGGCTGTGCTGGGTGTATATGGAGATTGTGATGGGTGTATATGGAGGCTGTGCTGGGGTACATGGAGGCCATGCTGGTTGTATATGGAGGCTGTTCTGGGTGTATATGGAGGCTGTGCTGGGATATATGGAGGCTGTGCTTGGATATATGGAGGCTGAGCTAGCCTATATATATTATTTGGAGACGGTGCTGCTGTGCTGCTACAGCCTCCAAATAATATATACAGCTCAGCACAGCCTCCAAATAATATATACAGCCCACAGCCTCTATATTATACATACACAGCCTGCAGCCTTTATATTATATATACCGTACAGCCTGGCAGTCTCCATATTATATATAAGGTCCAACAGTCTCCATATTAAATATATAGACCTGCACAGCCTCTATATTATAAATACAGCCACCCAGGAGCCTCTATATATTATATATACACAGCCTGCAGCTTTTATATTGTATTCATGAATCACTGATACTGTTTTGCCCGACACCCACAAAAACCTGGAGCTGGCCCTGGTTGGGGCCCCCACTGTTCAACATAATTGTGGCTCGGAAGAATACCAAGTGAATTGAATGGTAGTTGATCATGCATACTTCTTAATGGGAGTACCAGAGATAGTCAAGCTGCATGCTTGGAGAGGCAAAATTTGTTACTGGAGTATGAGCCAAAATTTCCCTCTCCCTAGCCTTGCATTTTTTCAGAGTTGGTCCTGCTATATTTTTCTCTTATAGTTATTACTTGATCTCTGATTCTTTGCTTTTCTGCCTTGTCTGCTGATACACTTGTTTGCTGACTTGAGTAGATACTTCTCTGTCCTGAATTCTTATGAGGACAATTCGTTGGCCATATTGTATGTTCCTGCTGAATGCAGCAGACATCTCTTTGATACCTTGTTAACAACTGGTTAATATAATTATATAGCTTGGTGTAGATTGCATCTCACTGCACAATATTTACCGTATTTGAGTGGCACTCTTAATGATTTTAATTGTGCCTGTGAGAATTGACGGGAATTTTCTATTCTTTGTCATGCCTGCTAATATAGATATTTGTCCCTTATAATGCTATGGAATTTTGGAATTTTGCATAGGGTTTGGATCCTCGTGGGTGGTGTAGTGACATTCTCCAATTTTACCTGTTATTATTGTGTATATGTATTCTTAAATAAAATTATTTGTATTTTATTACATTTTGGCTCCAACACCTGTTTCTTTTTGGTTGATTGGGATTCAACATTTCTTACTGTACTTTTGTAATATAAATACAATAACTAAGTAGATACAGAATATTTGAGACATAGAGTAACAGATTTCCAGGGTATTATTTCTGGATATAATTTTGGGTGAATAGAAAAACTCTTCAGAATCTACACTCCCTGTTGTGCAATAAGTGTGCTACATGAAGCAGAAGGATAGAAAAGCCAAATAAATTTGACACACGGTAGGGAACATGTTTCTATTTTCAAGCTCAGAACAGTATTTTCTTTACTTTTTCACACATATTCACTCGCTGGTAAGCATTATCTAGTAGACTAACCATATCATTACCTACCAAAGCATTTTTGTATTTTCATATTGTATGATGTTGTAAATTTGTTTCACTTCTAAAAAAGAGTAATTGCTAAAATCTTCGTGCAATGATTTATAAATGCCCCAACTTCCTTCTAGAAATACATTAGAGTTGGATGACCCATTATTAGAGATGAGAGGACCCGTAGAAGTTTGGGTTCTGAAGGATCAACCGGATATTAGGGCCCTTTCACATCAGCGTTTTTCGTAAATCGCGGCAGATGCGGTGAAAAAACCGCATCTGCCGCGTTTGCCGCATAACCGTTCCACTTGCGGCACGGTTGCGTTTTTTTCCATAGGAAGTATAGGGGGACTTGCGGCAGATGCGGCAAGTGCGGTATTGCACTTGCGGCAGGTGCGGCAGCGAAAAAAAACCGCGGTCAGCCGCGGTTTTTTTTCGCTGCCGCACCTGCCGCAAGTGCAATACCGCACTTGCCGCATCTGCCGCAAGTCCCCCTATATTCCTATGGAAAAAAACGCAACGTGCCGCAAGTGGAACGGTTATGCGGCAAACGCGGCAGATGCGTTTTTTTCACCGCATCTGCCGCGATTTACGAAAAACGCTGATGTGAAAGCACCCTTAGATGAAGTTCTGTCCTGGATACAAACTTGATCCAAACCTCATTGGAAGTCACTGATAGGGCAGTTTGGCTGTCCGCCCAAATATAACCAGCCATAAGCATTGCACTTTCAAGGGAGGACGGTATTTTGTCATTTTTTTTCGGTACAAAATACATCTAATAATGCTGATTTTACCCCAGTGCGAAATGTTCAAAAACTGCAAGCGGCTCACACTGGGCCGAGCACCAAGTCTACCGGGGCACAGTAATGCTTGCATACGTAAAGCACCTGAACTTGGACACTGATTTTTTTTTAAAGTCTGTGTTCAACACGAACACCAAATTTTAAAGTTCCCGTCTGCTCATTTCTACTAAAGATGAACGAACCGGACTTTGAAGTTCGGAGTTTGCACCGAGCACAGACTTTTAATTTTTTTTCAGTGTTTGGGTTCAGAGTACCTTTATATATCCAAATCACTAGAGCGAGCATCACTGTGCTCGGGCACGCTTGGTGCTTAGCCCAGTGTGAGCTACTTGCGGTATTTGAATGGCTCACACTGGAGGTAAAACCAGACTTACTGGATGTAGTGTGTACCAAAAAAATAAAGTACCAAACACCACCCTCCCACCCCGGAAGTGTTTTGCTTTGATTGTCTGTATGTGGGCGGAGAACCTAACTGCCCAATAAGTGAGTTTTAGTGAGGTTCAGGTCAAGTTTGGTTCCAGAATAGAATGTTACAAAAAGTCCAGCTAAATACCCAGAACACGAACTTCCACAGATCCCTTCATCTCTCATCTCTACCCATCATAGGCAACCCCTGTTCCTAAGTCATAGATGGATGACCCATGTTTGATATAACAAGTCATAGAACCTGAATGATCTGGTGAACTTGGCTTAGCCATTCGAAGAAGGAGTTATCCCATTTTGATAATGTTTATAAAAATAGATTCAAGTTTATTAGCATGCTACTATCATCACTATATTGGGCACAGGTACACTGGTTCTCTTAAAATATTCACATGACAGAGTCTAAAACGTTTTTGGACAGGACTTCTCAGAATGGATGAGCTGATGAGCAGCACATGAAGGACTTAAGTGGAGTGATAAAACTCATGTCTTGAAGCTACTTCAGTGTATGATCTCTAAATGATAGCCCAACCAATATGTTGAATATGATTGATAATGCAGCATATATCAGAGCAGTGGTATTAAAATGAAAAGGGCATGAAACAGATGACTATGACCTTACAGTCTTAATGAATAAGCAAGGAGAAATGGATCATGTGGTCACAGCGACAGATCTAGATGCACATGCCAAATGAAAGTGTAAGTGGATTCAACAGTCTATTGAGTTTTCCTAAACAGGTTACAAAATTAGGTATGTCAGGAATTATCTCAATATATAAATTACAGGAATACATTAAATGAGAAACAGGTATTCACCTTTACAATACAGACTTTTACATTTATATATATCAAAAGGATGTCAGTAAACAAATCAATTATTAATTTAATAGCCAAAGAGAAATAAAGTTGTAGCCAAATGTTTTGAGGCTTAAACAAATTTTGTTTTTACAGTTTGATGCTTTAGTGTTTTTTCATATCTTTTATTCAGATGTTTCTATGGATACTGAAATAAAATTTTAACCATTTTATATGTTTTAAAACTAAAATACATCAAGTTTATGCAAAGAATCAATATTTACAGCATTGATTCTTATTTTTCAAGACTTTTGCAAATTGCCTTGACATGCTAGATATCAGCTTGTGGGCAAAATCCTGATTAATGCTTCCAATTATTGTCAAATCATTTCACAATACTCATGGCAGTGATCACCTCTTTGTCCCAGTTATCTCATGCAGTCTAAAGAGGGCTTCATTGAAGAAAATAACTATCTCAGTCCTAATCACTCCTATTCCAGTGCTTTCTGGAAAGTTATCTTCTCTGATGATGATGAAGCCCCTTCAGACTGTTTGAGACAATTGGAAGACTGATTGTCCAGAGAAGAAAAGGTGAGAGCTGCCAAGAGTCTAGTGTCGTGCAACAGTAAAGAAGCTGCAGACCATTAATATCTGGGGTTACTTTTAATCTAAAAAAGAGGTCATGCAATGGTCCAATATTTACAGTTTTTACCCTTATGTTTCAAGACTTTTGTACTTTGCCATTGCATGCTGAATATCAGCTTCTTGACCAGATCTTGACTGTTGGCAACCCATTCTTCAATAAAATGGTGCAGAAAATCACTGTCCGCTCATGCGCTGCCCCAGCACTATTTTATTGAAAACAGAGTGCATTAGCACTGCTCCCCACATTATCCCACCCAACTCTTGGCATCGGCTTCATGTTAGATAGGTGGGCAGGAGAATATGGTCGTGGGGATCAGTGCATATTCATATACTTAAACAGTGGGCACATGTGTTAGCCCCATTGCCGTCACCAGACTCCTTCAATATTCTTCATGCATCCGTCCCTGCCACTCCCCTTCCCCAGCAGCAGCCAGGTACATTCGGACAATAAAATGCACCCCACTTTCCTTCAAAATGTTTTGGGGACAAAATGCGTCTTATATTCCAAAAATACGGCACTGATTGAATAGTTACCTCCCTATTAAATTTGGCTGTAGTTGCTAGAGGGAAAGTTTAGACAAAGATGGATGTGAATGGTGACAATCTTTGTACCAAAGTGTGGAATACTGTATGCTGGCGCTGTATAAGAAATAAAATATTAATTTTTTAAATAAATCAATTCAATCAATAAATACGCTGTAATATTCAGGAGAGGACTGCCGAAGCTTCTTTTCTCCCCATCAGAATCCATTACTTTCCTTTTGTTTTTCTTATTTGTTATTTTATTTTAAATGGCACTTGCATCGGTGCTCTTTTCATGGATAATGAATGGTATAAAGCACTATAGCCTTTGAAAAATCATCTCTGAATTCTGAGAAGAGAATGTAATTGTCTTCCTGTTAACATTACATTTTCCTGACAGTGACAGTAATTATTTGTAATATTGAATAGCTTATAATTGACATTTTTGAGGCTTTGTTGTCTTCTCTGATTGTTTAGTATATCTATATGGTAAAAATCACTGTTAACCGTGACTAATTATTCTAAGTTATAAATCCCCAAGAGGACGAGCCTGATCTCTAATCTTCTATTCCTTTGACATTTGACAACTTTGCCTCTTTGTAATGTAATTGACTTCTGTCCCTAGAAGCCGACATAGTCTCTGTCCCACACATCAATGTGAGAAGTGTTATTCTTTGATCACTGGAGAAATGTTACAGTTCCTCATGGATAAAACATTAGGTGAAATCTTAACACAAATATTTCTTCAGGCAATTCAATCTGTAACAATGAAGTCACCTTTTAACATGCCCCTGAAAAGTTTCTTGAATACATATGTATACGCTGAGCCGTCAGTCATTATCCTTCCGTGTCACAATGTTCTCAGCATTTTGAAGACATTCTACATAGAATTAGGTTTTATCCCATGAATATTAATCTCAAAATGTTTAATTTATTGTAAAGTTTATAACAAATTCAGAACTTATCAAGCATGTTCTAGGATTATTAAAATTGCCTGGTTTATAAATCCTCAAATAGTATAAATTGTTAGGAAATTTTGAGTTCATTATTAATTAGAGGCCTAGGCCACCTATTGATGAGCCTCATATACTGTATATACTCGAGTATAAGCCGACCGAGTATAAACCGAGGCCCTAATTTTACCCAAAAACTGGGGAAACCTATTGACTCGAGTACAAGCCTAGGGTGGGAAATGCAGCAGACCCCCATCCTGGTATATAACCCCTCATTACTGGTATATAGCGCCCCCATCACTGGTATATAGCAATCATCACTGTATACAGCCCTCAGCACTGGTATATAGCATCCAGATCAAGGTAAATGGCCCCTCATCCTGGTATATACCTTGTGGTGATGCAGCCCATGGCCGGGTGCATCACACAGGTGGTCAGTATATGTCTCTGTTCACATGTATCTGGTTTTACTGTGGTTGTGCTGTGTTAAACCTACCTGGAACACAGTGAGTTAACAGCTGAGAGTAAGTGCTGTAATCCTGTCCGGTGCACAATAGGTTAATAGCCAGGATATTCATGAGCCTAATGAGCGGTTGAGCATAATGTGTGTACTGATTACCTAGCAGCAGGTGGGTGTGTCAGTGTGAGTGTGGCAGGCAAGATAATAGCCTGCCAGGTGTGTGTGAGTTAGAGACCTCAGAGTAGGCTGCAGATGAGATCAGGCTGCAGAGGAGATCAGCCAGAGGAGACCAGATCAAGCTGCAGAGGAGATCAGACCAGAGACTGCAGAGTCCAGAGAGAGACCAAACATGATCCTCTGAGGGAGAGGACATGTTTCAGGGGGGTCCCGTTCCCATTGGGGGGATGAGGCAGGACACCTGGCTCTCCATGCCAGAGATGCTGGCCCCTCTGAGCCGTGTGGAGCCTGTGGCCAGACCGAGAGGTTAGTGGAGCACCTGGGTGTAAGGGGGGTCCTAGCTGAACTTATAGGGGGCTCACTCTGTCCATGGTGGTGAGGCTGCCATCCAGGATCTCTGCCTGTGTTGGTGGGGGCTTGGAGGCAGCTGGGCATCATGGGCAGGGTGAGGAGACCTTGGGGGATGCTTTGACTGCCCTGAAGCTCAGGTGGCTTACAACCTGGTCTGGGCCTAGAGGGCTGAAGTCCATGCCGGACTGTGCTGGTATGAGTGGTCTGGGCCTGACAAGGCTGATGTTCATATGAGTCCATGACGGACTATGAAAGTGGATGACAGCTGACGGAAAAGGGCCGTGTATGATGTGGGACCGTGAGGTCCATGTGTGTGAATCGAGGCAGAGCAGAAGCCTCTGTGGGAGAGGGAAGACCAAGTCCTGGGAGAATGGAGCCGTGAGGCCAGACGACAGGGGTTGGTAGAATACTAGGCGTTAGGAAGTCGGGCTGACCCTGGAGGGCCTTGCGAGGGCGTGTGGGTGCAGCCGCTTGCCTGGAGGTCTGGCCTGGTGATGGCAGACTTGGAAGCGGCTGGTGACCTGGAGACACGTGCCGAGGAGTTCTTGGGGGCCTGACTTGCCCTGGAGCCCCGGTGACTACAACCAGGTCAGGGCCTGGTTCAGAGCAGCCAGAGCGCTGTGTAGAGGGCTGGGAAGAGTTAGCAGCCCGTGCAAAGGGACTGGACTCCTAAGGGGTCACTGGGCCAAGGAAGGGCCTGGCAATCGGGCAGTGGCCGTAAACAGGGGTGTACCGGCGGCGATCGAGGCCCTGTGAGACGGCAACTGACCAGTGTACTCTGTATTGTGTGCCTGTACTGTAAGGTAACCGGGTGTTAGACTATGTGCAATATAATTTATGTTCTGTGGAATGTAATATAATGTATTTATTCTGTACTGTATGTATTTTATATGAGAGGGGCCGTTTGAACCTAATAAATGGCTACCTAATTGTTAAAAACATGTGTTGGTGTAATTTACGCTGTCAAGCGAACCCCCAGGAGTACGCAACCTCACAACCTATATACCCCCCTCACTGTACATATTCCCCCATCTCTCGTATATAGACTCCCAGCCTGGTATATAGCCCCCATCACTGTACATAGCCCCGCATCACTGGTATATATCCCCCATCACTGGAATAGCTTTCCCATCACTGCTATATGGCCCCCGTCCTGGTAATACTGGTATATGGCCCCCATCTCTGTACATAGCACCCCATCACTGGTATATATCCCCCATCACTGGTATATAGCCCCAATCACTGGAATAGCACCCCCATCACTGATATATGGCTGTTGTGAATTCATTAATGAAGAATTCTGGTTGTGAGCTCCCTCCTGTGTTTATTGCTGGTGATGCAGCTGGCTGTGTTTTGGAGAGATCCACGGCTGATGATTGGCAGTCTGCTTCGTATTGGAGCATATAGGTGGTTTGGAGCTGATCAACCTCTGCCAGTTGTAATAGTTCCTGGAGGTTTCCACACCTCTCCCTGGTTCCTTCCTGCTCTGCTGAATCCTTGCAAGCTAAGTGAATGATTTTTATTTTGTGGCACACGTGTGCTTGGAGGATCTATTTATTGCTTGTTTTGCTCTGAGTTGTGTGTTTGATATTTAGTTTGCATATTTGTTTACCTGCTCTCAGTTAGGAAGTTTTCTTCCTAGGTATGAATTGCTATTCACTGTTGTCAGCTACTTCCAGTTCTACTGGTGTTAGTACCTACTTATTCTAGTTTGATTCACAGAAGTTCCTGCAGATATAGAGAGCGGCGAGTCTTAGCAGATTCAGGGTAATTTTTGGGCACTATCTGCTGTTGCAGGTTCTTGATAGTATTTTAATACTGACCGCAATAGTATTCCATCCTGTCTTTACTATCTAGCTAGTGTGGCCTCTTTTGCTAAACTCTATTATTTACCTGTGTGTGTTGTTCCTCTCCTGTTTGCCAGTCAATATCCGTGGGGGGCTTGCTATTTTTTTTGGGTTCTGCTCTGAGGCAAGATAGACTTTTCTGTTTCTATCTATAGGGGTAGCTAGTTTTCCGGCCGTGTCAAGGTGTCTAGGGTATGGTTAGTTACATCCCACGGCTACTTCCAGTTGCGGTATTTAGTCAGGGACTGCGGTCAGTACAGTTGCTTCTGTGAAGTCTTTTTATGTTACTCCAAGGTCATTGGATCATAACATATGGCCCCTCATCCTGGTATATAGCCCCCATCACTGGTATATAAGCCCCCATCACTGGTATATAAGTCCCCATATATATTAGAAACTAGGTCTCCATCAAGAGGAATACAGCCTCCCTATCAGTCAATGTCCAACCAATTAATCTGTGACATGTATTGAGCATACTCAGGAGTGGAGCATACAAGGTGACAGTTGTTGTATACTGTCCACACCTGCCTCCAACAGTAGCAATCTGAGTGTAACACTTTATTGGGTAACTCGAAGAATCTGATGGTGTAGGGCATTGACTAGGCAGAGACAGGGTCAAGTTCAAGTCTATATTTGAAGACAAACAAAAACAGAGAAAATATACACGTCCTCTAGAAAACATATGAAACTAGGCGAGGCCAGCAGCCAGTATGTGTCCAAGAAATACATAGTTAAACCGAGTGTAAGGGCGATACAGGGAATAGTCTTTGCACACTGTTCACACAGTGCATGGCCAAATAATGGTAAAATCTTTGTAACACAGTTTACATAGTGCAAGGCCTAATTGTCATGTGCTTAGTTGGCGCTGACATTGCTGGATGCTGCTGTGTATGTTGTTTTGTCTTTAAGAGCTGCATGGCTTATAGTTGTCATGGCCTTTGACTCCTGTGTTGTGCTCCAGAACTGCATTCACTATTATATTCAACTGCTGGTTGAGGGGTTAATGTGTGACTCACCTGGAATCCCCTCCCCCTGGCTTTAAATTTCCTTCCCTCTCCTCTGTCAGGTGCTGCTGATAGCTATTTGCTTTAGGTCTTGGTGCTGTGCTGTTGCTTAGCTGCTGGACTAAGACTTGGGAGAAGCTGTGATCCCTGTCCCATTGCATCTGAGGGTCTACTTATGGCTCCTTCTTTCTTACATCTTTGAGGTCAAATGAAGCTTAGTCTATTGCTTTGATTCAAAGGACATTATGATTTTTACTATATGCTGAAAATACTGTACTATATACTGCAAGTGTTAAAATAATCACCAGATCAAGTTCTGGGAGAAAAGGGGTAAAAAAAATAAGTAAAAGCTGATAAAAAAAAAAGCTTTAAAAAAAGCTATAAGAAAAAAACAATCCAGCCGCACCGTAAAAAATATAGTCCAACCTTGTCTTATAATCAGCGGGACTCCAACCCAAAAGCCGCAGCTCCTGGCTAACATCAGAACTGAAGGAAAAGGGTGAATGCCAGGTAAAATAAAATGAAAGTTTATACAAAATATGTTACTGAATGACTAAGGGCGTGTGCCAAAAATGCGTTGAGCAAGTATCTCCGCCATCATGGAATTTCAACATATTTTGTATGTAATAATAAACTATGGAAATTTATTTTACTTGGGTTTCACCCTTTTCCTTCGGTTCCAAAAATGCAATAACTCAATTTAATAAATATAAAATGCCTGACTCACCCATTTGGTATCACGGCATCTGTAAAAACCTGCTCTTTGACAATATAAAATGAATCAACCTATACAGTAAACAATGAAAAGAAAGTACCGTATATACTCGTGTATAAGCCGACCCGTGTATAAGCCGACCCCCCTACTTTTGCCCCAAAAATCTGGAAAAACCTATTGACTCGTGTATAAGCCGAGGGTGGACCTCAGCACAGGTATACAGCCCCCAGCAGTGTGGTATACAGGCCCCCCCCAGTGGTATACAGGCCTCCCCAGTGGTAGTATACAGCAGCCCCAGTGGTAGTATGTAGCATCCCCAGCAGCCCCAGTGGTAGTATACAGCAGCCCCAGTGGTAGTATATAGGAGCCCCAGCAGCCCCAGTGGTAGTATACAGCAGCAGCCCCAGTGGTATATACAGCCCCAGTGGTGTATACAGCCCCAGTGGTAGTATATTGCAGCCCCAGTGGTGTATACAGCCCCAGTGGTAGTATATTGCAGCCCCAGGGTAGTATACAGCAGCCCCTGTAATCCAGGGCCCCCCCAGCCACCTGTAAAGGAAACTATACTTATCACAGTGCCGCTGTCCGCACCCGCTCGCACCCGCTCGCAGCTGCCGTACGCGATCCTCCATCTTCATGCCTCTTCTTCCTGTTTCCTGTGCTCGTCGCAGGGAATGACGTCATTGCCTGCGACGAGCACAGAAACAGGAAGAAGACGCATGAAGATGGAGGATCGCGTACGGCAGCTGCGAGCGGGTGCGAGCGGGCGCGGACAGCGGCACTGTGATAAGTATAGTTTCCTTTACAGGTGACCGGAGTCAGGCTGGGGGGGCCCTGCATTACGGGGGCTGCTGTATACCGATGTATACATCGGTATGTACCGATGTATACATCGGTATACAGCACTGACTCGCGTATAAGCCGAGGGGGGTACTTTTCAGCCCAATTTTTGGGCTGAAAAACTCGGCTTATACGTGAGTATATACGGTACCGTAATTAAACTGTATCCCGACCAAATATAATAAAAAATGATCAAAACATCACATTTTGTGGTCGCACACAAAAAGTATGTGAATAAGTATAAGACTGGCATCACCATAGACGTAGGTGCTGGCAGAAAATAATAATACTTACAGAGAAAGTTATCTGCAGAGAAAGTTATCTGCCGTGACACTACTATTTTCATGAGTAATGTAAATTAATAAGTGGCACTAGAGAAAAGAGGATCAAACTGTATTGTGCATATGTGTAATGCAGAAACTGCCCTGTGCTAAATTTGAAATCGGAGATCTTAGTCTCGATAGTGGCCACTAAAGATTAAGCCTGGCATCCACTTCAAGGAGCCTCCACTGCCAGGTCCTGACACTATGCCCTAGTGAGATTGTGAAATGTGTATAGGCTTATACAGTTAGGGCCAGAAATATTTGGACAGTGACACAAGTTTTGTTATTTTAGCTGTTTACAAAAACATGTTCAGAAATACAATTATATATATAATATGGGCTGAAAGTGCACACTCCCAGCTGCATATGAGAGTTTCCACATCCAAATCGGAGAAAGGGTTTAGGAATCATAGCTCTGTAATGCATAGCCTCCTCTTTTTCAAGGGACCAAAAGTAATTGGACAATGGACTCTAAGGGCTGCAATTAACTCTGAAGGCGTCTCCCTCGTTAACCTGTAATCAATAAAGTAGTTAAAAGGTCAGGGGTGGATTCCAGGTGTGTGGTTTTGCATTTGGAAGCTGTTGCTGTGACCAGACAACATGCGGTCAAAGGAACTCTCAATTGAGGTGAAGCAGAACATCCTGAGGCTGAAAAAAAAGAAAAAATCCATCAGAGAGATAGCAGACATGCTTGGAGTAGCAAAATCAACAGTTGGGTACATTCTGAGAAAAAAGGAATTGACTGGTGAGCTTAGGAACTCTAAAAGGCCTGGGCGTCCACGGATGACAACAGTGGTGGATGATCGCCGCATACTTTATTTGGTGAAGAAGAACCCGTTCACAACATCAACTGAAGTCCAGAACACTCTCAGTGAAGTAGGTGTATCTGTCTCTAAGTCAACAGTAAAGAGAAGACTCCATGACAGTAAATACAAAGGGTTCACATCTAGATGCAAACCATTCATCAATTCCAAAAATAGACAGGCCAGAGTTAAATTTGCTGAAAAACACCTCAAGAAGCCAGCTCAGTTCTGGAAAAGTATTCTATGGACAGATGAGACAAAGATCAACCTGTACCAGAATGATGGGAAGAAAAAAGTTTGGAGAAGAAAGGGAACGGCACATGATCCAAGGCACACCACATCCTCTGTAAAACATGGTGGAGGCAACGTGATGGCATGGGCATGCATGGCTTTCAATGGCACTGGGTCACTTGTGTTTATTGATGACATAACAGCAGACAAGAGTAGCCGGATGAATTCTGAAGTGTACCGGGATATACTTTCAGCCCAGATTCAGCCAAATGCTGCAAAGTTGATTGGACGGCGCTTCATAGTACAGATGGACAATGACCCCAAGCATACAGCCAAAGCTACCCAGGAGTTCATGAGTGCAAAAAAGTGGAACATTCTGCAATGGCCAAGTCAATCACCAGATCTTAACCCAATTGAGCATGCATTTCACTTGCTCAAATCCAGACTTAAGACGGAAAGACCCACAAACAAGCAAGACCTGAAGGCTGCGGCTGTAAAGGCCTGGCAAAGCATTAAGAAGGAGGAAACCCAGTGTTTGGTGATGTCCATGGGTTCCAGACTTAAGGCAGTGATTGCCTCCAAAGGATTCGCAACAAAATATTGAAAATAAAAATATTTTGTTTGGGTTATGTTTATTTGTCCAATTACTTTTGACCTCCTAAAATGTGGAGTGTTTGTAAAGAAATGTGTACAATTCCTACATTTTCTATCAGATATTTTTGTTCAACCCTTCAAATTAAACGTTACAATCTGCACTTGAATTCTGTTGTAGAGGTTTCATTTTAAATCCAATGTGGTGGCATGCAGAGCCCAACTCGCCAAAATTGTGTCAATGTCCAAATATTTCTGGCCCTAACTGTATGTCCATGGATGTAATTAAAAATAATGATCAGGTGTGTGTTAGGACCTCACAATGGTGTCCATGTGTGGCTACCAGACTAAGGAAAGAAGAAAAGGGAAAAAAAATTATATAAAGGGAGCTCAGTCAAAATAGACAATATGTGAATAAGTATAAGACTGGCATCACCATAGACGTAGGTGCTGGCAGAAAATAATAATACTTACAGAGAAAGTTATCTGCCGCGACACTACTATTTTCATGAGTAATGTAAATTAATAAGTGGCACTAGAGAAAAGAGGATCAAACGTTATTGTGCATATGTGTAATATAAGCCTAGACACATTTCACAATCTCACTAGGGCATAGTGTCAGGACCTGGCAGTGGAGGCTCCTTGAAGTGGATGCCAGGCTTATTCCTTAGTGACCACTATCGAGACTAAGATCTCCGATTTTCAAATTTAGCACAGGGCAGTTTCTGCATTACACATATGCACAATACAGTTTGATCCTCTTTTCTCTAGTGCCAATTATTAATTTACATTACTCATGAAAATAGTAGTGTCACGGCAGATAACTTTCTCTGCACACAAAAAGTAAGCTCCCACACAGCTCAATCTATAGAAAAATAAAAAGTTTCAAGCCTTAAAATGGTGAACAAAAATATGTTTTTACTTTACAAATCTAATATTTTTGGGGACAGTAAAATATAACAAATGATATAATTTTTGTATCACTGTATTAGCTCTGACCTGAAGTATCATATCAAAAAAATTAACACTGTAAAGATGAAACTCCAAATAAATCATGGCAGAATTGTAATTTTTAACAATTTCACCTCACTTTGTTTTTTTTTCTTTACAATTTATGGTAAAATTAATGGCAAACCCACAACTTATCCTGTGAAAATAAGTCTTGAAAAATAAACATGTTCTGGCTCTTGGAAGAATTCGAGGGAGGAGAGGAATGAAAGTGCAAAAATAAAAAATGACTGATTTATTAAAATGTTAAAGACACCTAAAAATGTTACCTGTAAGGAACAGATATATACAGTTGTGGCCAAAAGTATTGACACCCCTGCAATTCTGTCAGATAATACTCAGTTTCTTCCAGAAAATAATTGCAATCACAAATTCTTTGGTATTATTATCTTCATTTAATTTGTCTTCAATGAAAAAACACAAAAGAGAATGAAGCAAAAAGCAAAACATTGAACATTTCACACAAAACTCCAAAAATGGGCCGGACAAAAGTATTGGCACCCTCAGCCTAATACTTGGTTGCACAACCTTTAGCCAAAATAACTGCGATCAACCGCTTCCGTTAACCATCAATGAGTTTCTTACAATGCTCTCCTGGAATTTTAGACCATTCTTCTTTGGCAAACTGCTCCAGGTCCCTGATATTTGAAGGGTGCCTTCTCCAAACTGCCATTTTTAGATCTCTCCATAGGTGTTCTATGGGATTCAGGTCTGGACTCATTGCTGGCCACCTTAGAAGTCTCCGGTGCTTTCTCTCAAACCATTTTCTAGTGCTTTTTGAAGTGTGTTTTGGGTCATTGTCCTGCTGGAAGACCTATGACCTCTGAGGGAGACCCAGCTTTCTCACACTGGGACCTACATTATGCTGCAAAATTTGTTGGTAGTCTTCAGACTTCATAATGCCATGCACACGGTCAAGCAGTCCAGTGCCAGAGGCAGCAAAGCAACCCCAAAACATCAGGGAATCTCCGCCATATTTGACTGTAGGGCCATGTTCTTTTCTTTGAATGCCTCTTTTTTTCTCCTGTAAACTCTATGTTGATGCCTTTGCCGAAAAAGCTCTACTTTTGTCTCATCTGACCAGAGAACATTCTTCCAAAACGCTTTAGGCTTTCTCAGGTAAGTTTTGGCAAACTTCAGCCTGGCTTTTTTATGTCTTGGGGTAAGAAGTGGGGTCTTCCTGGGTATCCTACCATACAGTCCCTTTTCATTCAGACGCCGACGGATAGTATGGGTTGACACAGTTGTACCCTTGGACTGCAGGGCAGCTTGAACTTATTTGGATGTTAGTCGAGGTTCTCTATCCACCATCCGCACAATCTTGCGTTGAAATCTCTCGTCAATTTTTATTTTCCGTCCACATCTAGGGAGGTTAGCCACAGTGCAATGGGCTTTAAACTTCTTGATGACACTGCGCACGGAAGACACAGGAACATTCAGGTCTTTGGAGATGGACTTGTAGCCTTGAGGTTGCTCATGCTTCCTCACAATTTGGTTTCTCAAGTCCTCAGACAGTTCTTTGGTCTTCTTTCTTTTCTCCAGGCTCAATGTGGTACACACAGGACAGAGGTTGAGTCAACTTTAATCCATGTCAACTGGCTGCAAATGTGATTTAGTTATTGCCAACACCTGTTAGGTGCCACAGGTAAGTTACAGGTGCTGTTAACTACACAAATTAGAGAAGCATCACATGATTTTTCTAACAGTGCCAATACTTTTGTCCACCCCCTTTTTTATATTTGGTGTGGAATTATATAAAATTTGGCTTTAGGACAATTCTTTTTGTGTTTTTTTCATTGAAGACAAATTAAATGAAGATAATAATACCAAAGAATTTGTGATTGCAATCATTTTCAGGAAGAAACTGAGTATTATCTGACAGAATTGCAGGGGTGCCAATACTTTTGGCCACAACTGTATCTGCTGACAGCTGTTTGAGGATTTTTGCCCTTTATAGAGATAGAGTAGGGTTCTGGCTGGCTGAGTGAAAATGCTAATTAAAAGACTTATCGAGAACTATATAATTTTTTTTACTGTGGACCTAAAAACTAAGGGTACCGTTACACGTCGCAACATTGCATGCAATTTCACTTGCAATTTGCTGGTTGCAGTGAAATCATGGACACATTGTTCTATTTTGTTGCCATGTACAAAATGGAACAATGTGTTCATGATTTCACTGCAACCAGCAAATTGCAAGTGAAATTGCATGCAATGTTGCGACGTGTAACGGTACCATACCAGGCAGATAGTTACTAACTACCTGCTTGTTCCCAGGGCTGGATTAGAGTTGCCATCGACTGCTCCTGCTGGTAATTCAGCTGCTCCATATTAACAGAGCAGCTTTTCCACTTCTAGACTCTCTGTCAATGGGGTGTGACTGTCAACGTCATGCTGATTGACAGCCGGCTCCCTGCAGTTAGGCAGTGGGGAGCTGGCTGTCAATCAACATGACGTCAACAGTGATGCATCGACTGAGCAGAGCAGTAGAGAATCTGCTGCTCTGTCAATATGAAACTAGTGGAAGCCACACTATTAATTACAAGAGTGGTCTGTGACCATTCTGTACCAGAAGAGATTGGTGCCAGGCACAATAAGCAACAACTACATTCCTATTAATTTTTAAAGGGAACCTGTCACCTGGATCTACCCCTGTAAGCTATCTCTACCTGTCCCTGCACCTTCCTATCTGATCCCTACCCATCCCTAACTGAGCTAAAGGGGACCTATAATGAGGGAAAAAAAAATTTATATACTTACAAACTGTCTCCAGTTGGAGACTGTAAAGGTGGGCTCCGGGCTCCATTCTTCCTCCTCGTGCTGTCTGCACACGCCCCGCTGGGCATCCTCGCTCCCCCTTCGGCTGTGTGACATCTTCTTTGCCGATCACGTGGTGTGGCCGGCTCTAGCGCATGCACAGTGCGCATATTGAAACCCGCCAGTACCACATGATCAGCCCCACAATGAATCGGGCCGGATATGACGTTCTGGCCCGGGCATCACATGATCACAAGAGGCAGGAACTTCAAAGAAGATGTCACACAGCCAAAGGGGGAGCGAAGACGCCCAGGGGGGCGTGTGGAGACAGCCCGAGAAGTAGGAATGGAGCCCGGAGCCCACCTTTCCAGTCTCCAACTGGAGACAGTTTGTAAGTATATAAATTATTTTTTTCCCTCATTATAGGTCCCCTTTAGCTCAGCTAGGGATGGTTAGGGATTAGATAGGAAGGTGCAGGGACAGGTAGAGGTAGGTTACAGGGGGGAAATACAGGTGACAGTTTCCCTTTAAACCCATAGTAAGAGAAACTAAATAGTCCAGGATAATCTCTTTAAATCTTTGGACCTTGGTAGTTAAATATATAGCAATGGACAGTCAGATTTCTTCCTCTTGACAAGAACGCTGTTCACACATTTTTCCCAGCGAGCTTGTATATTTCTTATGACAGTCATGTGGTCTTCAAATCGAGAAACCTGCCTCCTTCTGTATTAGGTAAGCTACTATTCATTTAAGTGAGGGCAGCGTAATGTATTATTTCCTCTGTTGTGGCACTGCGGGCACCGCAAGGACAATCACAGACAATCGCAGCTTAAAGATAGTCAATTTAAAATATGTTTAATCCACAAAAATAATAAAGGTGTTATCCACTTTATATAAACCATTTTTGTTAAAAGGCATTTCCAATATTGAAAGGGTTGTTGTCAGATAGAAATGTTATGAAATAGAAATCCCACAGGACTCATAAATCAAATCTCCCACCTATTGACTATTCATTGCTGATGATTTGGTGGTTCCCGACCTATTAATGTGTACTTCCTAGAGTGATGAATTGACAAAGTGCCATATGACATCTCTCACCCTGTTTACGGACATCACCGCTGAGACCAGTGATCCACCAGTAATGGTGTCTGATTGGCATTTCATTCCTCACAATAATTGAGTTAAAACTAGAAGGAAAAATGGTATTTTCTGTTTCCATTTTTGTCCAAATCACTATGTTTCTACAGTTAATCACAAGAGAAGAATGAAAATAAGTGAAAAAGCAAAGTCTGTAAATCTGACCGGTATTTTCATTTGAATAGTTAACTATTGAAGTGTAATTACTTGCCCAACTAGTTAGAGCCCTAATTGTTTATAAACCAATCACATTCATATTCTTTAGCCATAATTGGTAGAGATGAGCAGATCAGGCAATTTAAATGTAATGGCCACTTTACACGTCCCAACGTCGGTCTGATATTGGATCCAACGCCGTGGGAGCGCGCTTCTTCTGCCCAGATTTCCAAGATCGCATCGGAGATTTACACAGCACGATATCGGCAGGCAACACCACTACGATGTCTACGCCCCCCTTGTACGGCCAACCCAGGAACGACCATTTAACATGGGAGAGAATAGGGGAAGTTGTACTTCACATCGTAGTTGGGCTTTTACACAGCCCGATCCGGCTACAACGTCCAACCAATATCGGGTCGTTGGAGAGCAGGCTCATACGATCCCCGATATCGTTTTGGCATCGTTCGTGCATCATATTGGACGTTTAAACCATACAATGCACGAACGATATCGGGGCCAATGCACGAACCACGTGACTTTTGCTTGGAGTTGGACGCCGATATCAGGACATGTAAAGTGGCCATAACTGTTCGGTCAGATTTTCCCAGAAAATTCAATTCACAGAGATAGTATTCTTCGTGAATTGAATTTCCCTTATTATACTCTGGGGTCTTCAGGATAAATGCAGGATGTTAAAAATGATAAAAAAGAGGTATACAATTTTTTGGTGAGCATAAGTATTTTTACATTTTTTAAAATCTTTTGATGGCCCTTTATGGTTCAGCAAAATGGTGCTTTGGTACGTTCAAAGGTAGTGTCCCTGCCTTGCATGAACACTTAAATGCCGAGACATTTTTCTCCAGGCATGATGGCTAATTTAATCAGTCGTTATCTGCCTTTAACAGCCGTGGATGAATTTGAGCGCCCCTATTGTCAACCACATGCTAAAATGAATGGTGTTATTCAAAACATGTCTCGCAAAAAACAAGCCCTAATATGGAAATGGAAAAAAAAAAGTTATAACCTTTGGCAGAAGAAAAGGAAAAAACAAAAGTGCAAAAATCTAAAATAGCAATGTAGTTAAGGGGTAAATATTATAAAAGTGCAAGATAATTTGTCTATATACATATTGCATTATTCTGATTAATATTCTTAGGTCCCTTTTACATCAGCGTTTTTTGCTGATGTGCGGCAGATTTACCGGATCTGCCGGATCTGCTGCCTAACGGCCGACTTGTGGCCTGGATCCGGCAAGCCCCATGCATTGTCTATGAGGCTTGCGGTCCGGTGCGACAAGTGCGGTTACACTAGATCAGCCAGATACGGCACTTGTGGCCGCAAAAAATAAAGCTGCAAGCAGCGGGTTTTTTTTTCGGCTGCCACAAGTGCCAGATCTGCCGCATCCGACAGAACCGCATTTGCTGCACCGGACCGCAAGCCCCATAGACAATTCATGGGGCTTTCTGGATCCGGGTCGCAACTCGGCCGTTAGGCGGCAGATCTGGCAGATGCGGCCCCACCTGCCGGATCTGTCGCACAACAGCGAAAAACGTTGATGTGAAAGGGGCCTAAGTCAAAGAGGCCTTCTACAAAGATTCTGAAAAACTTGACTTAAAGCACTGGTCATGGATCTAATGGTTATATGAGCAGGCATGAAAAGTGAAAATTTGCTTTAATGGTTTGTGCCTGGAGAGGTGATAATCCATGGGGATCCCCTGTGTAAATGGATCAGCAGTGACTATGGGCATATTTTATATTTGAATGCTTAATATAAGTATATTTAAATGTTTGCCTAAACACCGATGTGACTTTACATGGGGACGAAACACAAATCCTGTACAAGGAGACTTTACTGTCAATGCCTCCCCTGAGCAGCTGGTACCATGCATCTGTCCTATTCATTAGAATGGATTTTTGGAATATTTTCAAAATACATATAATTGACTTTTATGTATCCATCACATAATGTCACTCAATATTTACAATATAAATTGTCCATAATGTAGCATCTCTGTTTTCTAGCAATGTAATATGCTTCTTGATACAGTTTTTTAGGTCATGGTGAGTTTCTGTACACGTAAAGATAATTGCAAGCAATATACAATGTAGTCGATAGGACATGACCTTTCTGTATGGCATGTACAGTTTTATGGATTTGAGGATTTCAACAAGTGAGATGTTCTTTAAACCAGCAGTGTTACTCCTGAAACTTTTATGAGGTGGTTGCAACCTTATAATCGTTACTAGACCTATGAAGCATTAAAAGGTCAATCCAATCAGGAATTCACCAAGAAAGCTGCAGTCATCTGAAGAACTGTAGAATTGGTCCTGAAGGTGTTTGACTATTAGATTAGCTGCATCATTGTGTTGATATCTAAGATTATCAAAATGAAAACAAAATACAGAAGTAGGGTTGAATTTTAGTGGCTCAAGTTGAAACCCATGGATGGCCATTTTCACGTCCTCCTATGTTTTTGTTTATATATGTGGTATGATTTTTTTTTTTTGCTCATGCACAGAGAAATTTTGCCTCAATTTCATATATGACAAATAGAACATATATGAGTTGAAATTGTAGACTGCATATTCATTTATTATATTGAATCCATAAACGTAACTATTCCTAAACATGTAGCATTTACCAGAGCCAATGTTCTTTGGCTCAAAAAAATCATCATATGAAAAAACATATCTCTCCCCCTCCAATACATAAATTAACTCCTATATTCCCCCATTTTCAATTGATGTCTGACTGGGCACATGGAGTGGTCACTTACTAGAGTTAGGGACCACCAAAATGAGGTCGCCTTATCCTGGTTGGATGGATTTACACTTTTTGATCAAAAAATATTAAGTACTATGTGAGGGAGAAGAACTAATAATCCTTTTAAGGGGGTTGTCCACTACTAGGACAACTCCTTCTGATTCCACTTGTTTCCCTCAGTTAAAATAAAAGACCCTGTACTCAACTCTTGAGCTGCCGCTGGTCCAGCACTGTTGGTAATCGCAGTTTAGAGCTTATGTAACATTGTGATGTGTCAAATCACTGCCGGCTTCTCTTGCCATTACTTCCTGTTGATTCTTTACTTTAGTCCAAAGGTGGAGAGAGAGAATCCAGCATTGACTGGATGAGGGGTTCACATGACGTCACAATGTCAAGTGAACAACGATTACCGACAGCACTGGATTGGTAGCAGTGTGGTTGGTGAGTATAGGATCATTTACTTTACTTAGGGTACACAAGTGAAATATGGCATTTTTTTTCTCTTTTAATTAAAATACACTAATTTGACTGTAATCCACACATGCGCAGCAGGCATAGTTTATCTGACACCCACAGACTTCCATTATAACCAATGTCCAATCATACCGTATTGGAATTTCAAAGGTTTTTTTTAATTAATTACTTGATTTAAAAAAAAAAAATTGTGTAGGGCTCCACCATATTTATGGTAACAGGTTGCCACCCCATGCTGCCTGGTTTTACCTTGCTGGTAATCAAAAATACAGGGTAGCCCTTGATTTTTTAAAAAATGTTTTGATAAAAAACTTTGGCATGGGCTCCGCCATATTTTTTATTGCCAACCAAGATAATTCCAGGAGATTGAATGCTGGGATTCTCAGCATGTTGAGGCCCATACTTTCTAAAAATCGCAGCCCGAACCCACCCCAGATTTGGCATCTTTATGAGATGCACCAAATCTGGCACTTCACCAGCTTTTCCAGCTGCCCTGGTGTTCCGGCACACTGTGTAATAAGGGGTTAATGTCAGCTGTGATTTCTAAGCTGGCATCAAGCACTGTCATTAGAGGCGTCTCCAGGATACCTCCTATTACTAATACCTGAAATAGTTAAAAACTTTTTTAAAAAGAGTGTCTGTTTATTTTTTTATTATGAATAAAAAAACACAGTCCCATGATTCTCCAACTTATTAGCTTCCCAAAAGCCCCAACAGCACAATCCAGTGACATCCTGCAGCATCCGGTGACTCTGTTCTATCTGCAGTTCACCGTAGCACAGAACTGACAAATGGATATGCGTTGACGTCACTATGGGCATCGGGCACCCGGAAACTGTGTGTCTGCAGCAACGAAGACTGGTAATTATAATGCTGATGATTTAATCACTGTTTTTCTTCCTTTCACAGCACTTCCTGCCTCGACCCAAACCCGATCAGTAAAACAGACTTCTCAGGGAAGACCGTGCTCAGTTTATTGTACGGGTTTGCCCATCACTATTAAAAACTTTTTTTCCTGTTTCCTGTCTGATGATGCTTTATTTGAGAATCCCAGTGAAAGCTGGGATACTCAAATGAAGCATGATGAGAGCAGGGGGCAGAGGCTGCAGTCGCTGTCACAGCCTCTGCCTCTTTCCTGTAATGAATGTCATCAGTGGGGCTCATTTTAGGGGCTGCTCTGTCCCTTTTGTGGCTACTGCTCATTCCTCCTTACTTGCCGTGCACTGTGCAATCTGTACAGAGACAGCATCCACTCTGTTGTCAGCTCAAATCAGTAGGCAGCAGAGCAGTGTCAATACTCGACATACAGGGGTCGGTCATTAGTGATGTTTCTTAGACACAGCAGGGATGAGCACAACCTCTGAAATGAGCATCACTGGTGACGCTTTGTGACAGGTATGGGTCAGGGTCTTTGATGGTGATCGAAGAAAATCACCAGAAACAGCCATTAACCAGGATGCAGCAGGCCCACCATGATGATTTCTGTCAATTGCTTTTGAATATAGGGTAGGGACTTGTAAGTGTGAGAACCATTGATGGTGGGATATGAGCTTGTTTATTTTGGCCAAAATATCGACTAATACCTCACATTATTATGATTTTATATAATTTTTAATTTTTTATCTTTTTTTTTGCACATCTCTATGCAGGATGCATCCATGCCCATTGAGGGTTCTGTTGTGAGGTGCATCAGCTGAGACTCTTGAGTGCAGATGCCACTGAACATTGCCACCGCATTGTGTTTTTGACTACTGGGTCTGGTCGGCCCAGAGGGGTGAGAGAGGGGAGTAGAGAATAGGGGAGAGAAGGGGAAGGGTGGGAACGAGGAAAAAACATACCCCAGAGCTGTTCTGAACATGCTTAAACTACTTTGAGCATGTTCAAAGTGAACTCCTGATCCATCCTAATCGCATTTACCAGCGGCTGGATGCAGCCTCATAGGCAGCAATGCATCATTTTGACGCATTGCGCCACATCAGGACACATCGGGATTTTACAAGCAGCACCAAACTACAACATACTGCTTTTGGGGGTGCAGTGAAAACGCCACACTCGTCTGCATCAGGCAAAATTGTGGAGCCCACGGGGGTATCACGGCAGTCCTTGGTCCGGACCGTGTCCCGAGCCCACAAGTAGAAAGGGGTATTTACAGGGGATTGTTGTCGTGACGCCACCCACGGGTTGTTGTCAATGAGGGGACCACCACTGCAGCGTACTTCTGCCAGGAGGATGGATGGGGCTGCAGCTAGATGGATGAGCCCGCCGCGGGTCGGGCTGCTCCTGACAGAGTGTAAAGGTGTAATACAAAGTTCTGTATACAGGGAATCATACACAAGAGACTGAAGCAGGGTTCACCGGGTTTACTTGCAAGTTCTTCCACAGTTCCAACAGTTTACAACACAGTTCTTATTCACAGTTAACTCCGGACAGTCACTGAACCCTCTGCAGCCAGGCTTCCTCTCTGAGACCCTTCACTTTCTCTGTAACCTTTCCGGCTTTTCTCTCATCCGTTCTTCCCTGTGGTCTGTATGGCGGGGACTCGGTCCCTTTATCTGGCTTCCCCCTGTGTGTGTGGGTGGCAAACCTGGGTCCTATGGTGTTGCTGTGCCTCCAGCCCCTGTGTTGGGTGACATGACCTGGAATCTATGCCTCCCCGTCGGTTTGTCTGGGATCCGGCGTAAAGCTGCGGTCCCCCTCAGAGCCGACACTCTGGTCCCAGCCTAGCCTTGGGTGTCCCTGTCTTGCAAGGGATCACTGGGCTCTCTCTGACCCGTGTGACTACCTGGTACGTGAAGGGAAACCTGTCCTGCCTGTAGTCGGTCAACGCTGCCATACTCCTCGGACCCGGTGGCATCTGTCCGGTCTCTGTCCTTCCTTTCCCTTGGGCTGCAAGCTATGGAGCAGGCTTTCTCTCCATGGAACGGTGTCTCTGTGGATTCTGCTCCTCCGGGGAGCACTATCCCTCCGGGAAGGTGTCTTTCTGTCTGCTTGGTCTTGGCTTCTCGGCACCCACTGGCCTGCTAACTCACTCCGCCTACTGTTCCTCCTTTTGTATCGGCTCGTCACCTGACCTTCCTTCCCACCCACTTTCCTCTAAACCCTACTACCCTTTGCCCACCTAGAGTCCCGAGCTTCGGGTTGGGTGCTGTGTTCTAGTAGGTGTGTGTGCTGAAGGTGTTTGGTGCACAAACTGTCTCCTATCTGCCTGGCTGCAGTTCCTACCTGTGGCCACCCTGGTTGCAGGGGCGCCATAAAATCATGACGCCACCTGATGTCCCTGCGTCCCCATGATAGGCTAGCTATACTTTCTAAGCAGTAAATGAACTTGGTGCTGCCAAACGTTTTTTTTAAAAAGTGACAAGTCAGAAATGTGTCAAAAATAAATTTGGCAAACACCCCCAACATGATACACATGATGAATATATTTTGTTTATGTTCTTGTTGCTCTTTTCAATCTGTTATTGAAAAGCTTGAAGGGGTTGTCCACTACCTTTACAACCCATTTTTATTCTTCGTGTGCCCCCCCCCATAAAAATAAAAAAGCCTATACTCACCTCCAGTGTTTACACCACTCCAGCAATGTCGGAACTTGGCTTCCGAGGGCCCACGTGACATTGTTATGATACGCGAGCCATGTAATTAATCACCGCTAGCTTCCTTCTCCCCGCCTTTGGATGGTTCAGTAATTAACAGGAAGTGAGCACTGCCACTGCCATTCACTTCCTGTTAATTGCTCCAGTGTCTGAAGATGGGGAAAAGGAAGCTGGCAGTGATTGGTCACAGGGCTCACGTGTCCTAGCAATGTCAGACATTGCTGGAATGGCGTAAGAATAAGTTTTTTTATTTTTATGGGGGTGCACATGACATTTTCAATTTTTCATCTATGGAGTTGTGAGAGGACTTTTTTAGTGCCTTGACCTTTAATTTTTTTTTCCATTTTGGGGGTAGATACAATGTTATATCGCCTCTTTTACAGATGTTTGTGGTGTCCAATATCCACAATTTTTTTTTCTTAGCAGTGTTTACCAATCAGTTTATTTTATTTCATATTTTGACAGATCAGACTTTTTCACATGTAAAGGTAACACATACAGTAGTTTTTTATTTATTTTTAATAGGGGAAAATGGGAAGTGATTCAAACATCTGTTTTTTTATTTTTTCATGTTTTTTAAAACTTTTTTTAAGATCAGTTTGTGGTCTCCTTGGGGAATATGAACCTGTGATTGTCTATATGAAGTAAAAATCACAGTTTCTTATGAACACTAGCCATGTGCGGGCTTTCATAGAACTACAGTCATGACAGGCACGGGGTCTTAAACACATGCCCAACCATCACAGCAATCCATTTGTGCCTAGTGTTCATGTCATAGGGACCTCCAATGAGTGATTAGAATAGCTTTCCCCCAGGTTGCACACTGTAAATGTATTTATATTTATTCATTATGCTTTCTTATATGGTGCCATCATATTTGGCAGTGTGCTGCAGGCATCCCTGTAACTCCTGCATCAAGGTACCAGACTGCTACTTATCTTTGCTGTTTCAAAGTGATGCCCATACACTAAACTCTGTGCCAATAAGGATGGAGAAGGAGGCAGGAAAGTCTTTAGTTATCCAGGCCATTTTCAAAGCCAGTACCTTCTGCCCCTTAGATGAGTCTTCTACAAGAATATTTTGTAAGGAGAGTATTTTAATAATGCACTTCCATCATAGTTCTTATCCTTTTATTATATTGTAATCATTATATTATATAGCATTGTTTACTTGCAATTTCTCATTTTGCGCTTCTACTCAGATAATTCTTCTCTTTTCTATTATGTCTATGACATCACGTGATTAAAAACTGACTAGCTGAATCCTTCTAAGCTTTATGTAGAAACAGAAAGTCTATTTTCCCTGCATGAGTCATCATTGTCAAGACTAAGCATCTGCTTGAAAACATGAAAACTCGATGTCTTTACTTTTCACACAGTATGATATTTTTAATCATCCCCTGCTTTTAAATATTTAAATAAATGTAATGTTTTAATTTTACAAAAGATGTTTTTGTTTCTGCTGGACCCCCTCTCATATATCTATTAACGCTATACACTACTCTGGAACCGGACTGGAGTCTACATGCACTGCACCCATAATGGAGAACCACCTATACCAGTGAGCTGATGTTTGCGCTTTTTTCTCATCCCCTTATAGCATTGACTTCTATACTAAGGAACATGCCGGTGTCGACCCGGTTCCCCTGCTGGCTCCAACCAGTCCAGGGTAAACCCCCTTCTAGGGTCTGTGTCGCTGCTCTCCAAAGAGGTGCCCTCCTGATGCAGCCGAAGGGTCCCCTGCATGTGCTTTCCTTGCTCTTCTCACACCAACTGTCTGACTGTGCTGTCATTCCCCGTCTCCTGCTCTCTAGGCTTCACCCCTTGGGTCCTACTGAATATCAGTCCCCTGTATTAAAGTGGCCTGTGTATGGGTGTTGGGGTGCAGACTCTGAAGATTCCCCATGTCCACGGTTACGGAGGCACCACACCTTTAATTGGGGTGCAGTACCTCCCTGTGGCGCCTTGCCATAGGGGCGCCACATCACCACCTGGAGAACCTCTCCTTTATATTGGGGGTCCTGCTAATTGCAGACCATTTATACCTGTTGGTTTATGTTCCATTTGCACAACATCAAGAGAAATTGATTCACAATTGGTGTTGCTTAATAACTGGACAGGTGGATTTCACAAATGTGCGATTGACGTGGAGTTACATTGCATTGTCTAAGTGTTTTTAATCTTTTTTTGAGCAGTATATATATATATATATATATATATATATATATATATATATATATACTCGAGTATAACTTGAGTATAAGCCTAGGGTGGGAAATGCCGCAGTTCCCCATCCTGGTATATCTGTCCCCATCCTGGTATATCTGTTCCCATCCTGGTATATAGCCCCCCATCACGGTATATGTTTCCCATCACTAATTATAGCTCCTCATCCTGGTATATAGCCCTTCATCACAGTACATAGCCCTCGATCATGGTATATAGCCCCCATTCTGTTATATAGTCACCCCATCACTGTATATAGCTTATCCCATCCAGATATATAGCCCCTCATCACTGTATATAGCCCCCCATCACATCATATAGCCCCTCATCACTCTATATAGCCCCCATCATTGTATATAGCCCCTTCATCCTAGTACATGCCCCCCATCATTGTATATAGCCCCCCCCCATGCTGGCACATGCGCTCCATCTTTGTTTATAGCCTCCCATGCTGGCACATGCCCCCCATCAATGTATATAGCCCCATCAATGTATATAGCCCCTATGCTGGCACATGCCCCCCATCATTATATATAGCTCCCCATGCTGGCACATGCCTCCCATCTTTGTTTATAGCCCCCCATGGTGACACATACCCTCCATCATTACATATAGCACCCCATGCTGGCACATGCCCCCTATCAATGTCTATAGCCCCCATCATTATATATAGCCCCTCATGCTGGCACGTGCCCCCTTAAATGCATATAGCTCCTCATGCTGGCACATGGCCCCAACATTGTATATAGCCCCCCATCATAGTATCTGGCCCCCATGCTGCAGCACACAATAAAACAACAAACCATTTACATTACCTTTCCGGCACATCCCTGCAGGCACCACCGCATCCTCCAGTATTCCTGCTGCGCCAGTCACATGATGCTGGCACAAGCAGGAAGACCAGAGGACGCAGCGGTGCCTGCATGGATGTTCCGGAAAGGTAATGTAATTGGTTTGTTGTTTTAATGTGGCCCGCGGCATGGGGGCCAGATACTATGATGGGGGGGGCGAGTACACTTGGTGTAATGTAATATGCCCCCCACTGCTGATGGACAGAGGGATGCAGTGCATAATACATTACAGTAATGAGTGGGACCATGTGACCTCTCGCTCCTTCGGCAGCCCCCTCCCGCCTCCTCCAGCCCCCGGTCACCGCCCCTCCATAGCAAATATTGAGTGACTAAAGTATAAGCCGATGGGGCCACTTTTCAGCACAAGAATTGTGCTGAAAGACTCAGTTTATACTCGAGTGCATGCGGTATATACACTAGTAAATCTCAATTACTTAGAATATCATAAAAAATCTATGTAATATTGCCATATTTCAGGGTGTTTCTGGGAGCTCTGAAACACTTTGACTAATAAATCAATATTGACCGTCCAACATATCTTCAATGGGACAGTTTTCATCCAAAACACATAAAAAAGTCTATTGCGTACAGCCAGGCCATCAGATACAATGGGAACCCTACAGATAGAGACAATCACCTTGGGGACCTCACAAAGACCTTTTTGAACCAGGGCTACCATCCAAGAGCAATTGAAAACCAAATTGTAAGAGCGACCAGAATATCAAGGAATCATCTCCTACATTACAAAACTCGAGAAGAAAACAAGAGGGTCCCTCTAGTAGTTACCTACAATCCAAATTTGGAGGTGTTAAGCAGAGCTGCATAGAAACTACAACCACTCCTACAAAAAGATTTCCAACTAAAATCTCTATTGCCGGACTCACCACTTCTGTGTTTTAGTTAAACCCCGAATCTAAATCGCATCATTGTCAGAAGCGCCCTCCCCTCTCCAGCTGCTACAGGAACCTTTCCCCGCAACCAGAACTGGTGCAAAACCTGTCCAGCTATAATGACAACAGACAAGATAAAGATTCCCAGGACAGGACTACAAGATCCCACGTAACTTCAGCTGGAACACAACCAATCTAGGGTATTTAATTACATGTACCAAATGTGCGAGTGGGAATCTGTATGTTGGGGAGACAGGGCAGAAATTTAGAAGAAAAATGAATCCTCATCACCACACAATAAAAGAATAAAGGACAGATTTGCCTGTGCCCAGACACTTCTGTAGTGCTGATTTTTCTTTCTAATGACTAACATTTTACCTTATTTATATAATATATGCATTTCACTTTTTTGTATTGCATTAGTGAAATAAATTACCTTTTTGATGATAATCTAATTCATTTAGATGTACAAGTATGTGTACACATATACACAAATGTATTTCATGGCCTCTTTTGACCAATAGGCCGTTCTTAAAGTGGAGAAACAATTAGATTTTGCTTAGGTAGCCAGGTTGAATCAATATCAATATGTCTGTGTTTTTGGTAGTCGTAATAATTGTAATGGATGGCATTCTTGACCAAGAACCATATAGAGAGCAGTGTTAGAACTACAGGTAGGTCATTTGGGAAACTAAGGAATTGGAAAAATCTCCAAACCTTCATATATCAAAATATATCAAGAAGTGACAAGGAAAATTACCTTTCATCAGGACAAAATAAGCAAAGCAATGGACACTGAAGCTGCTGAATAGTTGTATGGTGTTTTTCTTAGATTGAAGTGCAAGAAAAACTAACTGCTTGTTATAGACTCCAATTTCAACGCAAAGACTATAAAATCAGCAGCAAATAGAAAATACACGACAGCAAACTATGATGTACTGTGACTATACTATACTATATTGCCACTCCTATATAACAAGATATGGTTAATATAAAGTACTGATTGAAGGTGCCGAATACTAAATATACGAATAGCATTGTTTTAATTATTATTTCATTTATAATTGAATGAGGATTTAATAATCTTCAGTATGCCACAAAATAAATGAGCTGTTTACACTTGTAATTGCTTTAGCTCTTTAATTAAAGTACGATTTCATATGATTCTATTTGAAAGAATTATTGATTGATATTACATTTAGATTATTCAAATTTAACTAATTACGTAAATATAAGACGAAATATAAAATAAGTTAAACATTGCAATAATAACAATGTAAAATAGAATAAATAGATGATTACATAGTAACATAGTAACACCCATTTTTAAAAGTACACTAACAATGTTTATAGGGAATGTAACTGTTTACCCATAAATATGTCATGAACATTTATTGTCAAAACATATACTGTAACTTAACTTACCGTATAATTGCAATCTATACTCTTATTATATTAACCAAGGGATGCCTATTGTTTTGCATAAATTACACACTTTAGATTGACACCCATACGATGGTGCTATAAATAAGAATGGGATCCCTTACAAGTATATTTAAAAGCTTACCCAGGACTGTTATATTGATTACATATTTATTAGATCAGTAGGGATTCACCAACGAGTATTCTCGCCAAATAGCTTATAGCTGGGCCATCAGGCGGTATAAGTACACCTCGTACAGAGCTAGAAACGCTGTGCAGTGAATGATCTCAGATCACATTCACTTCAATCATACTACCGTAGTGCATCTCAATAAATTAGAATATCATCAAAAAGTTGTTTCACTAATTCAATACAAAAAGTGAAATGCATATATTATATAGAGTCATTACAAACAGAGTGATCTGTTTCAAGTGTTTCTGTGAATGTTGATGATTCTGGCTTATAGCTAGAGATGAGCGAGTAGCGAAATACTCGCACTCGCTATACTCGTAACGAGTACTTTGTAATACACGCATACATGTCTGAATAGCGAGTCCAATGTTGGGCTCCACCCACACATATCCGTCCACAAAATAAGTATTTCTGGGACAGGGAAGGAGGGTGGGCTTTTTTGAGTTTTCACTGCATAAAACACCTTTTCTTTGACCCCTAACATTCAATCTGCTCTCAATGGGGTGCCAGCTACCTTTGTGTACTGAAGGGAGCTGTCAATATGTCTCAGATCATTCAAGATCAACACATCACTCATGAGCACCAGCGATACTCACCTAGTAATCAGTATTGTGAATACCTTACTATCCGTGTGAGCAGCGAATAATAACGATTACACTCGTTCATCACTACTTGCAGCCAATGAAAACCCAAAAGTCATTATTTCAGGAAATTAAAGTAGGGAAGATGAACAGTTAAAAACCACGCTGCTGTATTCCGCAAGACATCAAAGGGTGAATATAATATTGATTTATTAGTCATCGTGATTCAGGCCTTCCAGAAATGCCCTGACACATGGCAGTATGACATTGATTTTTGATGATATTCTAGTTCATTGAGATGCACTAGTAGCTCAGTTTCAGTACACCAGGCAGCCACTACAGTTGTATTGTTCCAAATCTGTGACACTGTGTACTACTACTAATGCCTACCGCAAGATAGACTAAAAGCTTATTGGTGAGGAGGGCAACAGTTTGACTCCCCCTGACCAATCTGTTGATGGCCTATTGTAAGCATAGATCATAATTATGGTAATTTTGTAAAACTCATTTAAACCTGTTTTAATTACCGTATATACTCGTGTATAAGCCGACCCGTGTATAAGCCGACCCCCCTACTTTTGCCCCCAAAACCTGGGAAAACCTATTGACTCATGTATAAGCCGAGGGTGGACTCCAGCACAGGTATACAGCCCCCACCAGTGTGGTATACAGGCCCCCCAATGGTAGTATACAGCAGCCTCCCCAGTGGTAGTATACAGCAGCAGCCCCAGTGGTATATACAGCAGCAGCTCCAGTAGTTAGTATACAGCAGCCCCAGATGTATATACAGCCCCAGTGGTAGTATACAGCATCCCCAGAGGTATATACAGCCCCAGTGGTAGTATACAGCATCCCCAGAGGTAGTATACAGCAGCCCCAAAGGTATATACAGCAGCCCCAGTGGTAGTATACAGCAGCCCCAGTGGTAGTATACAGCAGCCCCAGTGGTAGTATACAGCAGCCCCAGAGGTAGTATACAGCAGCCTCAGAGGTATATACAGCCCCATTGGTAGTATACAGCAGCCCCAGAGGTATATATAGCCCCAGTGGTAGCATCCAGCAGCCCCAGAGGTATATACAGCCCCAGTGGTAGTATCCAGCAGCCCCAGAGGTATATACAGCCCCAGTGGTAGTATACAGCAGCCCCAGAAGTATATACAGCCCCAGTGGTAGTATACAGCAGCCCCAGAGGTATATACAGCCCCAGTGGTAGTATACAGCAGCCCCAGAGGTATATACAGCCCCAGTGGTAGTATCCAGCAGCCCCAGAGGTATATACAGCCCCAGTGGTAGTATACAGCAGCCCCAGAAGTATATACAGCCCCAGTGGTAGTATACAGCAGCCCCAGAGGTATATACAGCCCCAGTGGTAGTATACAGCAGCCCCACAGGTATATACAGCCCCAGTGGTAGCATCCAGCAGCCCCAGAGGTATATACAGCCCCAGTGGTAGTATACAGCAGCCCCACAGGTATATACAGCCCCAGTGGTAGTATACAGCAGCCCCAGAGGTATATACAGCCCCAGTGTAGTATACAGCAGCCCCAGAGGTATATACAGCCCCAGTGTAGTATACAGCAGCCCCACAGGTATATACAGCCCCAGTGGTAGTATACAGCAGCCCCACAGGTATATACAGCCCCAGTGTAGTATACAGCGGCCCCACAGGTATATACAGCCCCAGTGGTAGTATATACAGCCCCAGTGGTAGTATATACAGCCCCAGTGGTAGTAGATTGCAGCCCCAGCGGTAGTATACAGGGCCCCAGTAATCCAGGGCCCCCCCAGCGTCTCTCCGGTCACCTGAAAAGCAAACTATACTTATCAGTGTCCGCTGTCCGCGCCCGCTCGCCTCTGCCGTCTGTGATCCTCCATCTTCATGCGGCGTCTTCCGGTTTCTGTGCGCGTCGCAGGGAATGACGTCATTCCCTGCGACGAGCACAGGAAACCGGAA
The DNA here is from genome assembly GCA_033576535.1 of Allobates femoralis. NCBI lineage: Eukaryota > Metazoa > Chordata > Amphibia > Anura > Aromobatidae > Allobates > Allobates femoralis. The sequence goes on along the minus strand of JARQOC010000003.1, from coordinate 792,355,969 downwards.
GACGCGCGCATGAAGATGGAGGATCGCAGACGGCAGAGGCGAGCGGGCGCGGACAGCGGACACTGATAAGTATAGTTTGCTTTTCAGGTGACCGGAGAGACGCTGGGGGGGCCCTGGATTACTGGGGATGCGGGGGCTGCTGTATACCGATGTATACATCGGTATGTACCGATGTATACATCGGTATACAGCACTGACTCGCGTATAAGCCGAGGGGGGTACTTTTCAGCCCAATTTTTGGGCTGAAAAACTCGGCTTATACGCGAGTATATACGGTAAACAGTATTCTAAAAACACAATGTGCAGGGTTGAGTGAATCTTTTGACATTGGTCTGGGGGAATAGCTATTCTCCTTGTGGAGACTTTTCTGCTAGCCAGCAGTCAGGAGACTTAAAGCTACAATGCTCCTCTGGGAAAAACTCTAATGCCACCTAATTCTAATTCTCTAGTTTCAATGAATTTTCACAAAAAAAAAATTTCACAAAAGTCTCCAACTGCCTTGCAAAGACATTTATAACATTATGGGGTCTCCTAAAACTCTAGTGAACTTTCAATCTCTTTAATGCACAGACATAGTATTGTGAAAATGACCTTAATATATAGGTAATAGCTATTCGGTAGATGGATGGTAACCTTGGAGGTGTAATGCACTGCTCTTTGAAGAAGCATTGACTTTTAACAAGCTTTCCAAAAAACTATGCATTTTTGGGAGGAGCAATAGGTTTGCTGCTTGCAAAGTGAAGTATTAGTATTAATTTATATAGCACCATTAATTCCATGGTGCTGTACATGAGAAAGGGTTACATAAAAAATGATAGATATAGTTTACAGGAAACAAATTAACAATGACCGACTGCCCTTGCAGGCTTGCATTATACACGACAATAGGGAGGAGACAGTAGGTCAGGGGTGCAGCAGGGTTGGTGAGGCAACAGCGTGATCATTGCAGGCTGTAAGGTTTCCTGAAGAGATGGGTTTTCAGGTGTTGTCTGAAGGATCTGAGCGTGGTGGATAATTGAACGTGTTTGGGTGCAGAATACCAGAGGATGGAGAATATTTGGGAGAAATCTTGGAGGCAGTTGGGTGAGGAACGAATAAGTGTGAAGGAGAGGAGGAGGTCTTGGGAGGATTGTCGATTATGTGAGGGAAAATATTGGGAGATTATTTCAGAGATATAGAGAGAGGACAGGTTATGGACGGCTTTGTAGGTCAGTGTCTGAACAGAATACGTTGGGGAATTGGAAGCTAATGGAGGGATTTGCAGAGGGGAGAAACAGGATAGACTGGAAAGGTGCGAGAGTGTTAGTAGGGAGGCCACTGAGGAGTATGTTTCAGTAATCAAGGCGGGAGATGATGAGGGCATGTACAAGTGTTTTAGTAGATTGAGGGCTGAGAAAAGAAAGAATTCTGGAAATATTTTTGAGCTGGAGGTGACAGGAGGTGGTGAGAGTTTAGATGTGTGGTGTGAAGGACAGGGCAGAGGTAAGGGTGACCAGAGGCAGCAGATTTCAGGTGTGGGAGGGAACATGATACCATTTACCATGATAGATAGATCAGGTAGGGAAGATACATGAGATGGAGGAAAGATAATGAGTTAGAATCTGTCCACGTTAAGCTTTAGGGAGTGAGAGGTGAAGGAGGATATGGCTATATATGTTATATATTATATGGATATAACAGACACTCCGGGATTCTGGACAGCAGGGAAATGACATCTGGGCCAGAGGGGTAGATCTGAGTGTTGTCAGCATATAAGTGGAACTGGAAGCCATGGGACTTTGAGTTGTCCTAGTCCAAGTAGTAGAGCTATCCAAAAATTATCCTTTTTGTAAGCGGTTTCAGATTTATTTACCATGTGCAGGAGAAGGTTATAAGCAGATGTATAGTCTACCTATAGAATCCAATTAACAATCAATAGATGTGTGGGCAACTGGTAGCCACTGCAGTAGAATCATAGTATAGCTATAACTTAATGGACAGAAAGGAGATGCCCGGCTGTGTGGGCGCATCGGCTACAGAACAATGTAGAATAAAATACAATTGGCAGGCAACTGCTAAGGTCAATCAAATCATTGGCATCAGCCATAGTTTAATAAATGTCAGCACTGGTCCATACATGATTAAATTTGACAAATGTAAGGTTTTCCACACTTGTAGAGAACAATCTCGTCTACTTGATTGTGATAATGCACTCTCTGACAGTACATACTGTATGTGACTAGAGAAGACAGTGCGCCCATGTCGAACTGGGTCAATTCTTGCCCCTAGTCCAGTTTATTGACCCAAAAATTCATGTGGTCAGAGATCAAGTTATCTGCTGAGAAAAAAAGGACATAGACAATCCTGGCTGTTCTAGAAGTGGATCTCTGTTTGCTGATGTACAATTGTATCTCAATGAATTAGAATATTATCAAAAAGTTAATTTATTTCACTAATTCAATACAAAAAGTGATCTATTTCAAGTGTTTATTTATGTTAATGTTGATGATTATGGCTTACAGCCAATGAAAACCCAAGGGTCATTATCTCAGAAAATTAAAGTTGGGAAGATGAAAGGTTAAAAACTGTGCTGCCGTATTCCACGAGACATCAAAGGGTGAATGTAATATTGATTTATTAGTCAACGTGTTTCAAGACTCCCAGAATTGTCATGAAACATGGCAATATTAGATTTTTGATGATATTCTGATTTATTGAGATGCACTAGTACATCAGGGTGGAGCAGATAAAATTTATGGCCCATCATGTCACATATAATACAATTGCTGCTGCTGCCTCGGCAATTCGTTGTAGGCTTAGCGCTCCCATAGGTGGGGAGAATTGACTCTATAGTTAGCAATAGTGGTCTCCTGGGCGGACATGTGGTTGACAGGCATGTGCTTAGTGAAAGCGTTGCTCAGCAGGGAATACAGCTTATCCCAAAATGTGGCATTTTTGTCTCCCTTTAGGGATCCTGAAATAATGACCTCATTTTACTTGTACGTGAGGATCTAAAAGTATTATACAAAATACCTTCTTTTGCTTAATAGTAATGGTATCCCACAAATAGTCAGGCATGCAGCTTGCCAGGCTTGCCTCCATGAACGAGGGCCTCCTTGGTTTACTTTTCCCGCTGCAACTATTTGTCATAATAGCCAGCGCCATCATCAATTTCACATTGGCTGTTAGCCTCTTCCCCTAGCCTGTGCCTAGGGTAATTCAATGTGTCCTTCCACATTCATCTGCTGCTGTTCCTCCGCCACAACCTGCCACATGCAGCATTGTTTAAAGGGTCATCAACAATCAGCATTGATAAACATGTACGCATTACTATTTTTCTTTGATACCTTGTTGCATCTTTTGAGCATTTTTCCAATATAAAGGATGATATTGTTGATGTCATAGTCGTCTCTACTGACAAATTTAGTAACCTCCTCAAAAAGCCTCAGTAGATGATACATGTCCCTCATCAACAAAGGCAGACATTAAAGTAACCCAAGTTGTGATTTCCCTTCTGTATGGTCTAATCAGTCACCACTTTACACAGCTCATACAGACAATACAACATATGCAGCATTGAATTTGGTTTTGTTCATTGCAACATTGCATATCAGACAGGCCATTCTGTTTTTGCAAAATCGGGAGGACATGCTTGACCACATAATAATGGTTGAAATAAGCAGACATTTAAAATACCTATCCAGGAGAAGCAGATGAAGGGTTAATGACCCTGATGCTGAGATCCACGAAATAGGTTTATTGTCAATGCGTTTCAAGGCTCTATGGCCCCTTCTTCAGGACAAACCCCTTCCTTACACATTGATTTGTCCAGAGGAAGGGGACAGAGAGCCTTGAAACGTTTTGACAATAAACCTATGTTATAATGTTATAGCTTTAACTATTAATGTTTCATGGATCTCAGCAGCATGGTCATCTGCTTTCCTTGATATACATTAACTGCTGGGGACTGCGGCAGCCATTTTTATGCTATTATAGTGGCTGTGACTTCTCACAACCCCAAAAGGTGAGCCATTACAACAACTCATATAACAGATTAAGTCTCAGATAAGAGCCTATTTGCGCTTTTTTATTCCTTCTAAGCAGCTTTCTTTCTGACTTAAAATACTTAGATACTCTATTGGTGATGGCAACCACTTTTTTCAAGTGGATGAATGTCTTTAAAAATTTTCACAATTAAATTAAGGTCATCCACCATGCAAAGGACAAGCATGTCCTCCATCACATCCTCATTTGAGTAAAAACACTGACTCTTTATCTTATTCAAGACATCAGCTGAAAAAGTTGTTGCTGAGAAAATTCTTATTTATCCTCAGAGTGCTGAAGATTAGGGGACTAATTGGTAGAAAAGCTAGAAGTGTCAGTGACGGAATTGAAAGTCTACAAACCAAGCAATTATCTGTTATGGCTCTGGAGGAGGACTATGAAAAACACTAACTTAGGGTACTTTCATATCAGCGTTTTTTGCCGATCGCGGCAGATGCGGTGAAAAAAATGCATCTGCCGCGATTACCCCATAACCGCTGCACTTGCGGCACAGTTGCGGCAAGCCCCATGCAATGTCTATGGGGCTTGCAGTAAGTGTGCGGCAAGTGCGGTTTTGGCACTTGTGGCAGGTACGGGCGTGAAAAAAAACGCGGTCAGCGGCGTTTTTTTTTGCGGCCGCACCTGCTGCAAGTGCCGATACCGCACTTGCCGCACCTGCCGCAAGCCCGCATATACATTGTATGGGGCTTGCTGCAAGTGTGCTGCAAGTGTGCCGCAAGTGCAGCCATTATGCGGTAATCACGGCAGTTGCGTTTTTTTTCACCGCAACTGCCGCGATTTAAAAAAGAACGCTGATGTGAAAGTACCCTTAATGGTGTCACTGTCAGAGGCAACATCATCCTGCTGTGACTGAGATGAGTGATGTTGGATATATTTCATTACATCGTCTACTTCCTCCAAAGTAATATTCTTTTTGAAGGCAAAGGAGGCTAATTGTGACATACACAGTGCATCTCAATAAATTAGAATATCATCAAAAATCAATCTAATATTGCCATGTTTCAGGGCATTTCTGGGAGCCCTGAATCACATTGACTAATAACTCATTATATTCAGCCTTTGATATCTCGTGAAATACTGCAGAGCGGTTTTTAACCCTTCATCCTCCCTACTTTCATTTTATGAGATAATGACCTTTGGTTTTTAATTGGCTGTAAGCCATAATCATCAACATTTACAGAAATAAACACTTGGAATATATAGTCATTACAAACAGAATGATCTAATGTATGCAATTCACTTTTTGTATTGAATTAGTGAAATAAATTAACTTTTTTGATTAAATCTTTGTTTATTAAAGATTAAAGGTTATACATGTGAACACAGAATTACATTAATTCAAGAAATGTAAGAGATTTAACAAGTTACTCTAAAACATTAATAGAAAAAATTGTCATTAACGGTGTATCTAGAGCATATGTTGTGCTCACAAAAAGAAAAAAGAAAAGATGGAGAAAGAAACAAAGAAAAAGGAGAAATCAATTCCATAAGCATAGGTAAGAAGCAGGGATGCACATCCCCTTACTTAGATATAATATTGGAATAAGCATCGGCATCCGTAGACAACAAGGTTATAATATAACGTAAACCAACTAACCCAGATTAAATTCAGCGGGTGAAGCCAGGATGGTTATTTGTAACCCTTGAGATAGTGAAAGAAAAAAAGAAAAATTCTAGAAACGAGGAAAGAGAAGATAGGAAGATACGGAAGTAAAGAAAGAGGAGGGAAGGGGAAGGGCAATACAGGAAACAGGGTCATAGGGGTAATGCGGTAGCTTTAGTCAAGGTTCGGTTCCCTAGTCTCTCAATCTGGACTAGGTCCACCAAACCTATCCAGTCAAGCAAACAACTTCTGAAAGTTAGGAGAGTTGTGGAACATGATCCATTCAGTCCATATCAAGTTAAACCTATCCAAGGATCCAGTGGCGTAACTTCAGGCCCAGGGGCCCCGATGCAAAAGCTCCAATGGGGCCCCCAATTATTGGTAATCTTTAATAGTATTAGTCTTTTTCTATAGGCCAAAGGGACTTTTAGGGCCCCCCTAGGCTGCAGGGCCCGGGTGCGATCGCAACCCCTGCACCTATTGTAGTTACGCCCCTGCAAGGATCCCTTGCTCTTAGCGGCCAACTCTTCCATACAGCATATATTAGTCATCTCCATATACCACTCACGAACAGAGGGCTGTTCAGGAGATTTCCAAAGCCTATGTTATCATTGTGTCTATTGTCCATAGCCAAATGCTCCATAACGATGACATACAAGAGTGGTGATAACGGGCACCCCTGCCTCGTCCAATTTCCAATACTTAAGGGTTCCAACAAAGCTCCATTAACTAGCAGGGGGTTTAGATTATAATGTAAAAATCTTATTCAGAAATTGAGGACCCAATCCAATCTGTACGAGTGCCTCCCTCATGAAACCCCAGTGGACTCTGTCAAAGGCCTTCTCAGCATCTATGGACAACAGACTCACTGGGATAGTCTTAGCCTTGGCTTTATCGATCAAGAGTTAAGTCCTAATCGTATTGTTCCTAGCTTCTCGGCCCCTGACAAAGCCCACCTGGTTGATGTTAATAATCGAGGGAAACAGTTGCGACAGATAAGTAGTCAGGATTTTGGAATATATCTTAACATCCACGTTTATTAAAGAAATAGGTCTAATGCATGCTAAAACTGGATCCTTCCCAGATTGGGGGGGATACTGATGTGTGCCTCTAAGGATTGAGGGGCAAAGTCAACACTATCTGATATGGAATTAAACGTGGCAAGCATCTGTGATGTTAACAGGTTCTGCAGAGTTTTATAAAAAAAACAGGGTGAAGCCATCTGGTCCTAGGCACTTTGAAAGTGGAGTGGTCTTAATAGCAATAGCTTCCAATAATTTGGTGTCTGTGATATCTATCTCCAATGCCATAATCTCTGTTTCTGTCAAGGTGGGGAGAGCGGTAGATGCCATATAGTCCCTGAGTTTCGTAGTCATTTCACTAGGGGAAATATCCGCACAATTCCCTCTAATGATGTATAAATTACTGTAATAAACTCGGAACACCTCCAGAATTTCGGTGGGATTATGAGTCGTCATCTCTCCTCTGGGTCTAATGTTTGGGACATCGGTATAGCTCAATCTGGGATGGAGCAAGCGCGCCAAAGGGCGTCCGCATTTATCAGAAGACCTATAAAAATAACTTTTAGTCCTCTCTATTAGTCGTTTATATTTCTGATCAAGTAACTATTTGAGATCCTGGCGTTTCAGGAGAATATCAGCCAAAGTCGTCCGTGCCAAAGTCTTTATGTGAGTAGTCTCAAGTAGATGAATCTGCGTTATTAGGTCGTTAATCTGCTCAGTTCTGGCTTTTTTGAGGCAAGACCCGTGTTTTATTAGGGTTCCGCTCAAAATACACTTACCGGTATATTTTATATTTTAGTACTGATGTAAAAATCATACTAATATCCAGCTTTGATTATTGACTGCATATAGGATTTCTATCACCGAGTTGAAGATAGTATTTTAGGTGGTCTTTTTTTTTATCAAAACATCATTAGCCTTCTTTAAAGTGTGGCTTCAGATTTTATTTTGATCCAGTGTTCCTTGATTAAATATTGAAATAAGTGTAATTTTCTCATAGACTATTTGATAGAAACGCATGGGAAAAACGCGCAGAAAAACACCAAAAAAAGCGCCAAACAACACACCAACATATTAAAAAAACCTGTGTTTTTTCTGTAGTGTTTTTTTTGCCAGGAGATGCAGATTTGGTGCAGATACGGTATAATCTTCTAGGTGAGCAGCTTGTGTCTACGACACATTCTAATTTTAGATATTTTTCCTTTAAAAATATTGAATTGGAGCTGCTTGATTTAGCATGAGGAATGAGAAAAAAATGTATAAATGAAATGCAGCAGCTACAACCACACTAAATCACTGAGTTAATAATCACTGGCACTGCAGCTGCTAGTTCTCCTGTCTCCCCATATCAGTTGTATTGAACACTACTACATTTAATTTTTTACACAGTTGTAGTTGTATCACATACACTTTCACATTTGACTTCATGGCTTCCTCTATCGATGTCTATTATGGTACCGTTACATGGTACGAGATTGTGAACGATATCGCTCAAACGTCACGGGTTTGGGGTCGTTCAAGTCACATCGTTACTACTTCGTTTCGTGTGACTCTGAGATATGGTTACGATAAATAGTTGGATTGTTAATCGCAGATGTGAGACCATGTTCTCAAATCAGACGATGTACGATCTGCCAATCTGCTTCATTGGTCAGTATGACACCGCGATAACGATGTCGGTCACGACTTCACCCATTGACATCAGTGAACAAGTATCGTTCGCTGGGTTGTGCGAATAATAGCTGCTCGCTACATTGTTGGTGCGTCGTCCACGATATGTAGCTGTGTGACATCTCACCAACAATGTCAAAACGATGTCCTAACGACCGCGCGCCAACAAGATCGTTAGTGAGATCATAACGACATTGAAGCGTGCAACGGTGCCTTTACTAAGCTGTGAAATTCTCTCATAATCCAGATTCACCCTTATATGGCTGCTGCATTCCCTGCATCAGCTTTATTACAGACTATGATAGTTACTCCTCATTGGCTGTCATGTACCATATAATAGACATCATAATAGGAGCTAGGGAGTAAAAAGCACAATAGGGTAACCATTTTTTACAATGAGGAGTGCTTGCTAACCTTGTAGGGTTGTGTCAGCCACACTTGGAAACACGTCAATATTAATCTTCATTACTTCAATCTCGAGTGTCCTAGATCCTTCTTGTAGAATTCCATCATCAGCGAAGAAAAAAACTCAATTCATTCCAATACATCATGGAAAATACATTGAATAGCTGCAAGTAGTGATGGGCGAATCCTAAACTACTCGTAATCGCTAGACTCCGACGAGTCTCAGTCCAGGACTCGCTACTTGTTGCGAGTCTAGCGATTCCAATGTTAATGAATGGGGAACGAGTATTGCAGCGATTCCTCTGCTGCCGGACCCTATAAGGGGTCTGGCAGCAGAGGAAAAACCTGCAAATCCCCATGTTATTCTTTTAAAGCCAGCGGCAAAAAGCCGGGGGAGGGGTAGGGGATGAGGGGGGTGGGGGGTAGGGTGGAGAGGGTGGGGGGTGCACCGGACCGGCCGGCTACTTACCGCTGCCTCCACCGGCGCCGGCTGCAGACTCGCTCCCCGAGTATCTGCTGCTTTTTCCGGAGATTCCCGAACACTGACAGAAGCAGTGAATAAATTAACTTCCGTCACTGCTCGGGAATCGCCAGCAGCAAAGCGAGTCTGGCTGACAGCAGAGTTCAGCTCAGGTCATAATGACCTGAGCTGAACCCTGACTGTTTAGTCAGTTCTCAGCTCTGCTACATTCCTGTCTGTCTAAGCACAGACAGGGAAGTAGCAGAGCTGAGATTGTGTTTTGGACTACGTCGGACGGAAGAGGATTTTTTTAATTAAAGATGGAGTCCCTAATGGCTTTTTTTTTTCATTTCTAATAAAAAAATGTTTCTCTGTGTTGTGTTTTTTTTAAAACAATTTAATAGAAATTCATGGCGGTCATGTCTAATATTGGCGTGACCGCCATAAATTTCGGGCTTAGGGCCAGCTGATAATACAAAGCTGGCCTTAACTCATTATTACCCAGTGAGCCACCCGCCACCAGGGCCACTGGAAGAGCGGGGTTCAGCGCCAGAGGATGGCGCTTCAATGAATGCGCCATCTTCTGGGGCGGCTGCGGGCTGCAATTTGCAGCGGGGGATGCCCAGAAAGCTTGGGCCTCCCTGCGCTGCGGATTCCAGCCCCCAGCTGCTTAGCTGTACCTGGCTAGAAATAGAAATTGCGCGGAGCCCCGCGCATTTTTTTAAAATTATTTTATGAAATTCATGAAATAATAAAAAAAATGGGCTCCCCTATATTCTTGTGTCTGGCCAGGTACAAATAGGCACCCAGGGGTTGGGGGCAGCCCGTCGCTGCCTGCTGGATTCGGCTGGTTACAGAAATACGGCAAAGCCCACGTCAAATTTTTTTATGACAAATCCATAAAACAATATAAATAAAAGGGACTGCATCTTTATTAACTGGATCATGGGCGAGGAGTTAATAAAGATGCAGTCCCTTTTTTAGGATTGTTTTATTGATTTTTCAGAAAAAAAATGACGTGGGCTTCGCCATATTTCTGGAACCAGCCGGATCCAGCAGGCAGTGACGGGCTGCCCCCAACCCCCAGGTGCCTATTTGTACCTGGTCGGACACAAGAATATAGGGGAGCCCTTTTTTTTTTATTATTTCATGAATTTCATGAAATAATAAAAAAAAAAATGCGTGGGGCCAGGTACAGCTAATCAGCTGGGGGCTGGAATCCGCAGCGCAGGGAGGCCCAAGCTTTCTGGGCACCCCCCGCTGCAAATTGCAGCCCGCAGCCGCCCCAGAAGATGGCGCATTCATTGAAGCGCCATCCTCTGGTGCTGAACCCCGCTCTTACAGTGGCCCTGGTGGCGGGTGTCTCACTGGGTAATAATGAGGTTAAGGCCAGCTTTGTATTATCAGCTGGCCCCAAGCCCGAAATTTATGGCGGTCACGCCAATATTAGACATGACCGCCATGAATTTCTATTAAATTGTTTTAAAAAAAACACAACACAGAGAAATTTTTTTTTATTAGAAATAAAAAAAAAGAGCCATTAGGGACTCCATCTTTATTTAAAAAAATCCTCTTCCGTCCGACGTAGTCCAAAACGCGATGTCCTCTCTGCTACATCCCTGTGCATAGATATAGATGTCTATGCACAGGGAGTGAGCAGACTGAGAACAATCTCAGCTCTGCTACATCATCTCTGTGCACAGACATTCATGTCTGTACACAGGGAGAGCAGGCGGGCTCTAGGACCCGAGCCCGGAACAGAGCAGACACACCGGGAGAAGCCAGACAAGGGACTGAGTTGCCACCATAAAGCCCATGGGGAAGAGAAGCATAGAGAAAGCCTGGAAGGTATCAGAGAGAGAGAAGGGTCTCAGAGGGAAACCTGGCTGCAGAGGGTTAAGTGACTGTCTGGAGTTACCTGTATAAAAGAACTGTACTGTGAATTGTTTGTACTGAGGAAGAACGTGCAAGTAAACCCCGGTGAACCCTGCTAAAGTCTCCCGTGTGTGATTCCCTGCATACAGAACTGTATATACATATTACACCCTGTCAGGAGCTGCCCGACCCATGGCGGGCTCATCCATCTAGCTGCAGCACCATCCATCTATCCTCCTGGTGGCAACAGCAGCAGCGGTGGTCCCCTCACTGACCACAAGCTGTGGGTGGCATCACGACAATCCCTGTAAATAACCGCTTTTACTTGTGGGCTCGGGACATGGTCCAGACCAAAGACCGCCGTGATAACCCCCGTGATACCCCGGCCCGGTACCAAGTACCACGTCCCAGTGGGCTCCACATATGGACACTCTGTAATGCTTCAGTGAACATATAGTAGTCCAATGTATGAAGATGAAAACCGGGCACCAGAAAACATTAGCGGTACATCTATAACCTATCTGGTTTTGCCTTAGCGAACCTGGGTCACCTGGGAATGGTGTTGCACACCTACATATAGTCGAACCAAGTTGCTCAGCAAATAGAAAAAAGAAAGGCAGCACTCACCAGAAGGTTGAAGCTCCGTTTAATTGATCTATCCAATATGCAGCATTATAGGATGATCAGTGCGGGGAGAGGGAGTGAGGAGTCGGTGGATGATGGCTCGCCATTTCGTGGGGTTGCCATTTCAATGGGTACTATTCACCTATGAATAGGACCCGCTGAAGGGGCAACCCCACGAATCGGCGAGCCATTGTCCACCGACTTCTCACTCCTTCTCCCCGCACTAATCATCCTATAATGCTGCATATTGGATAGATCGAATAAATGGAACTTCAACCATCTGGTGAGTGCCACTGATTTTTTTCTATTTGCTGAACATATAGTAGTGATGCAAGAAAAAAATCCTTTCACTACAGTCACGAAACCAGTCAAGACAGGGGATCAGGGAACACTCATTCTGGAGATACATTTGTCAGTGCCAAAAACTACTTCTATTAGACCTTTATTTTATGCTCTATGTGCGTTATGTAACATAGATGTCTATAATCAGAAAACCCCTTTAACGCTGGCGTTACATGTGTATGAATTGAGATTTCTGGGTGGGGTCTGGGTTAGGTCACCTGACTTGAACTCAGTTGCCTCATAAATGCCTATGAAGGTGTTGGGTTTGGGAAAGGAGACCAACAGCAGGACCAAAAATCACAGTCCAGACACAGACAGAAAAAATCGGTCATGTGAAACTGGAATTATGATAGCAGTAAATCAGCCAGTCTCTGGAATAAGGCACAGATTGTACTGCAGTCAATTAGTGTATATACTTGTATAACTAAATTAACAATGTGTATGAGAGTTATTGGCTCCCCTCAGCTCTCCTTTCTAAATTAGTATTATGGGAATACTGGTGCAAGCCAATTAGCTTCACTTTGTTAAACTAGAAAACACATTGATCAATTTAAAGATGGAGCCGCGGCATAATATATATCCGTATTTGGAATGTAAGTGGTCTTTAAGATCTTTTTGTGATATGAACTGTGAAAACATTGCGGTTGAAACTGTGTAAATGCCAAATGCAATGCTGTTGAATGTAATTAATTTCCCCTCAGCGGCGCAAACAATATTATTAATCAGGTTTTATAAAAACACGCGCAGAATTGCTTACGACAGACCGTGTAATTACTGTTATCAGATATGGTAAGTGAAATTAACATCACACTTTTAATCAATTACAATTAAAATGCAAAACAGGATAGGTTAATGAAGAGCACGGCGAGTATATTTGGTTTAGATGGTGGGACGAGCCTCATTAACTTTGGTGCTGTTCTGCTGATTATTATTGATTTTTGTAGACCTTTCGCAATGAAAAAAACTGAAAAAAGGTCTCCATTTAGGAACGACTTCCCTTCTGTCAGATGACAAAGCAACTATTTATCATTTACTACTGACCTTATGTAATCACTGGGTCTGATCTATTATGCAGTTTACTCAGAATGGAGTAGGATTCGGCAGCGAAAGATAACAATGAAATTCCCAGACTTCTTAATTACTCAGCGCTCAATTAGCCACTGTTTAATAGTGATAATGTGTAATACACCATTTATCTATAGTCAGTTATATATACATTGATCTATATACCATTAAGGCAATTAGGCAAACTGTGTGGCTGCCATAGAGGCCTTTAGAGAATTAGAGTATCTCTCTTTGGTCTCATCTTCCACTGGGTGGCAAGAACCTGTGCCAGACTTTCCTCCTAAGCTTAGCAGACAAAGTAGTGACTAGAAAAATCAAAATGAAGGGAAACCTTGAGCATTATAGTGGTACCAAGATATATATCGGAGAAAGAAAGAGAAAGAAAGAAAGAAAGAGAGAAAGAAAGAGAGAAAGAAAGGAAGAAAGAAAGAAAGAAAGAAAGAAAGAAAGAAAGAAAGAAAGAAAGAAAGAAAGAAAAGAAAATAAATAAAGACCAAGTAAATAATATTAATATCACCAACTTTGTTAATATAATTGCATAGAGAAGATATGGAACAGCAAATTAACAATGAATGTAGTGCAAAACATACTTACCACATTCCCCCCCGACCTGCTGCTGTACTTCCGGACGGCTCATTAACTTCCTGGATATTCCCTTCAGAGGCTCCCAACGGTCAATTACAGATGCTGTCACAGAGAATGGGCATCTGTGATTGGCTGTTGGAGTAATCTGGAAACTGCCCATACATTCTATATACTAGAAGCGCTCACTTTACAGCTAGGATCTATGTGCCATGATGCTGTTCATAGGGTCATCCGAGTTCACTGCTAACACGGCTCAGCTGGTGAACTCAGATGACCTTTCTCACAGTACCCGGTTGTCAGTGTCAGCTTGGTAGTCATTGTGATCAGATGTGTGTCTACTCACCGAGAAGTAGCAGAGCTGAACAACTTCGCCTGTGGATTTATTGTCAGAGGGTTTGTTTTTTGTACATTAACGAGTGGAACCAGGATGTGTTTTGTGCTTTATTTCAATTAAAATTGTTTTTTTTCTCGATGTATATTTTTAATGTTTACTAGAAATTCATAGTGGCTGGGTCTAATATTGGTCTGACTCTATGAATTTTGGGCTTAGTGCCAGCTGCAAATACAAAGCTGGCATTAACTACTTTATTACCCAGCATGTTACCCCCACCAGGGCTGCTGGAACAGCTGGGTAAAGTGCGTGAAAATTGCGCTACAAAAAGTTCACCATTCTCTGGCGCGGCTTGGGACTGTGAGTTTCAGTATGGGTCGCTCAGAATGCTTGGGCCTTATCATACTGAGAATCCCAACCCCCAGCTGCCTGGGTTTTTACTTTGGATGGCAATCAAAAATAGGGCGAAGCCCGTACATTTTTTTTAAAATTATTTATTTAAATAATGAAAAATATATAGGGCATCCCTGTATTTTGATTGCCAGACAATGTAAAGCTAGGCAGCTGGGGGTGGCAGCCCATAGCTGTCTGTTTTATCTGCACTGAAAATCAAAAATACAGTGAAGCGCTATGCAACTTTTTAAATTATTTATTTATTTTTACAGTACTATGATGTCAGTCAAAGGGTGAGGGGCCCAACAGTCAATCACAGATGCTGTCACAGAGAATGGGCGACTGTGATTGCCTGCTGGAGTAACCTGAAACAAGCCCATGCAATCTAGCATGTAGAATGAATGGGCAGTTTTCAGATTACTCCAACAGCCAATCACAGATGCCCATTCTTTGTGACAGCGTCTGTGATTGGCTGTTGTGCCTCTCTACAGTGAATATTTAGAAAGTTAATAAGCGGCCTGGAAGTACAAGTGGCAGGATGTGGTAAGTATAATGCTGTTGTTTAATAACTATTTGCTTTCTTTTTACAACTCCCCCACCCCAGAACTGAACCCGAAGTGTAACGTGGATTTCCCAGGGAAGTCTGTCTGAGATCTGTGCCTGAACACTAGGTGTTCAGTACGGACCCCAAACTTTACAGTTACAGTAAAGCACCAACAAAGTATGATGTTTTCACCCTCATGAATCATGGTTGGGACAGTGTTCTTGTGGTTGTACTCAACCTTCTTCCTTAACCCCTTCATGACCTTGCCATTTTTTGCAATTCTGACCAGTGTCCCTTTATGAGGTTATAACTCGGGAACGCTTCAACGGATCCTAGTGATTCTGAGATTTTTTTTTCGTGACATATTGGGCTTCATGATAGTATTAAATTTAGGTCGATAATTTTTGCGTTTATTTGTGAAAAAATCAAAAATATGGCAAAAATTTTGAAAATTTTGCAATTTTCAAATTTTGAATTTTTCTTCCGGTAAACCAGAGAGTTATGTGACACAAAATAGTTATGAAATAATATTTCCCACATGTCTACTTTACATCAGCACAATTTTGGAAAAAAAAAAAAATTTGTTAGGAAGTTATAAGGGTTCAAAGTTCATGAGCAATTTTTCATTTCTCCACCAAAATTTACAAAACCATTTTTTTAGTGACCACATCCCATTTGAAGTCCCTTTGAGGGGTGTACATAACAGAAAACACCCAATAGTGACACCATTTCAAAAACTGCACCTCTCAAGCTACTCAAAACTACATTCAAGAAGATTATTAACCCTTCAGGTGCTTCACAGGAACTAAGCAAGTTGGAAACAAAAAAATGGATATTTAAATTTTTCTAACACAAATGTTCTTTTATCCTCAATTTTTTCATTTTCACATGGGCAAAAAGATAAAATGGTCCTAAAATTTGTTGGGCAATTTCTCCTGAGTATATCGATACCACATATGTGATCATAAACCACGGTTTGGGCTCACAGCAGAGCTCTGAAGGGAAAGAGAGCAATTTGACTTTTGGAGCTAATTTTCCATTCAAAAAGTGATATGGCGCTCCTTCACTTCTGAGCCCTGCCGCGCGTCAAAACAGTGGTTTATGACCACATATGAGGTATCGGTGTACTCAGGAGAAATTGCCCAACAAATTTTAAGATGAATTTTATCCTGTTACCCATGTGAAAATGAAAGAATTGAGGCTAAAAGAACATTTTTGTGAAAAAAAAGTACTTTTTCCATATTCACAGATCAATTTGTAAAGCATGTGGGGGTTCAATATGCTCACCATCCATCTAGATATGTTCCCTGGGGGGTCTAGTTTCCAAAATGGGGTCACTTGTGGGGGAGCTCCAAAGTTTAGGCACACAGGGGCTCTCCAAATGCGACATCGTGTCCGCTAACAATTTGAATGGAAAATCACCTCAAATTGTTAGCGGACACCATATCGCATTTGGAGAGCCCCTGTGTGCCTAAACATTGGGGTTCCACCACAAGTGACCCCATTTTGGAAACTAGACCCCTCAGGGAACATATCTAGATGCATAGTGAGCACTTTGAACCCCCAGGTGCTTCACAAATTGATCCGTACAAATTAAAAAAGAAAATTTGTGTGAAAAAAAAGTATTTTTACCTTATTATGGATCAGTTTGTGAAGCACCTGGGGATTCAAAGTGCTCACTATGCATCTAGATAGGTTCCTTGGGGGGGTCTAGTTTCCAAAATGGGGTCACTTGTGGGGGAGCTCCAATGTTTAGGCACACAGGGGCTCTCCATACACAACCTGGTGTTTGCCAACAATTGGAATTCTTAGTGGACACCAGGTCGCATATGGAGAGCCCCTGTGTGCCTAAACATTTGAGCTCCCCCACAAGTGACCCCATTTTGGAAACTAGACCCCCCAGGGAACATATCTAGATGCACAGTGAGCACTTTGAACCCCCATGTGCTTCACAAATTGAGACGTAAACATGAATAAAGAAACTTTTTGTGAAAAAACATACTAGTCTAGTAGTTACAATTCGCAGCATAGGGGACCCTATACATTTGGGTCTCTCCATGCTGAGGATTCCAGCCCCCTAGCTGCCAAGTTGTACCTGGCTGGCAACCAAAAATACGGCAAAGCTCCATGTCATTTTATTTGTAGAATTTAAAAAAAAAATGACATGGGGCTCTGCCATATTTTTGGTCCAGCCAGGTACAACTTGGCAGCTACAGACTGCCACCAGCCCCCAGCTGCCTCATTGTACCTGGCTGGAACCAAAAATACAGCGAAGCCCTTTTTTAATTTCTAGAACTAATTCTAGAAAAAAAATTACGTGGGGCTCCGACATATTTTTGGTCCAGCCAGGTACAACTAAGCAGCTGGGGGCTGGAATCCTCAGCATAGAGAGGCCCAAGCGTTTTGGGCCCCCCATGCTGCGAATTGCAGCCTGCAACCGCCCCAGAAAATGGCGCATTCATTGAAGTGCCATTTTCTGGCGCTGTACCCACACTCTTCCAGTTGCCCTGGTGCCGGTGGCTAACTGGGTAATAAAGGGGTTAATGCCAGCTTTTTATTGGCAGCTGGCACTAAGCCCGAGATTCATAATATAGGGCCAATGTTAGACCCGCCATTAGGAATGTCTAGTACGGTAAATAGTCAATAAATACACACAGAGAAAAATCTTTTTATTTGAAAAAAAAAACACAGACACAATTCGGACTCCATCTTTATTATGAAAAGATCCGACGTAGTCCACAACGAAGGTCCCACGACGCTCGATCGCTCCAACGTCGTCCATAACGAAGGTCCCACGATCACTTCCTGCAGCTAGATCCTCAGGATCCAGCTGTAGAAAGTGATCTGACAGACCCAGCACAGTGATCACATAATGGTCACTGTGGATCACTGTGCTGTAGCTGTCAGATCATTTCCTGCAGCTAGATCCTCAGGATCCAGCTGTAGAAAGTGATCTGACAGATCCAGCACAGTGATCCACAATGATCACATAATGGTCACTGTGAATCACTGTGCTGGAGCTGTCAGATCACTTCCTGCAGCTCAGGATCCAGCTGTAGCAAGTGATCTGACAGATCCAGCACAGTGATCCACAATGATCACATAATGGTCACTGTGGATCACTATGCTGGAGCTGTCAGATCACTTTCTACAGCTGGATCCTCAGGATCTAGCTGTACAAAGTGATCTGGCAGCTCCAGCACAGAGCTGTCAGATCCGGAGGCGGTGAAGAGTAGGAGGAGGAGCGGGACGCAGTGGAGACAGAGCGGCCGCCGGAGGGGTGAGTGGGAGAGGCGATCGCCGCTCTGGTGATCGGGGGGGCAGGAAGAGGGAAGAGGGGGGGTGACAGGAGAAGTAGGGGGGCACTTAGGAGGAAGCGGGGGCAGGCAGGAGGAAGCGGGCAGCAGGAAGAGGAAGCGGGCGGCAGGGACAGGAAGCAGGTGGCAGGAAAAGGAAGCGGGGGTAAGAAAGATGAAGAGGGGGCAGGAAAGAGAGGTGGGGGACAGGGGGGCAGTTAGAGGATGACAGGGGAGAAAATTGGAGGGTAGGGATAGCAGCGGCAGGCAGGGAAGCATTACAGGCGCGGTGATTTTCACTTTCACTTTTGAGTGCCAATCACCGCGCCTGTAGCCGGGGGGGTGGAGGTGGGGGCAAATCGACCCCCCCTGGGGTGTTGTACAACTCCCCATGTACCTGCAGGCCGAGTGACAGGTCAGTGACACCCTCACTCGACCTGCAGGAGCCTGATCATTCCATGGCCCAGGGGGTGGGCCAAGGGTCTGGAAGGGGTTAAAACACGCTGAGTGTAGTTGATACTTAAAAGTTCTATTTTGGTCACTTGTCCACATGACCTTCTCTTATGCCTCCTCTGGATCATCCAGATGGCCATTGTTGAACTTTACACAGGCCTGGACTTGTGCTGGCATGAGAAGGGGAACCTTTTGTGCCCTGCCGGATTTTAATCCATCACAGTGTGGTGTGTTACTAATGGTAATCTTTGAGACTGTGGTCCCAGCTTTTTTCAAGTCTGGGTGATTGCTTGACCTTGCAGTATACACAGGCTTAAGTGTGTGTTAGCTCTGTAGTAGTACACATGGGGTTAATTGCAGCTAGGTCTGTGTGTGAGTGAATGTGCCTGATTGACCACAGCTTCCCAGGTGGGTGTGGCTGGCAGGGATATTAGCTGTCCAGTGCTGTGAGTCAGGGCAGAACAGAATGATCCTCTGAGGGTGAGGATGTGTGTGTCAGAGGAGTCCTGTCCCTTTGGGACGTGGAGGGAAGCTTGTCCTCTCCATGCTGGAGACACCTGTCCCTCTGAGCCATATGGAGCCTGTGGCCAGACTTAGAGGATGGTGGAGCACCTGAGCATATGGAGATCCTGGCTGAACCTGGAGGGTGCTCAGTCAGATGTGTTGGTGCAGCTGTGGTCCTGGAGACCTGCCTGGTATGGAGGTTTATAGGCAGCTAGCAACCTGAAGAGCATACGGTGAGGATACCTTGGGGACACCTGGATTGCCCGGTAGCTCAGGTTGCCTAAAACCTGGTCTGTGCCTTGTAAAGGATGGAGTCCATGGATATTGTATGATGGACTGACTGTATGGATGCATGTGTGTATAGGCTGTGTGCAGCCTAGCAGCCTGTCAGAGACTGTGTGGCCCATGTGAACAGAGTGTACTGGCTGCATATTGGATCCCTGTGGGTCTGTAAGGGTCTCGTGTAATCTATGTAAATATTTATGTGTGAAAGTATAAAGGTTAATGTAAATAATGCCTTTATGTAAGTAGTGCCAGGCGGTGTAGGTCCCCTCCCCCTTTATATGCCATATTCAGTGTGTGGAGCTGAAGACAGATTTCCTTGACAACCAACATATGTCAAGTTTATAAACAGTCTAGTGGGGACATCTTCTGGACAGTTTTTTTATGAAGTATAATTGAAAGTTTATTATAATCGTTTGGTCTACATTATTTTTAAATAACAATTTAAATGGTTTTTATACTTTAAGGATATTTCCCCTAAAGATCTGTAATGATATACCTGTTTTGCAAATTTTTGTTTTGTTTTATGCTTGACTTCCCATGCTCTGGCACCAGTTCTGTTGTTGTAGCAATCACTTCCACCTCAGAAAACTCTGCTCACTTCTTACTACATTTCCCATCATTCCTTGTGCTAGGCGTTATGCAAGCAGTGAGCACAGACCTGTAGCTCTACTCACACCTCTCCCACTCCCCTTCCTAAGTCACACACAGGACCAGCACAATGTTCTGTAAAAGACACTGCCAGGAATTAAAGAAATGCACAAAGCACCAGAACACCATCCCTGACAATAAAGGTTATCCCCTACTCCCTATCACTGACATGGATGATGGAATGGATGGGAAAAATCTAAATGTAAAGAATCTCTGTACTATTATATATTGAAGTTAACTACTTAACAGGCAATGCCATACATTACAGACCACTGCTCAAAAGCAGCAACCTGATTAAACTCTTTCTGACACATGATGTGCTGGGTACGTCATGTGCCGACTCCCTCCCTCTGATGTGAGCTCCAACACTGAGCTCACATAATCCCTCACACATCTCAGCTGATACCATCATCTGAGATGTGTATCTAACAGTGCTGATCAGATCCGCGATCTGATCGGCGTTGTTAACCCTTTTGTATTGCACTGTCAGTCATTGACTGTGCGATCCAAAGCCCCGCAGCAGGGATCATGCTTTTCACTGCTGTCATCAGAGATTCCATGAAGCGATCACAAGATTTCGATCTGCCACCTGCTCTGCCCGAAGTCCTGTAATGACCCCGGAAGCTCTTTGGGGTCACTTCCTATGGATGGCTGGCAAGGGCCACCATCCACAGACAGTGATCGTTTGTGCTATGTACTGAAGTGCTGCAGTACATAAGACAAGCAATCAGACTGTGCAGCACTGAGGCCCTCTAGGGGTCAGTGTAAAATAAAGAGAAAATAAATGTTTTTAAAAATATGAAAAAAACACAAAAGTTCAAATCACCCTCCCTTTTGCCCCATTCAAAATAAAACTATTAAAAAACTGAAAAAAAGGCATATTTGGCATTGCTGCGTTAAAAAATGCTGGATCTATCAAATATAAAATCATATTAATCAGATCAGTTAATTGTGTAATGGAAAAAAGTCCAATTGCCAAAATAACGTTTTTATGAAATAATATGCAATAATGGGTCTACATAACAATGTATCTACTCAAAAATGGATTCAGTAGAAACGTCAGCTCAAGACGCAAAAAATAAGACATCACCCAGCCCCAGATCCCGAAAAATTAGAACACTACAGGCTGTGGAAAATGGTGACAAAAGCGCAATTCTTTTTCTTTAAAAACACCACTTAAATAACAGTAAAAGTATACATGTTTGGCATCTACGAACTCGTACCGATCTGAGGCATCATAACGACACACAAGTTTTACCATATAGTGAACATGGTGAATAAAAAAAAACAAATGTAAATGTGTAATGGCACTTTATTTGGAATATCTTCGCAGTAGGAAGTTTCATGCTCATTTTTTGTACACTATATGGTAAACTAGATCATTAAATAATAAAGTATAACTTGTCTTACAAAAAACAAACCCTCATATGTCTATATTGATGAAAAAATAAAAAAGTTATGGCTTTTGGAAGAAGGGGAGAGAAAAATAAAAAATGGAAAATCTCCCGGTGGTGAAGGGGTTAAATTGCTACATATAACTGAAAATTTATCAAGCCCCTTTTACGAAAATGATGGCTGTATCACAGACTAAGTAATAATAATGTTGTTAAATAGAACAAAATATAAATAGCAACTAAGGTGAGAGATAGGAATACATTGTCCTCACTGTGTGTGTTTAAAAGTTCAGTATTTGTCCATATAATGCAGGGGCAGGGAATTATTTTTCTGCGGAGGGCCATTTGGAAATTTCTACCATCCTTCGGGGGCTGCACAAAATTATCAACTTGAAAATTACCCGCTATATTTGTTTAAACTATCAACTCCCCCCTACTGTGGTGACTGGAGCTGCTTCTCTTTGTCATGGGTGATATTGGTCATGTTGCTTCTCAACAGCTTTTCTAGGTTTGCTAGAGCCCTAGACATCACAAGAGAGGCTGTGAGCATATACCTCACTGGGGAGGCCGAGGCTGGGGCATATACATCACTGGAGAGCTGGATTTATAGGGCAGCAAAATGCACCTGCCAGCCTGAGCACTACGGTCCCCAGGAATCTGCCTGGGGATCGCAAAAAAGTAATCGAGGGCCGCATTTGGCCCTGGGGCCTGAGGTTCCCCACCCCTGATATGATGAAAGATCCATAGTAGTGTTTCCGTGAATGAAGCAAGTACCCACACCACAATCTTCACCCACCCGTCATGTAAGCCCCACCCACCCATCAGTTTCCACAGGTAGGAAGTGAGGGAGTCTGGGGTGACATTACAGGAATCCGGAGATCATGTGATCAGAATAGTATCTCAGGTTACAGCGGGGTGTGGCAAAGCAAGCTATTTAGTGAAATGCTTATCTATGGCAATTAGTTCCCATAAAGGGGACATGTAAAAAAAAATCGCCAACCCCTTTAAGTTAAAAAAAAAACAGACGAGAAAAAAAAATGGTACTAGTAATAATAATAATAATAATAATAATAATAATAATAACCCATTCGAGACTATTGATGTGCAAAAAGAAACGGATCCTGTACAGAACATCTGCATTGCATCTGTTTTTTGCAATTCTGTAACATAGGAATCTATAAAATGGTCTTGTAAATTATTTAGTAGCTGCTGTTGTAAGTTGCACTAAGATGACAAGAGAGAAAAAAAATTGTCCAAGTTTTCATTATGAAACGATGATCATTTTATTATACGCCAGTGTGAAACTGGCTTAATGCTCACACAGATACACTACTCTAAAAAAAGTTAGAGATATTTCGCTTTCAGGTAAAATTTCAGGATGAACCTAATGTGACCTTTACCCTTATGATTGCACAAGTCCAACCCGTATGTTTCAGTACTTTTTGCAGAACTTGATGTTCTCTAATAAGGAGCTTGATGTCCCAGTTTGGTGGTGGTGTTACAGTCTGGGTAGGTGTACCTAGTCTGAACTACCCTACACTTTTTGATTGACAGAGTGACGTGCCCCTACTACGTAAAAACCATAATTAATCCAGAGAATGTGACTCCGCATGAACAACACTTGCCTAATTTTATCTTCATGGACAAGAATAATCCAGCTCATCGAGGTCACATCATTAGGGAACGACTGCTGGAGACTGGGCTACCTCAAATGGAGTGGCCTGCAGCCTATAGAAAATGTATAGGATCAGCTGAGTCGCCATGTAGAGGGTTGAAATTCTGTACCCCAGAATCTCAATGACCTAAAGGCCACCCTTCAAGAAGAGTGGGATGCCATGACTCAGCAGACAATAAATCCACTTGTGAACAGCAGGTCAATGTCAATCTGCAATTCATACTCAAGGCCACATGACAAGTTATTGAGACATTGACATTTTTTGTTGGGGTATACTCACCACTGTTGTTGACTTTTGTTTCAATAAATTTTTTGAGATTAAGAAATCACCATTACATGCTTCTACTTAAATGCCCTACTTTCATGATAAGATATCACTGTAGAGCAGGGGTCTCAAACTCGCGGCCCGCGGGCCGCATGCGGCCCCTGGAGCTTCCCTGTGCGGCCCCCAGCACTTTGGACCAAGAACCATGCTGGCGGCGGTCCAGTGCATGGTGCCGCCGCTTTCCCCGCTATAACATTACTTGCGGCCACTTTACTGTCTCTGCCGCTCGCTCTGCCGCTCGCTCTGCCGCTCTGTAAGCGCAATACAAGCCCCTCAGCCAATGAGAGGCCGCTGACGTCACCTGCGGGCCTCTCATTGGCTGATGGTGACTCGCATTGAACTTGCAGAGCGAGCAGCAGAGACAGTGAAGCGGCCGCAAGTAATGTTATAGCGGGGAAAGCGGCGGCACCATGCACTGGACCGTCGCCAGCATGGTTCTTGGTCCAAAGTGCTGGGGGCCGCACAGGGAAGCCCCAGGGTCCCCATGCACTGGACCATGCTGGTTAGTAATAAAAGTGTGTGCTAGTGTGAGTGCCTGTGAGTGTGCGTGTGAGTGCCTGTGCATGTGAGTGCCTGTGAGTGCCTGTGAGTGTGAGTGCCTGTGCCTGTGAGTGTGAGTGCCTGTGCCTGTGAGTGTGAGTGCCTGTGAGTGTGAGTGCCTATGCCTGTGAGTGCCTGTGCCTGTGAGTGCCTGTGAGTGTGAGTGCCTGTAAGTGTGAGTGCCTATGCCTGTGCGTGTGAGTGCCTGTGCGTGTGAGTGCCTGTGCGTGTGAGTGCCTGTGCGTGTGAGTGCCTGTGCCTGTGAGTGCCTGTGCCTGTGAGTGCCTGTGAGTGTGAGTGCCTGTGAGTGTGAGTGCCTGTGCCTGTGAGTGCCTGTGAGCGTGAGTGCCTGTGAGCGTGAGTGCCTGTGAGCGTGAGTGCCTGTGAGCGCCTATGCCTGTGTGTGAGTGCCTGTGTGTGTGAGTGCCTGTGAGTGCCTGTGAGTGTCTGTGCCTGTGAGTGCCTGTGAGTGCCTGTGAGTGTCTGTGAGCGTGAGTGCCCGTGAGCGTGAGTGCCCGTGAGCGCCTATGCCTGTGTGTGTGAGTGCCTGTGTGTGTGAGTGCCTGTGAGTGTGAGTGCCTGTGAGTGTGAGTGCCTGTGAGTGCCTGTGAGCACCTGTGAGTGCCCGTGAGCGTGAGTGCCTGTGAGTGCCCGTGAGCGTGACTGCCTGTGAGTGCCTGTGAGCGTGAGTGCCTGTGAGCGTGAGTGCCTGTGAGCGCCTATGCCTGTGTGTGTGAGTGCCTGTGAGTGTGAGTGCCTGTGAGTGTGAGTGCCTGTGAGTGTCTGTGCCTGTGAGTGTGAGTGCCTGTGAGTGTCTGTGAGCGTGAGTGCCCGTGAGCGTGAGTGCCCGTGTGTGTGAGTACCTGTGAGTGTGAGTGCCTGTGAGCGTGAGTGCCTGTGAGCGCCTGTGAGTGTCTGTGAGCATGAGTGTCTGTGTTCGTGACTGCCTGTGTTCGTGAGTGCCTGTGTTCGTGAGTGCCTGTGTTCGTGAGTGCCTGTGTGTGTGAGTGCCTGTGTGTGTGAGTGCCTGTGTGTGTGCCTGTCTTGAGAGTGCCTCTTGAGTGCCTGTGGGTGTCAGAGTGTCTGTGGGTGTCAGAGAGCCTGTGGGTGTCTGTGAGTGTGAATGCGTGAGGGTGTCAGAGTGCGCGATTTTGTACAGAAGTGTGTGATTATAACAAAAGTCCTTGGTGGTCCGCATACTTCATCAGGTGGATTTACCTGATGAAGACGGCGGGCCGCCGTGGAAACACGTTGTGGTATATTAAAGATAATTAAACGTGTGCCTCCTGTGCTCTAGCGCTTCTGTTATAATCACACACTTCTGTACAAATATCATATCCCCATCCTAGGTTTGCAGCAGGAGCAGCTGTGAGCCAAAGTCACCGCTAACAGAATCCAAAGGACCTGCGGTGACGTAACCGAGAACGTCACAGGGTCAGGTGATCGGATTGCTCGAGTCACCTGACTGGAAGAAGGAGCTGCTCGTGGAGGAAACCCCGACCGCTGGAGTCCGGAGCCATCCACTGCGATACGCCGAGGTTGTGCAGGGTTGCAGAACCTCCAAAGGTGAGATGTGAACCCCCCACATCTGTTATTGACTACCCCACTAGACCACCAGGTACCGCTCATGGGTTGTGCTCCCCCACCTTTTGTTCCACATGAGTGAGTGTGAGTTAATGTGTGTGTGCGTTAATGTGTGAGTGGGTGTGATTGTGAGTGAATATGTGTGAGTGTGTAAAAAGAAGGCAGACCAGGTTGGGGATATCACTAAAAAAGAGGTCCAGCATGGGGGACATTACTACACTATGGGGGCCAGGATGGGGACATCACTACAAAAGGGGACCAGTATGGGGGACTGGATGGTGACATAACTACAAAAGGGGACCAGTAAGGGGGTCATCATTACAAAAAGGGACCAGCACGGGGGACATTACTACAGAAGGGGATCAGGTTGGGGATATTAGTACAAGAGGGCGACCAGGATGGGGACCAGTATGGGGACATTACAACAAGAAAGGGACCAAGATGCGGACATTACTACAAGAAGGGGATCAGGATTTGGACGTTACTACATTGACCAAAAAATCTGGTATTACTAAAAATGTCAGGGTACCGTCACACCAGGTGACATCGCCCCGTGTAAAGTGGCGATTTTGCACCGAAAAATCGGCTGAGAGTGGTCGCCTGGTTTCACAGCACTGCTGTGAAACCAGGCAACCACTCTCAGGCGATGTGTAAGCATCGCCCTGTGTAACATCGCGAATAGCGATGTTACAGGCGATGGGAGCCATAGGCTCCCATGTTACAGGATCCCTGCTGGGGTTTCTAGACACCCCAACAGCGACATTGCCTGAAACATCGCCAAAGCATCACCGAAGGTATCGCCGCGTCTAAACACACGACGCTGACGGGGTGCCAAAAATGTGCGCGCTCCCGTGTGTCACCGGCGATGTCACCTAGTGTGACGGTACCCTTAGTCCTACAAGCAATGCGGCCCCCGATAAAAAATTTTTTGTATGTGCGGCCCACCAACCCAGCCGAGTTTGAGACCCCTTCTGTAGAGTGTACTTTCTACGATTTTCCATAAACTTCACCCAAAAGCCAAATATGTGGGGTTGTTCAGTGGAGCTAGTCTATAAGGGTGTGTGCTGTACCTTGTTGCTGCTAGAAGGCTACAAGGGGATTACCTTGCTATGTCCCCCTTAACAACTATACGATTATATTATTATGGGAGCCCAGCGCAAACTTATATCCTTTTGCCAATGGTCTATTTTTCTCAAAGTAATTAGTCAATTCACTGTACTTGGTTAACTTTGATGTTTATTAAAATGTTATTTCATATTCTAAAGATAAAAATATTATTAAAAATCTTTTACCTCTAGGTGATTTCCTTTTCTGTTTTTTTCTTGCGTCTGTCCTTATTTCTTTGTAACCTATAGCTAGGGGAGATATTTGATTAATCACTACATATAGCTTAATCTCCACCACCTTTTACACGTCCAATAGTTTTGCATATAATAATACCTGTAATGTTCTGTTAGAATTTTTCTTTCTTATAATTTGCGTCTTCTTCCTGCTGCCAGGGTTTTATTCACTCCTCTTTCTATCTCTCCTGCAGGGCGTGTATTATTTTTCCACCTTAGATTTCCATTTTATACTTTATGATCAATTTCATACCTTTCATAGCTCTTAGAGCCAAAATATCTTCTTTTTAGAATATCTATAGGTTACAAAGAAATAAGGACAGACGCAAGAAAACAACAGAAGAGGAAATCACCTAGAGGTAAGGAGAGCCCATAGGTTACACTTAGAAATGAGTTTTTAAACAGGAATAAAAGACCAAAATAATATATCCTTGTAGAACCCCTCATAAGGATAGAAATATTTCAATCCACCATGAAATAAAATCTAACATAAGAATATAAACCAAGGAACATACCATAGAGAAACATAGAAATCTATACAAAGAAGAGGAATCCACCATACAGAAGAACTTCTACAATTTTAACAATTTGAATTCTATTTTTATTTTTATCTATATAAAAAAATTTTAATAATATTTTTATCTTTAGAATATGAGATAACATTTTAATAAACATCCGGTTGACGATTAATCAAGTACAGTAAATTGACTAATTAGTTTGAGAAAAATAGCCCATTGGCAAAAGTGTATATGTTTTCGCTGGGCTCCCATAATAATACAAAAGCCAAATATGCCTAACATTTTGTCTATTGTATGTAAAAGCAGCAGTGGTATAACTTGGCGTCATGGGCCCTGAGGCAAAAGCTCTAAGGTGGCCCCCAATTAATGCAAGTCTTAGCATTAGTCTTTTTCTATAGGGCAATGGGACTTTTTGAGCCCCAAAGTTCCATGGCCCTGGTGCGATTGCAACCCCTGCACCTGTTTTAGTTATGCCCTTAGAAAGTAGCTTTCCTGAAATTATTTGGGTGGAACTGACTTTGGTGAGGCACATTTTTTGGAAGAAAGTTGCCATGTTTTCTAATTCTGAACACGCTTTTACTTTTTATTTTTTTTTGCTAAAACCCATGTTCTGGAATAGTATAATTAATAATACTAAAAGCAATGAATCATTTCTTACATTCCAGTTGTTTGATAATTACTTTGATGTTCATAGAGGTCACTGTTTTCTTCTCGAATGTGTTAAATTTGCAGGAATTAGTCCATGTCATTTCATGTTATTTAATCAAGAGCGGATATGTTTGATACAAGTACTTTAACTTCCAGTAATGTATACTGGGGCTGATAAAAGACTGAGCCACTTTTCATATTATTAACTTGGGACTTTTTAATTCACTGATTTGATAAATTTGAATAAGCAGTTGCTCCAGGGTTCCCCTTTCTTGCTTTACTCTGAACAAGTAGAGCAGATATTATTAGAGCACACTCTATCCAAACTCAATATTGCAAGTTTGTAGAACAAACACATCTTTTAATAAATTGCTTGGCAGTGAGGTTGTATGAATAATAACCATCGTTAACTCTTTCATCATAAACAGGGTGGTACTAGCCCCTTCTGAGTCCTTAGTAAGCGATGCAGCTTTGGTTGGTGTAACCTTATTTTATAAACAGGCAATTCATTGAACTCTGTCTGTGTAATTCCTGGAAATCAGAAATTTCGTTAAAAGGGTTTTCCAGTCTAAATTGATGATTCTGCAGCCACTTGATGTGACGCAGATTTATTAATCCTTCGCAGGGATTTGCGATTTTTAATCCGGGAATGGACCACAGTTATGCGGTATGCATGTTCCTAGACGAACGCTCCTACTAGTCGGACAAGCCTGCTCCATACACTCGATAGAATGAGGCTGCGTCCATTAGTCATGTTGTTGCTGAGAACATGTATACCCCATAATTGCGGTCCATTCCTGGCTTACAAAACTATGAATCCTCGCAGTGCACAGTGTGTGCAGTACGAGGATTGATAAATCTGCAGCCACATCCGGTGACTCTACCAATGGTAGAGATGGGAGAATCAATTCTCAGGACTCCAGTCCATCAAACAGGTCTGTAATCTGTGATGGGAGTTTTGCGAATGTCCTTAGCTTCTGGTCATTCTAGCCTTTTCTTTTTATCAGCCATTCTGGCATGTTGTCCCAACCCAAACTGGCTAATAAAAAGAAGAGTCAGAATGCAATTTGGTTAGGAGATCTGTAGGCCTCTTATTCAGTGGTTACAGATTACTGACCTAGCCCAAGGAATGGAGTCCTGCAAATTGATCCTCTCATCTCTAATATCTAGTTTTAGTAGTACAATAATATAATTCTAGACACCTTTTGGATTTTGTTTTTTTAAGTACATGAGTTTTTAATTACAGTATGCAATCCTATAAAATATTAATTTTTTGTGGGATCGTTAACAAAACAGAAGGTAACTATATTACAGTGATGGCGAACTCCAGGCCTCGAGTGCCACCAACAGTGCAGGTTTTCAGGATTTCCTTCTATTGCACAGGTGATAATATAATCACCTGCACTGGTGATGATTCCAACCCCTGTGCAATGCTGAGGAAATCCTGAAAACCTGCACTGTTGGTGGCACTCGAGGCCTGGAGTTCACCATCACTGCTATATTATAATGTAAAACTGAAATTCTAGAAAAAGTTGAGATACTGCGTAAAGTTGAAAAAAAACAAACAAGAACGCAATGATTTGGAATACTCTAATTTAACTCTAACGCCGGCTTCACACCACGATTTTTACCTGTCAGGTTGTGTCCGGTGTTTTGCAGGAGACACCACCTGACAGCCCTGGACGAACAGAACCGGAGGTCAAATATGCCCTCCGATCCTGTTTTGTGCCAGATTCGTTTCTGCTCGCCTGTGCTGCTAGGGCTGAAATTCAAGCACCCCGGGTGCAAGGGAGCTGGCCGCGGTGCTTAAATTTCAGCAGTGGAGCTCTCCAGGTGCTGAACTACTGCGGCGGCTATTTCAGCTGCGCTGTCAAGGTGCTGAACGAGTGTGGCTTGAATTTCAGAGCCGCTGCTCATTCAGCACCTGGCGTCTGGGAACCGGATCATTTTTTGCCGGATCTGGGGCGATCTGGCACCCATAGACTCCCATGTTATGGGCGCCGGATCACCCCAGATCTAGAAGGATCCAGTTTTGTTTGTTTTTTTGCCCCAGACACAAAAAATGCTGCAAGCTTCGATTTTTTTTGTCCGGGGCAAAAAACGAAAACTACCAGATCCTCCCTGACAGACACAAAACCGGATGGCAAATAACTGCCATCTGGCACCACAGGGGCACATGGGAGCAAAACCTGATCATCCTGCAAAACACCAGACAGAACCTGACAGGTAGAAATCGTGGTGTGAAGCCGGCCTAAGGCTGGTTTCACACTTCAGGATTTTCCCTGATCAGTGTCGATCCAGTTTGTGTGCCAAAACCAGGAGTGTCTCCAAAACTCAGAACAGGTGTCAATCTTTCATTTATAGTTTTTCTCTGCAAGTTCCTCTCCTGGTTTGGTCACACAAACTGGATGGACCCTGGATGGACCCTGATCAGGGAAAATCCTGCAGTGTGAAAGCAGCCTTACGATTTTATTCACAATAGAACATAGTGCAAATATCACAAGCTGAATATTAGACATTTTCCCATTTCAATTGTAAAAAAATCATTTAGAAATTGATGGCAGCAACACATCTCAAAAAAGTTGTGAAAGGTCCATGTCTGCCATTTTTCAGCATTCCCTCTTCTATTTACTAGAGATGAGCGAACACCTAAGGGTTCGGATTCGTATCGGTTCACCGAGGTGTTCGCGGAATTGTTCGACAAACCGTTCGCCCAACTATCCGATCACCATTGAAATCAATGGCAGACAACATGAAACACATAGACAACACCTTCAAATGTGTCCAAAAACTAACAAACTGCTCATATTAGTGCCCAACACCGGAAAATGGACATCAATCTACCTAGAGTACAAATAGTCTCATGGTGTTGCATTCAAAATCAGTTCAAAATAAGGATTGGTTCACAGTCACTTAAATTTCTGAAGTGGTGACACTCAGTTTGAATTGACAGATGGATAAGTCACAGGGGTAAGTAAAAGGAGGATAATTGACAGGTGTAGGCATGTTACTCAGAGACCCCTGCTGAAGTAATGCACCACACAAGAGTCCCCACTTTTCCAAAAAATTGTGTCACACCACTGCAAAGTGGTATCCATTCAAATAGTATGCATTGGGTCACAATAGCAGCAAAGCTGGAGGCCTGGGCCCCTCATTTCAAGATTAATTATTTAGGAAGTGGTGAAATAAGTGTCAGGACCAGGTATTGTACTCAGAGAGCCCTGCTGAAGTAATGCACCAGACATCAAAGAGACCCTAGCAAGAGTCCCTACTTTTTCAAAAATTAGGCACAGCCACTACTAAAGTGACAACTATTGCCCCAGAGTTGAAATATTGTAATGTGGCACTTAATTCAGCACACTGAAAAGTACACCAGCACCTAGTCTCCCAATTCTGACACTGGGGTGTAAAAGTCATTGGAGAGGCATGACTTATTCAACATGTTAAATGTTTGGCAATCTACACTGTCAGTAGACAGCTGTATGCGCTTATCAATGAGAACACCACCAGCTGCACTGAAGACACGTTTTGAGAGAACAATGCCTATCGGGCATGACAAAATCTCCAAGGTGTGAGTGGTGAGCTCAGGCCACTTTTCCAGTTTTGTAGTCCAAAATGAGCAAGGGTCCAGTTTCACAGTTATTGCATCAATATTGAGCTGAAGATACTCCTGCACCATTCTCTCTAGGCGTTGACTATGTGTCCAACTTGACCTTTCTCATGGCATTGCAAAGGATTGTATAAAAAATGGTCAAATGACTCCCAGATATTGCTGGTAACAAATACATTGCTGCTGGTAATGTTTCTGTGATGACTCGATGTTCCCTAGGTTGGAAGCCTAGTACTGCAATGTGCATGTTGTCCATCAATGTCGTTTTCGGGAAAAGCAGTCCTCAGTTTGTCTAAAAGATTTTTTAGATAATCCTTTATGTGTGCATCCCTTTCCAGGGTGGCAACCATTTGGCCAAATTTGCTTTTGAAAATAGAAAGTAAAGTCAGCTCACCGTTCACGTCTCACTCCGGGGGTCTTTCCTTCAGCCTGGGTCGCGGCTTGGCAACTGCCACAGTAGATTCTAGAGGCAAATATGAAACCCGGCGATGGAGAGCCCAGTGCACTTCAGAGGTCTTTTTTGCATAAAACTTCCATTTTATTGAAAAATATTAAAAATGTGTAAAACACAGTTACAAGCAGTCAGATCAACTAATGAACATCTAGAGTGACGCATTTCGGCCTGCAGCGAAGCCTTAGTCATGATCTTACTTGAAAAGACACAAAAAAATATTTCAATAGCTTCAAGTCACAAGTCCATGTTGAGGTTCAGTGGCAACAGAAATTCAGCTGTGTAGTTAACCCTTCCATGTCCAGTGTGCACATAGATGGTTTCAATACAATCATTAGACCTCAGTTGTTGCTTGGGGAATAAGAAGCACAGGTTAATTGCAGGTGAGTGTGAACTTGTACATAATAGGGATGGGCGAATCCTAAATTACTCGGGACTCGCTAGACTCTGACGAGTCTGAATCCAGGACTCGCTACTCGTTGCGAGTCTAGCGAGTCCAATGTAAATGAATGGGGAACGAGTATTGCAGCGATTCCTCTGCTGCTGGACCCTATAAGGGGTCTGGCAGCAGAGGAAAAACCTGCAATTCCCCATGTTATTCTTTTAAAGCCAGCGGTCAGTCATGTGACTGTGACACGGCAGGTCCTGTCAGCAGACACCGGGATCCTGCGGGAGCCTGCCTGCCTCCCTGAAGTTAATTTATTCACTGCTCTGCCGGCGCTCCCGCCGGCAGCGGCAGAGTCAGGCTTTGACAGCAGGGTTCACCTGAGGTGAACCCTGAAAGTGAAAGTCATTTGCAGCCTGCTCACTCCTTGTGCATAGACATGTATGTCTATGCACAGGGATGTGGCAGTGAGGATCTCGTTTTTGGACTACGTCAGACGGAAGAGGATTTTTGGAATAAAGATGGAGTCCCTAATGTCTTTTTTGTTTTATTTTTAATAAAAAAATTTTTCTCTGTGTTGTGTTTTTTTTTAACAAACTTTACTAGAAATTCATGGCGGTCATGTCTAATATTGGCGTGACCGCCATAAATTTCGGGCTTAGGGCCAGCTAATAATACAAAGCTGGCCCTAAGCCCGCCATAAATTTCGGGCTTAGGGCCAGCTAATAATACAAAGCTGGCCCTAACCCCTTTATTACCCAGTGAGCCACCCGGCACCAGGGCCACTGGAAGAGTGGGGTTCAGCGTCAGAGGATGGCGCTTCAATGAACGCGCCATCTTCTGGTGTGGCTGCGGGCTGCAATTTGCAGCAGTGGGTGCCCAGAAAGCTTGGGCCTCCCTGCGCTGCAGATTCCAGCCCCCAGCTGCTTAGCTGTACCTGGCTGGACATAGAATTTGCGCGGAGCCCCACGCATTTTTCTTTTATTATTCCATGAAATTCATGAAATGATAAAAGGGGGCTCACCTGTATTCTTGTGTCCGGCCAGGTACAAATAGGCACCTGGGGGTTGGGGTTGGACCATGGTCCAGGGGTTAATAAAGATGCAGTCCATTTTATTTATATTGTTTTATGGATTTTTCAGAAAAAAAATTGACGTGGGCTTCGCCGTATTTCTGTAACCAGCTGGATCCAGCAGGCAGCGACGGGCTGCCCCCAACCCCCAGGTGCCTATTTGTACCTGGCCGAACAAGGTGGGGAGAGAGTATGAGGCACACGCTGGGGAATTATGAAGAGCAAACTGAGAGGACAGGGTGTGGGGGTGTGTGGATGGTGGGAGTATGAGAAGGAAATGGGGGCAAGGTGGGGGGAGTGGATGGGGGATGTATGAGGAGCAAACTGGGGGTTGGCAGTGTGGGGGGAAGTATGAGGAGCAAACTGGGGGAGAGAGTGCGGGGAGAATATGTGAACCAAACAGGGGGAGAGGATGGGGTAGTGGTGTATGTGGAGACAGCATAAGGAGAAAATGGGGGATTTGAGGACACAATACGGAGCAAGGGGAGACGGGTATAGACACAGTATGTGGAGGACAGTATGGGAAGCAAGAGGGTAAATTTGAGGATCTAGTATAAGGAGTAAGGGAAAGATGGCTGCGGCACAGTATGTGGAGTGAGGGGGGATTATATGGGTGTGGACACAGTATGCGGAGTGAGGGGCATGGTTGCGACACAGTATGTGGAGTGAGGAGGGATAGGTGTGGACACAGTATAAGGAGTTAGGGGGGGTTATATGGGTGTGGATACAGTATAAGGAGTGAGGGGGGATGGCTGTGGCACAGCATGTTGAATGAGGGGATCAGTGTGGACACAGTATGAGGAGTGAGGGGGATGGCTGCGGCACAGTATGTGGAGTGAAGGGGGATCGGTGTAGACACAGTATGTGGAGTGAAGGGGATGGCTGTGGCACAGAATAGAGTGTGAGTAGTGTGGGGTTGTATGGAGAGGGGGCAGCATGCAGGGACAGTATGTTGAGAATGGGGAGTTTGATGAGATAGAACAGTATAAAGAGTGGGCAGTATAGGGGGACATAGTGTTAGAGGACAGTGTGACCAGGGCTCCCAGTATGGAGGGAGAGGTCAGTGTGGGGGGCATGTGCCATGAAAGGGACAGTGTGTAAATCATATTATGTGCAGGGAACAGTGAGGAGGAGCAATTATTTATTCTGGGGCACAGTGTAGGGCAGATATTTTTACTTAAAAAAATTTTGACAATTCTGCTATTTTTAAGGGTATCGTGCCAGGATGTCCTGCAGAAGGCTGGAGAAGATGGACGTCTGCAGAGATGAACTTCGGATGTGAAAAGTCATCAAGGTGCCTGGACAAGATGAAGGAAAGAAATAGACAATCGCGATCGGAGACAACGTCACCTATAAGGTACCTGGATGTAAATAATTATTTGTGATAATGACTAATTCTCATGAGTACTGTGGTTTCTGTATGCTTCTATTGATGGCTGGTAACAACAACTCCCAGTACCTTTATCCATTATTAAGGATGTAGTAGGAGTTGTAGGTTTATGCAGTACAAATATGTGACCTAACATTACAATTGTTTTACCAAGTACTGATGGTGGTTGTGATGATGAATTGTGTTAATGATGAGGGTTCTATTTATGTATTTCTGTACCTCTGGTGGGTCTGGTGATGTATTGATTTGGGTTTTGACATAGTGCTTCTGTATTGATAGGGGTTATATGGATGTATTTCTGTACTGAGGAGAGTTTTGACATAGTGTTTCTGCACTAATGGAGGTTATATGGATGTATTTCTGTAACTCTGGTGGGTCTAGTGATTAGTTTTGTGGTGTTTGTGCTGTAGTTTTGTGCTCGCGAGACTCGGTCACAGGTGCGCTTGCATTGAGCACGCAGATCTGACATACACAGGAGCGGTGGCCTTTTCACAAGAACGAGGCGGGCATTTCAACCAGTGGGGCGACAAGGACCAGATTGAGCAGATCCTCCCGGACCATTTTCAGCTAATTTCCATACCGCTCAGGAGATATTAAAAGTTAATTTTTGAGGTACACAGGGGAACCGCTGAGCATATAGCGTGGTCACAGGAATCCCAAATACATCATGTATAAAGTGGTGGGAAGGGTTTAGAACGGCCAAAGGGAGTGACAGGTTCCCTTTAAAGGGAGCCTGTCTGCTCTTTTTGAAATTCCCACCTCCTGTGGTACTCTGACGCGCTGGCCGAAACGTCATATCCGACCCGGTGCATTGTGGGGGTTGATCATGTGTTCGTCTCCGCTTCAATATGCGCACTGCGCATGCGCTGGAGCCCGGCCGAACACGTGATCAGCCCCCACAATACATCGAGCCGGATATGATGTTCCGAACGACCATGGCTTCCCCCTCCCTAGTTTTGATCCTGGGTACACCCATGCATCCATCTCTACAACAAAGTTCATCCAGGCAAAAAAAGATCAAGGTGCTCAAGGACTGGCCAACCCAGTCTCCAGACATGAACATCATTGAGCATGTTTGGGGTAGGATGAAAGAGGAAGCTTGGAAGACAAAACTAAAGAATCTAGATGAACTCTGGGAGGCATGTAAGACTGCATTCTTTGCTATTCCTGATTAATTCATTAATAAATAGCATAAATTATTGTTGAACTGAATGGATGCAGTCCTTTAAGCTCATGGAAGTCACACAAAATATTAAATATGACTCTAATAGACCACAACTTCATTCACCAATGTTATGCAACATATATTAGTATTTTAAGTTAATTTTTTGTTTGAAAATCACATTACTTTCTGTGGCGTGACAAAACTTTTGTCTTGCCAAAATCTGACCACTCTGTGTTCATTAAATGATCAATATTTAAGCATTGATGCCAATTCATTTTCTTAACCTAAACCACATTTCGGAGGGTTTCAGCTTTCAAAAGAGTAATTTATACAACCAATGGATGAATTTAACATCAGGTTATAAGCTTTTATTTACATAACATAGATAAGCGACATAACTTCTGTCAGGGAGTGTATATATTCTCCTTGACTCCCAGGATGCACTGCTGGTGATAGCTGTTCAGGTGTTCAGGTGCATCCTAGCTCAAAGCAGTGTTTCCTGTAGTCTGTTGGTTTGCTGCTTGGATCTGTTTAAACTAAGTATCTATTCCCTCTTTGTTTGTTTCCATTGTGTGTTTCTCTAGTTGCTAGCCGGGCTGACTAGTGATCACCCGCTCTGCTCCCTGTGTAGTGGTAATCCAGGGACAGTCAGGGAATAGGTAACCTGGCTGCGGCTGTTCCGGAAACTGTATAGGGACGTTAGGGAAGCCAGGTGTCAGCGCTAGTTGTTCTAGGGGTCACCATCCCCCCTTTTTGCCCTTAGCATCAGGGACTCCTTTCCCCCCGCCCCTGTCGTCATCCAGCGCTGGGTGTCTTCCAGGGGCTGGCTGGAGCCTCTTTCCCTGGGTGGCAGTTAGGTATCCCCGGCCCTGGTTGAGAAGTGGGGGGGGGGGGGGGGGTGCTGTCAAGTCCGGCAGCCTTGAGAAGCGGGGGGGGGGGGTGCTGTCGGGTCCGGTCCGGCAGCCTTGAGAAGCGGGGGGGGTGGGGTGCTGTCGGGTCCGGTCCAGCAGCCCTAATGGTGGACTATACCACCAGCCCAGGGGGCACTTGCCCCCTGCCACCTGGGCCAGCCCGCCCCTGGTGTCTTCCTACACCCAGCGTGACAGAATGAAAATGAAACAAAAGAGAAACTCTCAATTGGTTTCAGAGAGAAAATAAAGCTGCTAGAATGGTCCAGCCAATCACCTGACCTGAATTAAATAAATTATGGAAGGAACTAAAGCTCAGAGTTTATAGAAGGAGCACACGGAACCTTCAAGATGTGAGCAGTGTTCTTCATACAGGAGGCGTCTTGAAGCTTCATCACCAACAAAAGCTTTTGTACGAAGTATTAATTAAATTTCAGAAAATGTCAAGAATTTTTTACTGTCATTTATTACACATAATTTATTACACAACTTAATTTATTGACATCACTGGCTTGCTATGTTTGCCTGTGTGGATTGGATGTATTGTTACCTACATCTGGTGAGAAATTCATAACAATAGCACCTTTCGAAATATATTTACTTAGGCCCCTTTCACATCTCTGCGTTTGCTGCGTTTTGCTGCGTTTTGCTTCATTTGCGTTTTTTCCGCGTTTTTACCGCAAAAAACGCATGAAAACGCATGCGTTTTTGTCCCCATTGATTTTAATGGGAACGCATGAAAAACGCATGCAAAAACGCATGTCAAAATGCATGTGCGTTTGCAAAAACGCATAACGCATGCGTTTTTGCAAACGCAGCCCAAAACGTTTGCCACGTTTTGAGCTGCGCTTGCAAAAACGCATGCGTTTTGCGTTTTTGCAAACGCACATGCATTTTGACATGCGTTTTTGCATGCGTTTTTCATGCGTTCCCATTAAAATCAATGGGGACAAAAACGCATGCGTTTTCATGCGTTTTTTGCGGTAAAAACGCGGAAAAAACCGCAAATGAAGCAAAACGCAGCAAAACGCAGAGATGTGAAAGGGGCCTTAGAATATTGGTAATATGTTTAATACTTATTTCACCCTCTGTATATAGTGTGTTTGTCTCCCCCATTCTTCTACTATGTTAATGCTTAAGCTTGTTTGACTTTCCGTTGCTCTTCGTTTTATTGGTATTTAATCATATGTGTAAAGTGCACCATTTTGCTACATGATGAAAAAATGCACATTACTGTCAGTTAGAAGGCTATATTTCACATGAGCTTGATAAATTATGATTATTCTATGTGCTAAGTGATCTAAAAATAAATGTAAATGTGTGGTGTGTATTATCCAAAATAAATGAAAATGTGTGATCTAGAAATAACTTTTTCACTATGATTTATCTTATTTTTCTACCATCTGTCACATTATCTTCAATGTTAATCTTTTTATAACCAAAGAGGACATAACCAAAATGAAGATTCCTTCTTATATCAGTATAAGAACATTTGTTTAAAGTATATCCTTCATTTTTTATGCTTTGATCGAATTTGACTGGATGTGATTTTCCATGTTGTGCCATTTGGTGTAGATCGGCTGCATTTTTTACTGTTACTGGAATCCAGTTATCATTGTTTTAAAATCATATTAAATAAAATACAAAACATTCATATCAAGAAAGAACATCACATCTTTCAGTCAATGTCTTTGTACATGCAGAGCAATTATTTACCATCTATAAGTTAATATTAAAGCTCTAATATGAATTTACAAAAAAAGTAAAATATTGCAATCTTAGGGCCCTTTCACATCAGCGTTTTTTAAATTTGCGGCAGATGCGGTGAAAAAACCGCATCTGCCGCAACTGCCGCATAACGGTTCCACTTGCGGCACGGTTGCGGTTTTTTCCATAGGAAGTATAGGGGGACTTGCGGCAGATGCGGCAAGTGCGGTATTGCACTTGCGGCAGGTGCGGCAGAGAAAAAAACCGCAGTAAGCCGCGGTTTTTTTCTCTGCCGCACCTGCCGCAAGTGCAATACCGCACTTGCCGCATCTGCCGCAAGTCCCCCTATACTTCCTATGGAAAAAACCGCAACCGTGCCGCAAGTGGAACCGTTATGCGGCAGATGCGGTTTTTTCACCGCATCTGCCGCAAATTTAAAAAAACGCTGATGTGAAAGGGCCCTTAGAGTCCTCAGTGGTTGATACCTTTTAATAACTAACTGAAAAGATGGTAAACATAGCAAGCTTTCGGGACACTAAGGCCCCTTTGTCAGGCTGCTAATGACACAAATTTTGAAGACACACACACATATATATATATATATATATATATATATATATATACATAAGCAAAAGAAAAAAAAAACAGTGTTATATTCTGTGGTAAATACGACAGGTGACGTTAAGCAGAGTAGGGTTAGGGAGGGGTAAAGGAGCTGGGAAAAGAGAAACCAAATTTCTAAGATAAGCGCAACAAATTGTATTATTATATGGTTAGTGGCTTGTGGAAACCTAAAAACAGTGAGTTGTGGAGACCAATAAATGAAGCAAGAGATCTCACATAAGAAAAGTCAAAAGTTCATAGTCCTGAAAATGAAGTCTCTTGGAGATGTGATCTCCCCAAGTGTCCTTTCAATTTATATAAAAACGCATGAATCTGTGATATTCCCAAATGCCCACTCATTTTATATAAATTATCTTAGCTTAGATCTTAGCTTATCTTAGAAATTTGGTTTCTCTTTTCCCAGCCCCATTACCCCTCCCTAACCTTACTCTGCTTAACGTCACCTGTCGTATTTACCACAGCCTATAACACTGTTATTTTTTTCTTTTTTTTTCCTTTTGCTTATATATATATATATACACAGTTAGGGCCAGAAATATTTGGATAGTGACACAAGTTTTGTTATTTTAGCTGTTTACAAAAACATGTTCAGAAATACAATTATATATATAATATGGGCTGAAAGTGCACACTCCCAGCTGCAATATGAGAGTTTCCACATCCAAATCGGAGAAAGGGTTTAGGAATCATAGCTCTGGAATGCATAGCCTCCTCTTTTTCAAGGGACCAAAAGTAATTGGACAATGGACTCTAAGGGCTGCAATTAACTCTGAAGGCATCTCCCTCGTTAACCTGTAATCAATGAAGTAGTTAAAAGGTCAGGGGTGGATTCCAGGTGTGTGGTTTTGCATTTGGAAGCTGTTGCTGTGACCAGACAACATGCGGTCAAAGGAACTCTCAATTGAGGTGAAGCAGAACATCCTGAGGCTGAAAAAAAAGAAAAAATCCATCAGAGAGATAGCAGACATGCTTGGAGTAGCAAAATCAACAGTTGGGTACATTCTGAGAAAAAAAGAATTGACTGGTGAGCTTGGGAACTGTAAAAGGCCTGGGCGTCCACGGATGACAACAGTGGTGGATGATCGCCACATACTTTATTTGGTGAAGAAGAACCCGTTCACAACATCAACTGAAGTCCAGAACACTCTCAGTGAAGTAGGTGTATCTGTCTCTAAGTCAACAGTAAAGAGAAGACTCCATGACAGTAAATACAAAGGGTTCACATCTAGATGCAAACCATTCATCAATTCCAAAAATAGACAGGCCAGAGTTAAATTTGCTGAAAAACACCTCAAGAAGCCAGCTCAGTTCTGGAAAAGTATTCTATGGACAGATGAGACAAAGATCAACCTGTACCAGAATGATGGGAAGAAAAAAAGTTTGGAGAAGAAAGGGAACGGCACATGATCCAAGGCACACCACATCCTCTGTAAAACATGGTGGAGGCAACGTGATGGCATGGGCATGCATGGCTTTCAATGGCACTGGGTCATTTGTGTTTATTAATAACATAACAGCAGACAAGAGTAGCCGGATGAATTCTGAAGTGTACCGGGATATACTTTCAGCCCAGATTCAGCCAAATGCTGCAAAGTTGATTGGACGGCGCTTCATAGTACAGATGCACAATAACCCCAAGCATACAGCCAAAGCTACCCAGGAGTTCATGAGTGCAAAAAAGTGGAACATTCTGCAATGGCCAAGTCAATCACCAGATCTTAACCCAATTGAGCATGCATTTCACTTGCTCAAATCCAGACTTAAGACGGAAAGGCCCACAAACAAGCAAGACCTGAAGGCTGCGGCTGTAAAGGCCTGGCAAAGCATTAAGAAGGAGGAAACCCAGCGTTTGGTGATGTCCATGGGTTCCAGACTTAAGGCAGTGATTGCCTCCAAAGGATTCGCAACAAAATATTGAAAATAAAAATATTTTGTTTGGGTTATGTTTATTTGTCCAATTACTTTTGACCTCCTAAAATGTGGAGTGTTTGTAAAGAAATGTGTACAATTCCTACATTTTCTATCAGATATTTTTGTTCAACCCTTCAAATTAAACGTTACAATCTGCACTTGAATTCTGTTGTGGAGGTTTCATTTCAAATCCAATGTGGTGGCATGCAGAGCCCAACTCGCGAAAATTGTGTCACTGTCCAAATATTTTTGGCCCTAACTGATATATATATATATATATATATATATATATATATATATATATATAAAATGTGTCTTCAGAATTTGTTTCATTGGCAGCCTGACGAAGGGGCGTTAGTGTGCCGAAAACTTGCTATGTTTACCATCTTTTCAGTCAACCATTAAAAGGTATCAACAACTGAGGACTCTTAGATTCTAATATATTTCTATCTACTGGCTAACACGGTACAAACATTTTTTACCTCAAGAAAAGTAAGAGAGGTGCAGAGGAGACAGCTTAAGGGTGCGTTCACATGCACCAGAAGTGGAACAATCAGAGGAAAAGTCTAATAGAAACACATCACCACTTCTGTATTTAATCAGCTACTCCTGGTGTTGGCTACAAAAACTTCAAGAGCACTCGCATAAAAATATGCAGCAAATACACAGCGTGTGAACTAAGCATCTTTTCTAAATTTTCTGCACAAAAAAGAAAAGGCAGCACTCACTGAAGGTGTGATCTTCAGTTTAATTCAAATAAAATGCTTCATCAAACAAGTAGGTACATGTGGCCAACAGTAGTGATGAGAGAGTATACTCATTACTATTCTCTATTCCAGGGGTCCCCAACCACCGGTCCGCGGACCGGGCCGTCGGGGTCCTTGCGCCGGTCCGCGGCGAGCTGCCGGCTTCCCCACCCCCTGTGTGTCCCCGCCCACCGAACCCCTCATCTTCTGAACTATGCAGCTCTGAGCCGCAGCCGAGGCTTCTGCCTCAGCTGCGTGCATATGTATGAGGGGAGCTGTCGGCCAATCAGCAGCGGCCATACCCTGCCGCACTGTTATTGGCTGACGGCTTCTCTCATACAGCAGCAGCTGAGGCAGTGACGTGGCTGAAGTTTTTTTCATATCTTGCGCTATTTCCAAGCACAGCAGGGATGTGTGCTTCACGTGATGCGCTTGGAAATAGCGCGAGATATGAAAAAACTTCAGCCATGTCTCTGCCTCAGCTGCTGCTGTACGAGAGAATCCGGCAGGAGCGGTGAGCATCTGTGTGTGAGTGTCTGTCCCTGAAACAATCAAATATAGCAGGATAGATATTCTCTTTAGTGGTTAGGTCCTACCCCACTTTCCAGAGAGATTAGGTTTATTCAGTATAGCTAGATTAGTTTTAAGAGGTTAAAACTTAACATTTAATAAGAAATACTAAAAGGACTAGAATGTCCACACATACTATGCACGTGACAACCCGCCGTGCCCCAAGTGTCACAATTTAAAAAACTCTGTTATTATACTAAGAGTTATGAGTCATTTGAAGGTGTTATCTATAGAGCTTATCCTGTCCCTTGATACAGTCCACCTTCAAACCTTATGTCAGTTTTAGATATGCTGGTGTCATTTTTTCACCACCTTATATCCTACTGGCACATATATCTGCACATGGAAAAGTGAAAAAGCCCCCTTCCACTATATACAGGAAAGGTCTCACCAGCTTTCTTCCATCCAAGCAAGAGACAAATTAAGTTCCTTCATTCCAGGAGGTCCTTTTACCAATGACAACCTGGTGCTGAACTCTCAATATCATTCATTTGTTACCCTCATGCTCCACTCCCTACGCGTTTCGGATATGGTATCCTCATCAGGGAATGTGTGGCTCAGTTCTTAGTGGGGTCCTAATCATTGGTGCCCCTTGTGATTGTATATGTCTCTACAAATAAGACATTAAATATTACTATCTTTGTATATGTCATATGGTGCAAAGCACCGATACACACATGCATAGTACCAGTCCCCCCTGGGAGCTACAGCCCCCTGGGTACTCACCCAGCATAGCTCAGTGGCCTGTATGTTGAAGAACACCGC
The DNA here is from genome assembly GCA_033576535.1 of Allobates femoralis. NCBI lineage: Eukaryota > Metazoa > Chordata > Amphibia > Anura > Aromobatidae > Allobates > Allobates femoralis. The sequence continues at coordinate 792,312,491 of JARQOC010000003.1, read as the reverse complement.
CGCGGCCGCTACTGCAGCCTTTTATGACCGCATTTCCCGGTCATGTGGTGTTCTCCGCCCCCGGAAATGACGGCGCGCATCGTTCCGCGACGTCACTTCCGGTCCGGCGTCTATGTGGAACGCAAGCATGCGTTTCACACCTCTCTCCTAGTTCACCCTCAGTGATGGGAGGATTCTGGAGCTCATTAGTTCCTCCCCTAGGTTGTGTTGTCATCAAGGAGGGGCAGGTTCTTAGTTAGAACCATGTCTCTCCATAGTATAGGAGTTTCTATTATTATATAGATGCTTCCTATTATCCAAAACAGAATATAAGTAGTGGCTATCTATCATTTGCAGTACTTTTTTACATATTTAGACAGAATTTGTTTGTTATGGCGTTTTTATTAGATTCCCTCTCTAGAAAGTGTTTGTCAGGATGTTATACACAGTAAACCTTTCAGAATATGATTATTTTGAACATGATTCAAACCAACTCAGATAGGAGCAGATATATCACGTAAGGGTATTTTGACACAGATTGGTACTTATAGGATCAAAGTTACAGTTGTTTTTTCTTTTTATCAGGTGCTATGGGGATCACTTGGTTTCCAATTAAGTTACCGTTTATTAATAGGAACAAAAGGAGGACAGATTAGATCAGGTTAGAGCAGATTATTATAAAGGATAGACATAGTTTAATGTGCACCTATGTTTGCCTATTTCTTCCCTCTATCCCTGCCTACCTGCGGAGGTTGGCAACCTAGTTCACCCCCTCCCCGCCCATGGCGCCCCCGCTCATCGTCGGCTTTCCCTCCTACTTTTCCTTATTCTAAGATACCCCAATAAAAGGAGAGTAGTAGTGCCTCATTCATCCCTTTCGGGGCCACTGTGTCCATGGTGTAGATCCAAAACACCTCTTTTCTAAGTATCTTGTTATCCCAATTCCCCCCTCGTATGGGTGGTGGGACATGGTCAATACCTATGAACATTAGGCAGTTTTCATCCCCTCCATGGAAGGTGTTGATGTGCCGGGCCACTGGTTTGTCACGTTTGTTACGGATATCACTTCGATGTTCCCCGATCCTTTTACGGAACTCCCTGATTGTTTTCCCCACATATTCAAGGTTGCAGGGACATTTAGCTTTATAGATTACGCCTTTAGTCCCGCAATTAATGAAAGACCTGATATCATAGGTGCAGTGGGTTACACTGCTATCAAAGGTTTTTGTTGTTATTATCTGATTACAGCTTGTGCAATGTCCGCATCTGAAACTCCCTCTTAGGTCACTTTTTATCCAGTTCTTATCCTCAGTCATTAAATGGCTATGTACCAGCCTGTCCCTTAAAGATCTTGGTTTTTTAAACGTGATATTAGGAACCTCAGTTAGATATGGACTCAAATCAGGGTCCATTTGCAAGATCGGCCAATGTTTGGCCATAATCTCTCTGATTTTATCTCCTCCACCCGAGTAGGTAGTGATCATGCATACTTTTCCTGTCTCCTCATCCCTGTCTCTTTCTTTTGGTGTAAGAAGTTTTGTCCTTTCTATATCCTTAACCTCCTTCCATGCCCTTCTAATCACACCCTTCGGGTATCCCCTCTATGTCAAACGTTTTTTTTAGATCTTCTGTTTGAGTGTGGAACTTATCCTCCGAAGAACAGTTCCTCCTCATTCTAATCATTTGACTTTTCGGGATCCCACACTTGTGACTGTTGGGATGTCCACTCTCCCATCTTAACAGTGAGTTAGTGGCGGTTTTCTTTCGATACGTGCATGTTTGTAACCTTCCCATATTGTCCTTCTCAATTAGAACATCTAGGAAGGGAAGTCTCTCTCTATGTGTCTCGAAAGTAAATCTTAGGCCCAGGTTGTTATCATTTAGGCATTCTACTACTATCCTGAAATCTTCCTCTGACCCCCTCCAAATGACGAAAACGTCATCAATGAACCTAGTCCATAAAATAATCCTTTCTGTGTCAATTGGGGTGTTCTCACCAAATACAACGGTTTCCTCCCACCAGCCCAGGAGCAGATTAGCATATGAAGGTGCCATAGAATTCCCCATTGCTGTGCCCCTGAGCTGGTGGGAGTACTTACCGTTGAACGTAAATACATTTCTGGTCAGGCAAAATTTCAATAGTTCAATGACAAAATTGTTGTGTCTGTCAAATTGTCTCCCTCTACTCCTCAGATAGTATCTCACCGCCTCCAACCCCTTTTCATGTTGAATTGATGAATAAAGTGCCTCTACATCAATGCTGCATAGCAGCATGTCATCTTCCAGCACCACATCTTCTATCCTCCTCAAGAGGTCGGTGGTATCTCTGAGATAGGGATTCAGGGTGACCACAAATGGTCTTAGAATCTTGTCGATGTAGACGCCTAAATTTTGTGTTAAGCTGCCAATCCCCGAAACTATTGGCCTACCTTTTAATGGATTTGTGCCCTTATGTTTCTTCGGGAGACAGTAAAACGTCGCCATCACTGGATGATCTGGCATTAGAAAGTCAAATTCCTTCTTATCAATTACATTCTCAGGTAGACCTCTGTCCAAAAGACATTTTAACTCCTTTTTAAATTCCTTCATCGGACTACAGTTGAGAGTTTCGTAATTTCCTCTATCGCTTAGAATCACATTGCACATCCATTATCACCACATTGCCGCCCTTATCGGACGGCTTGATGACGATGGACTGGTCTTTCTCAAGTTTACAGATACATGACATCTCCTCTTTACTGAGATTGTGCTTGTTGCTCTTTAGACCACCTAGTCCACCGACTTCTTCCGAGACTAGATTGACAAAAACGTCAACTGCACTCAGATCCCCCGTTGGTGGTGGCATCCGTGAGCTTTTATTCTTCAGGTCTGTGAATGGTCCCTCACCTGTCATTGTGTGGTCGGTCTCCCCTAGATGGAAAAGGGTTCTAATGTCCCCCAGAAGGTTGTCGGGGACTCCTAGATTTTTACTGTTTTTTTTGTCTTCTTTTATGAAATATTTTTTCAACCTCAATTTCCTCGCAAAAAGGTTGAGGTCCTTGACTGTTTCAAATATACTGAGATCGGTAGTAGGGACAAATTAAAGTCCCTTGCTAAGTATCGTCATCTCAGTATGTCAAGATTTTGGAAAACAAATTCAACACCTGTAATTTTGTATATTGTTGGGGTTTGTGGAGGTACTACCGGTCCTGGGCGGTTTCTCAGTGTGTATTTTGGGTCTAAAAAACCACTCCCTGGTCCTGGTCTTGGGTTATTATTGGGTTGATTAGGGTCTCCCCTCTTCCTCTACCCTTACCCTTCTTTTTATTCTTACCAGTTTTCCCGGCTCCTCTCCCCTCCGCTTCTGATGTGTCTGTCCCTGTGGAATAGTCTTCAGGTTCTGTGTCTGGTTGACCACTAGGTGCTCCCTTAGGTGTGTATACATACGCTCTATTATTCTTGAAATCTTGCAAATCTCTCAGATAGAACTTATGTTTTCTCTCTTTGAGATGATATTGGAATTTTTCTAGGGTACTTTGCAGAGTAGTCTCTTTCAGAGCAAAATCTGCTTCCCCTGAAAATGTCTTAGTGATCTCTTTCTGTTCCTTGAGGCTTTCGTCCAGTTTCCCCAACTGTTTCATTTTCTCCTCCAGCAATAATTTCATTAGTCTAATGGAGCTAGCTGTCGCTTCTTTCTCCCACCTAGTGGCCAAATCAGGATTCTTATACCTATGCCCTGGTGTAAGGGTTATTCTTAGATACCTTGGGACTATCCCCTCCCTTATATAGCTCTCCAGGGATTGTACCTCCCACCAGGAAATAATTCTGTCTTTATAGATTTTAGTCAATTCTTTGAATGCTGGTGAAGTTTGCACCCCGGCTCCTTTCGGAGGGCCAGAATTGCTCTGTTCCTGGCCGCAGTACATTTGGTGCTGTGCTCTGTGTCCGAGAGGCAGTGGAGCAGGGTAGGGCTGGCCACTGGAGGGGGTACATGCTGTCATTGGATCAGGCAAAAGCATTTGATCGGGTTAATCACGATTACCTCTGGTCTGTCCTTCTGAGGTATGTCCTGCCGGGGAGGTTTGTTGATTGGCTTAAGACATTGGATGCTGGGGCAGAGAGTTTCCCGCTGGTCAACGGTTGGATTGGCAGCTCATTTGAGGTTGTGTCTGGCGTTCACCAGGGTTGTCCCTTGAGCCCACTGCTGTACGTGTTTGTGATTGATCCCTTCCTTAGAAGGATTGAGCGTGGACCATTGGCTGGGGTCGGGATGGACCGGGCGGCTCCAGACACCACTCTGAGGGTGGTGGCGTATGCTGATGATGTCACCGTTTTTGTTTCCTCGGAAGGGGAGACAGAGTGGCTGATGTTAGAGGTAGATCGCTACTCGGAGGCATCCGGGTCCAAGATTAACCGGGATAAGTGTGAAGGTCTCTGGCTGGGAGGAGGAGATCCTGGTTTTGATCTCCCGGACACCCTTCCGGGGCCCAAAGTCTCTGCAAAAGTCCTTGGCATCGAATTTTCTCAGGGGGATTACTCCAAACAAAATTGGGACAGCAGGCTAGAGATTGCCACTCAGAAGGTCAACCAATGGAAGGGTTGGTCTTTGACTCTAAGGGAAAGGGTAAACCTGATCAAAACTTACCTGCTCCCGTTGCTAATTTATCTAGGCAGCGTGTGCATCTTGCCGGAGCCTCTCTGGACACGGGTCTACAGTTTGTTCTTCCAAATGTTATGGGGGAATAGACTGAACCTTATCAGAGGGAGGTTACTTACCATACGAGGAGACTAGGAGGGTTGGGTATGGTCAACCCTGTGATATTCCTTGTGAATATCTTTCTTAAGACCAATATTGCAGACCTCTGGACAGCGAGGGCTCCTCCGTGGGTATTCTCCTGTAGGGGGTGGTTCCAGCCTTTCTTCCAGGAATGGGAGACAGGAGGGCAAGTGAAGGATCTTCGCACACCTCATGGACATCTTCCGGCTTACGCTACCCTGGTTCTGAAGGTAATTCGCCGGTGGGGTCTGGGGATGTGGGAGGTCAGGACTCTGCCAAGGAAGCTCCTTGACAATAGGGTTCTGCTGACCCATTTCCAGAAGCCTCTAGCCCTCAGGGACTGCCCAAGTCGGGATCTTGGGGTGGGTTTGCATCTTCTCAATTCTGTTAGGATCCCCATGAAGTTTTGGGACTTGGCTTGGAGCTGCTTCCATGGGAAACTGTGTGTGAGGGACAATCTGAAGTGTAGGAGCTCTGAGGACAGGAATTGTCCTCGAGAGCATTGTGGTACTGTGCTTGAAAGCATGGACCACTTCCTGCTTCATTGTCCCTTTAACACAGAGGTTTACAACAGGGTGGGCACCTCCATTGGCTGACCTGGGTGGTCGGGACCGCTGCACTTTGTTTCTTGTTAGCCTAGTGGTTAGGTATCACACGTGGAACGCACGCTGTTTAGTATCGACGCAACGGAAAATCCTCCCAGTAGACAAAGTGTTTAGGTCCATCCTCGGTGCCCTGGTGAAGGTGCGTTCTCTGGAGTATGAGAGACTGGGTGCACGGTGGGCGCCTCTCCTCTGGAGGGGCTTTTCTTTTAGTGTGCCTTAGTCTATCTTCTCCTTACCTGGTGGTGGGCTGATGCTGACACCATAGATTTTTGTTTTGTGTTGATGTGTGGACAGTGATGTAGGGCTGCAGGCGCTGATCATGGGCTTTGTTGGTTATATTTGTTTTGTGTTTCTGTATATATTGTATATAGGTGTATATGTATGGGTGTAGGTGTTAGGTTGGGAGGTGGGTTTCTCATACGGGACTTTGGGACGCTGGGGCTTAGACTGGTGCTTCCTGATCTGGACTATGGACATTGGACCATGAACTGAGGCAAGAGACGCGGGACCAGCTCTCAGGATGGTGCGGGGAAGGGGAATGGTGAAGGGGGGAGGGGAATGGTGAAGGAGGGGTGGGGGGTAAGGAAAAATAATGTGATTGGCTATTGTTTTCCTTATTGTTTTGCTTATTTTTTTCTTTTGGAAACTGGATCAGGTGTTTATGTATTTATTATTAGTGAATATTATGTACATATTGAGGTTTATGGTTGTATGTATGGTAATACGTGTGTGAGGAGAGAGCGAGTGGCTGGACTAAATCTTATTATATTGATCATGTTCTAAATGTTACTTTTTGTTATGTTTCTGTTATTGTTGTTATGTTTTTCATTTTTATAATAAAAGATCTACAGTAGATAAGCATTTCAGTTTTATGAATGGATCAGTTGTAGTTTCAATGGTTTCAGTTTTAGTTGTAGGACTAGATGGGATTTCAGAAGTATTTGAAATTCCATCATTATCTTCTAAAACAGGATTTTTCCTGGATATTTCATTCGACTCCATAAGCAATTTGAACCATTTAGCAAGAGAACTGTCAAGAGTCAGTAGGAGATTGTGACAGCACTGTGTCTGATAGATTTGAAATGTAGTTAATTTCTTTAATGCCAGCAAGAGTCAAGGTCAGTTTCCCTTGCTGGCAGCTCCAATATACCTCAGCTTGCATTCCGGTTGGGGACCACACCACTTCCTTTTAATGAGCCACATGAAACAGCACATGACTGCCAATTATAGAAAATCCATTCTAAACTTAACCCTGGTGGAGTGAAGTGGTCTCTAGTGGCTGCTGGTGTTTTGCTACTGGGTCCTGCTGCTGGAGTAGTGTTGGCTACTAGCCTGGTTGTTTGGGCTGCAGCATTCAAGTTGATGTATCTGTGGCGCTCCACATGGTCAGGCGTCACAGTGGGATATTGCACTCGTAAAAGTAGTGTTATTTTCCCCAACTGCAAGTGGATATTAGGCTGGTGGGTCGGACCCATTCCTGCACTCCCAGATTAGAGTAGTGATGGGAGGTTACTCCTGGGAGGGAGATATAATCACCTCTAGGTGGAGTAGAGAGTTAGTGAGGAGAAGGGAGTTGGAAAGGAAACGAGGAGGAGTGTGGAGCGAGTCGGAAGGTTAACCCGGGCAGCTCTACGCTGATCCGGAGGGAAGATGAGAGAGGATCCTGAGGTGATCCTGAGAGAGGGTGCCTGATGCGGGCGTTTGGGCCCTAGAGAGAAAGGGGGAACCCCAGCGTGGAGCGACCATAATCCAGGGAATTCCCCAGTCCACCATTGGAACGCCGGACCCGAGGAAACGGCCAGAGTCCACCTCTGAAGTCGTCAACTGGCTGCTGCGGTCTTTTTACCGGCTGCGGCACCCTGCCAGATGGAGCAGTTTGCCTGCTTCCTCATTACGAGGGAGGGGAGACCCAAGTCCACCTTTAAGGAGCCATTGGGTATAGACTCATCCTAGGCGGGGAAGAAAGGACACGGGTTCGTCAACAAAGGCATACCACGGGTACCACCATACCACCTGGCATCCACTTGCAGCCACCCGTAGAGCTACCTGTTTCTTTAACAACTGCTGCTGAACTGTGGACTTGTATGCTGATGACTGTTTACAGTAAAGTACCCGGGACAGTGACTTTGCCTCTGCGTCTTTGTGCTGCAGAATTCAACCTGTTTGCTTATAGGAGCGCTGCCCCGGAGAACCAGCTCCACCTGTAGGGAGCTTTGCCATCCTTGCCGCGATACCATCGCCCTCCGGAGGACTCTGGCGGCACTGGTGACCCATCACCAGGTACTACAGGTGGCGTCACGTGACAATAACTCTTATCCCCTGTACATAACCCCTCTACTGAAGTGTCACCCAGGCCACGGGCTCAGGCGCTGCTACCCGTGACATCCCCGTGAAAACACTCTCCAAGCCTGATAACCGAGTACCCCAGGGCCTGGGGCTCGACATATCCTTTCGTCTTTGTTCTCCCAGTTGGTCTACCTCCCCTGTGTGTTGGATTACATCAAAAGTGTCGTCTAGTAAATGCGTCTCTCCTACACACTAGCCAAGGGTAGTTGAGCTGACAGCCAGGGATGAGGCATGTGAGAGCGGTGGGGGAAGGATCTGCATAAGCATGACAGGGTAGCTTGGGACTGTCACAGGCAGGTTGGCTGGAAGTGTTCCATCCCATGCTCCCTGTTGTCAGGCCTTCCTTCCCCTATAACATCCCGTTGTATCCACTGTGTTGGGCCATGCAGTGGACATCCCATAGTCCAGCGTAACAGGAATGTTGTTTTTTAATGGAATTTCCACCCTATTAATTGAAATGAACTATAAACAAAATCAAAGAAGTGTCTGGTTACTGATTTCATGTGAAACTAAGAAACTGTAACAATGGTATATATATACAGATGAATGGTATTAGTATTGCTTACCTCTCAGCCGCTTCCGGCTGGCTGTCCAGAGCGCTGCCTCTATGTCTCTTAATTGCTGTGTCTTCAGTGCAGTGTTCAGAACTGGCTATAAGCCGCTGAGAGAAGACCACTCATGTGGCCAACGAGATTCAAAATTACATAATCTCTAGCTATAAAAAAATGTTAAAAAAGTGATTAAAAACTCTTCCCATTTTCTGACAACCATAACTTTTATTTATTTTTCTGTTAATAGGGTTGTGTGATGGGTTGTTTTTTCAAGGATAACCTGTAGTTTCCATTGGTACCCTTTTGGGGGACATAAGGTCTTTTGATTACTTTTTATGAAAAAAATTTCTTGACGAAGAATTGACCCCCTTCAAAAAGCAATTTTGGCATTTTGTATTTTTACGGACAGTGTTGACTATGCTCGCTAGATAATGTTTTTTATTACAGTCGACATTTACAGATGCGGTGATACTACACTTTTTATTTAATTTTTTTTTTTATGTTTATTTCTGCGGGGAGTTTCTGTTTTAAATCCACAGAATAAAATTCAGCTGCGGACTGTAAGACCACAGCATGGCAATTTTATGCTGCAGATTTAAGCAAAACATTATCTTCTTCTAATGAGGAGGGGTGGTGATTTCTGCACTCAAATCCTCCAATAAATCTGCATCAAATGAGGATTTGCAGAACTGCTGCTGGATCTGATGTGACGACATACCTTACATGAATAGAGACAGGGTTAATGTCCATATTCAGGGTTAATAAAAATGGTAGATTCTAGCAGAGAAAGGGTTAATGCCACAATTATGTAGGATGGTGAGGGAATAATAGGGTATGGATCATTGTGGTCCTAACCTAGAAAATCCGGCGTACATACCCCAGCTGCCCCGACCCCAAACTAAAACCTTCCTATATAAAAAGAAGCAAACTAACACTTCCAGCATGTCCAGGCTGCCATGCAGTGTCAGATGTGCAAGGATTTGTTGGTATCTGCACCGGTAACGGTGGTCAAGTATATGACATGCACACTCCAGGCCAGAAAACAGCTAGTGGGTGGGACCTCACCTCATTCAGTAAAAGTTTATTGAGTGAGGCCACGCCTAATACATTGTGGCTCGAGTATGCATGTCACATATATAACCACTGTCTTCGGTGCAGACAGGGACGAATCCTAGCAGCAAACGAAGCATGTGTTGGGTTGATTAACAAGTGTGCAGTCACATAGAGTGACTGCAGACTTTTCAGTCTAGCACGTACAACCCAACCCCTTTAAAGAGGACCTGTCACCAAACCAGGCATGGTGATCTAATTACAGCACTGGATGCAGCATGTCTGCAGCATGCAGACAAGGGGTCCCCCAGCACCTGAGCAGCCCTGTACCCCGAGATAATACACTTAGAAAACTTACATGCTGCAGCCATTAAGGAGGTGGCCAGAGGCTGGAGCCGAAGGGCAGATTAACACCCCGTGCATGTTTAATCTGCCCACCGCTGCCAATCATTCTCTCCCTCTTAAGTAGCATTAAACAGAGGTTGTTTTTTTTTCAGAACTTGCCCTGAAGGGTGGGGCCAAACGGCAAGTTCTGAAAAAAAACAAAAAAAAAAAACCTCTGTTTAATGCTGCTGAAGAGGGAGAGACGACTAAGAATTTCATAGTGACGAACTGGAAACGTGCATCTGTACCTACTATTACGGAGATATTGGAGAAAGTTACTTTAAAGGGAACCTGTGTGCGACTTTGTGTGCCATGCTACGCATGTAGAAAAGAAAGACGAGAACTGTCTGAGGCCTTATAGGGAACATGTCAGCTACTTTATGCCCCCCAAGCTATCACTATCTGCCTCTGCAGCTTCCTAGTACATGTGGCACAGTCTAGACTGTGTGGGTATCCTTGCTGTGTCCCATGCTGCCTTCCATCTGTGGTTATGGCCCAGTGGGCATGATAACCTAATAAACAAGCGCTGCTCCATTCTTTGTGAATACTAAAATCCTATAGGCTGCTTCCAGGTATAACAAGCTAGGTGCATCTATTTCCAGCCCTGCGCACTGTGGGGGAGTATTGGGTGTACTTGCTGGCTCCAGAGCATGCACACTGCACATTCTGAAGCCGGCAAGTACACCCAATTGCTGCCCCATAATGTACAGGACAGGAAACAGATGCGGCTTGTGCATCATACCAGGAAGGAGCCCATAGATGTTACCAGGGTGTGATAACCACAGATGGAAGGCGACATGGGACACAGAAAGAATGCCCACATAGTCTAGACCAGGGGTCTCAAACTCGGGTGGGTTGGTGGGCCGCACATAGAAAAAAGTGATATCGAGGTGCCGTATTGCTTGTAGGACTAAGTGACATTTTTAGTAATACCAGAATTTTTTTCTCAATGTAGTAATGTCCAAATCTTGATTCCCTTCTTGTAGTAATTCTTGTTGTAATGTCCCCATACTGGTCCCCATCCTGGTCCCCCTCTTGTATTAATATCCCCATCCTGATCCCCTTCTGTAGTAATGTCCCCCATGCTGGTCCCCTTCCTGGCCCACATAGTGTAGTAATGTCCCCCATGCTGGTCCCTTTTTGTAATGATGTCCCCCATGCTGGTCCCCTTTTTTAGTGATGTCGCTATCCTGGCCCCCATAGTGTAGTAATGTCTCCATCCTGTTCCTCATATTGTAGTAATGTCCCCATCCTGGTACCTTTTTGTAGTGATGTCACTATCCTCACCCCCATAGTGCAGTAATGACCCCCATGCTGGGCCCCTTTTGTAGTGATGTCCCCAACCTGGTCTACCTTCTTTTTACACACATACACACACATTCACTCACACACATTCACTCGCAATCACACCCACACCCACTCACACTCACACATTAACTCACCCACTCACACTCACACATTAACTCACACACACTCATATGTTAACTCACACACACTCACACATTAACTCACACACACACTCACACATTAACTCACACTCACTCAGACACTCACTCACAGACAGTTGCACTCACTCACACTCAGACACACACACTCACAGACACACACTCACAGATACAGACTCTCACAGACACACACTCTCGGACACTCTCTCTCAGACACTCACACTCTCAGACATTCACTCTCAGACACTCACACTCGCAGATACTCACACACTCTCAGACACTCACATACTCTCAGACACTCATACACTCTCAGACACTCACAGACACTCACAGACACACACTCACATTAACTCACACACACACTCACATTAACTCACACACACTCACATTAACTCACACATACTCACTAACTCACACACATATTAACACACACACTCTTTCGTAACCCTAACCATGCCGGCGTTTGGTCCAGTGCATGGGGCCACCGCTGTCCCTGCTGTATTATTCCTTCCGGCCACTTCACTGACAAACTCTGCTGCTCGCTCCGCAAGTTCAATGCAAGCCGTCATGGTTAATTGTCCACGGCGTTTGAGACCCCTGGTCTAGACTGTGCCTCATTAACATGGGAAAATGTAAGTTGTGAAATCCTTTTTTCAAGTATTAAACTACACTTTTATCTACTAGGAAGTTGGGACGCATAATGATAACTTGGGGGGCATAAAGTAGCTGACAGGTTTCCTATAAGTCCTCAAACAGTTCTTGATTTCTTTTCTCCATGCTTAGTGTGGCACACACAATGTAAAGACTGAGTCAATCTCTCCCCTTACTATCTGGTTTTAGTTGTGATTCTCATATTGCCCACACCTGTTATTTGCCGCAGGTGAGGGTGAGATCAAGCAAACTTAACATCTTCACATGCTTGAAACCAATGGCTCACTCACATTTGTGCAAGTGTACCAACAATTTTGTGGTTTGTGTGCACTTATCTTTCATTTGCATATAATGATATATATATATATATATATATATATATATATATATATATATAATATATATGTATATACTAATATACAGGGTGGGCCACTTATATGGATGCAACCTAAATATAATGGGAATGTTTTTTTATATCATCTACCTGTTTGTGGCACATCAATTAGTATATGGGAGGGGAAAACTTTCCAGATGGGTGGTGACCATGGGGGCCATTTTGAAGTTGGCCATTTTGGATTCTATTTTTTTAATGGGAAGAGGGTCATGTGACACATCAAACTTATTGAGAATTTCATAAGAAAAACAATGGTGTCCTTGGTTTTAACATAACTTTATTCTTTCATGAGATATTTACAAGCTTATGATTATTTATAAAATGTGTTCAAAGTGCTGCCCATTGTGTTGGATTGTCAATGCAACCCTCTTCTCCCACTCTTGACACACTGATAGCAACACCGCAGAAGAAATGCTAGCACAGGCTTCCAGTATCCGTTGTTTCAGATGCTGCACATCTCGTATCTTCACAGCATAGACAATTGCCTCCAGATGAGGCAAACTTTTTTGTGAATGGTGAAGTTAACAAACAAAACCAGCGCTATTGGTCTGACACTGACCCACAGTGGATAGATCCCTCCAAGACTGCTGGAACACAAAAATTGATTTTATGGTGTGATATATGGGGTACAAAGATAGTGGGGCCATTCTTCATCAATGGAAACCTCAATCCCACTGGATATCTAAAATTGCTACATGATTCAGATATCCAGTGGCATTGAGGTTTCCATTGATGAAGAATGGCCCCACTAGGGCCTTGTTCACACATACAAATCTGTTCTTTAAGCGCTTATGGCCACTTTACAAGTCCCAACATCGGTCCGATGTTGGATACAATGATGCGGGAGCACGCTTTTTCTGGGCAGAATTCCAAGATCGCATAGGAGATGTTACACAGCGCGATATCGGCAGGCAACGCAACTGCAATGTGTACGCCCCCTTGTACAGGCGACCCAGGAACGACCATTTAACATGGGAGAGAATAGGGGAAGTTGTACTCCAAATCGTTGTTGGGCTTTCACACAGCACGATCCGGCCACATCGTCCATCCAATATCGGGCCATTGGAGAGCACGCTCATTTCTTCACCGATATTGTTTTGGCATCGTTCTTGCATCGAATTGGAGTTTCACACCATACAACGTATGAACGACATCGGGGCCAACTCACGAACCACGTGACTTTTTATCGGAGTTGGACGCCGATATCGGGACGTGTAAAGTGACCATTAGAAAAACAGATCCGTTTTTCTAAGGGTGCCAATAGTGTCCCCTGAGGTCCTGGACGTTTTTAGCAAATTTTGGGACTTAGTCATTTTTTCATGAAAAATGCATATGCGTTAACGCAGGTGCCTATATGCGCTATGCGAAAATGCATGCGTTTCCCATAGGGCCCCATGTTAAAAAAATGCATGCATTTTTTGAAAGCACCCCAAAAACGCAGCTAGCTGCAATATTGGGCTGCTGCATAAAAACACATGCGTTTCTTAAAAAAACGCACACACGTGCATTAATGCATCTGCGTTTTTGGACTTTAAAAAAAAAATGTCCAAAATGTTCCCAAAAATTGATTTAAGTCAAAAACGGATGGTATGTGTGAACCAGGACTATCTTTGTACTATTGTACTTTAGTGTGGATAGGGACATATATTTACAAAGAAACAAGATTTGTGGTAGTTTAATAAATATTTTAAAATATTTTATCATTTATATTTTTTGTTTAAAACTTTTTATTAAATGTTAAGTATAATGGAGGTAAAAAGAAATATCTACTGAACATCATATAGTTGAATACAAGAAACAATAAATTCAAACATTTGAAATGAATGTAGACATTTTTATCTAATTGTGGTGTATTAAAATAAGGAAAGATATAGGGAAGAGGAGAAAGGAATAGGGTTGGGAGGAAAGTTTAAAGGGAGAGGCAGAACACAATACTAAACTAATATAATAATAAAGGTAAGCAAACTAGAGAGAAAAATGTATTCTACAGCCATCTGATTTCAAATGACTACAACTAATGACGAAGCACTACAGATTTATAAATTAGACTAGATGGTGGCCCGATTCTAATGCATCGGGTATTCTAGAATATGTATGTAGTTTATTTATGAAGATTTAAGAATAATGCAATGAACACACAGGATTTTCTGGGTAAAATATATACATTATTATTAAATATTATTGCTCGCGCTGTGAGTGGGGGTTAAATTCCGCACCAATATCGCGGCGGCAGCAGCGACCAATCAGCAACGTTACTTTGTTCAATATATCTGCACATGTGACAACTCACCAGCGATCAGTAAGGTACCGTCACACTTGGCAACGCTCCAGCAATACCTACAGGTCGTATCGTTGTCGGGATCGCTGGAGCGTCGCCAAGTGTGACGGTACCTTACTGATCGCAATGATCAGCGATCTCAGAGTTGGGGCTGGCGCCAGTCATCTCCCGGCTGCGTCGCCGCTAACCTCCGTGTGGCGCACTTGGCGACACTCCAGCGATACCTACAGGTCGTATTGTTGTCGAGATTTTTGGACCGTCATCAAGTGTGACTGAGCGGCCGGAGATGACCGGCTAGCGCTGGTCATCTCCCGGCTGCGTCGCCGCTGACCTCCGATGCGGACAGGTGGGCGGGCGACAGTGAGCCCCTCAGTCACGCCTGGGCCCCGGCATTTGGGCGGGTACGCCGGGTGGCCGAGCATGACCAATCAGCGACGCGAGATTTTCGTTACAGAGAGTCAGACAGACACGATAAGACAATTATATAGTAGGATGAATGGAAGTGAAAGCGGGTGATATGCATCAAAGGAACAGAGTTGCAGAAACGATGTCTATAAAGACCTAGGGTGGGAATTTCAAAAGATAATCGTTCCAAGACTCCCATCTCTTATGGTTAATATTGCAGAGTGGGCACAGAGGATGCATTTCTACTTTGAGGGGTCACAAAGGGAAAAAACTCTAATGCATCTCAGCCAGCCTCTGCTCACCACACTCTTAGGGTACCTTTACACGCCTCTACTGGATGGTGGCAACAACCGGCTACTTCACGTGCATGAGCACGCACAAACGGTTGCAAACGGTAATCGCACCACCTTTACACGCCGCAACAAGGTGCGCTACGGTAGGTTACATCTATCTCTGGATACACCGCCGGGTGTCTCAAGTTACCTTCTACAGAGCACCTTACCTCATTTACACACCGCTACAACAAGCTAATATGGGCGGACCTGGTGCAGCAGGGACAACACATAGGCGTGCCACAATTGTGGATTACGAGACGTCCGTACGCTGATAGGACAAAGCAATAACATCATGATTGGCCAGGCAGCGCAGGAGGCTGATTAATACATGATGCTCGAGCAATTGTGTAGTGTGACTGGTCAGCTCCTTAAATATGCCACCTATGCAGCAACAACCAATCGTAACGCAGGAGCTTCCTCCAATGATCGCTGAAGGGGCGTGGTTTCCCGGAGGCTGTGTCACGCCCCAGGTACATACCAGGTACATAGCATGGTGTAGAAACAACCCTTCTGTTCCTTCTTTACACGCCGATACAGGTCGCTACCATCGGCTGGGTAACCACCTGTTTTAGGGCAGTGCTCTGAAACAGGTGCCGCCACTGGCGGGTGGCTACAACCGTCTTCACACGCCGCTACCTCGGGTTGAATTGGCTGTGCAAGATACATTTCTCTCATGTACCCGGTTGTTGCCACCATCCAGTAGCGGCGTGTAAAGGTACCCTGATGTCTGCTCCATCTGATTCATTTAGTATGCCAAGATCTTTGGTAGATGCCGCAGCTTATGGTGGGTCAAAGCCAGTGAGACAATTGAAGAAATATTACTGGTTTCAGCACATCTTGTCCAAGGTGAATTTTTTATGGTTCTTTATTCATCATGGACTGAATTTCCTGTGACTAAGGATGGGTTCCCTAGTTCGAAGCATGCCAGGCTTCTGTTCTGTCTATTTTGTATGTCTTTAATGAATTTAACCTCATACTGGATGTGCTGGAACCAGCATTTTTTCTTCATTTTTTACACCTAATAATAATCTTTTATTCCTTCCGAATAGTTTTGCAGATTTTGACTGTTAGTGTGAAACAGTATAATAATATTATTATTTTTGTTTTTATGGCAACATCATTTAACAAATCATGGAGGGACTCAATCACATATTTAATTTTCTTTATTTATAGACACAAAGCCAAATAAGATGTATTTTTGCACTGAAATAAATAAGTATATCGTTATTTTAATTACCGTATATACTCGTGTATAAGCCGACCCGTGTATAAGCCGACCCCCCTACTTTTGCCCCCAAAAACTGGGAAAACGTATTGACTCGCGTATAAGCCGAGGGTGGACTCCAGCACAGGTATACAACCCCCAGCAGTGAGGTATACAGCAGCCTCCCCAGTGGTAGTATACAGCAGCAGCCCCAGTGGTAGTATACAGCAGCCCCAGAGGTATATACAGCCCCATATGCAGCCCCAGAGGTATATGCAGCCCCATATGCAGCCCCAGAGGTATATGCAGCCCCATATGCAGCCCCAGAGGTATATGCAGCCCCATATGCAGCCCCAGAGGTATATGCAGCCCCATATGCAGCCCCAGAGGTATATGCAGCCCCATATGCAGCCCCAGAGGTATATGCAGCCCCATATGCAGCCCCAGAGGTATATGCAGCCCCATATGCAGCCCCAGAGGTATATGCAGCCCCATATGCAGCCCCAGAGGTATATGCAGCCCCATATGCAGCCCCATATGCAGCCCCAGAGGTATATGCAGCCCCATATGCAGCCCAGAGGTATATGCAGCCCCAGAGGTATATGCAGCCCCAGAGGTATATGCAGCCCCATATGCAGCCCCAAAGGTATATGCAGCCCCAGAGGTATATGCAGCCCCAGAGGTATATGCAGCCCCAGAGGTATATGCAGCCCCATATGCAGCCCCAGAGGTATATACAGCAGCAGCAGCCCCAGCCCCAGGGCTGTATACAGCAGCAGCAGCCCCAGCCCCAGGGCTGTATACAGCAGCAGCCCCAGGGCTGTATACAGCAGCAGCCCCAGGGCTGTATACAGCCGCAGCCCCAGGGCTGTATACAGCCGCAGCCCCAGGGCTGTATACAGCCGCAGCCCCAGGGCTTTATACAGCAGCAGCCCCAGGGCTGTATACAGCCGCAGCCCCAGGGCTGTATACAGCCGCAGCCCCGGAGGTATACAGGCCCCCCATCAAGTTCCAGGGCCCCCCCCCCACTTGCGCGCCAGCCTGTAAGGTAAATTCATACTTACCGGTGTCCAGTCGCGCCGCCCGCAGCTGCCGACATGACGATTCCGGGCTCCATTCAGCGTGTCTTCCCGCGGCTTCCTGTAGTCGCGGGCAATGACGTCATTGCCCGCGACTACAGGAAGCCGCGGGAAGACACGCTGAATGGAGCCCGGAATCGTCATGTCGGCAGCTGCGGGCGGCGCGACTGGACACCGGTAAGTATGAATTTACCTTACAGGCTGGCGCGCAAGTGGGGGGGGGCCCTGGAACTTGATGGGGGGCCTGTATACCTCCGGGGCTGCGGCTGTATTTTTTTTTTTTTTTTGATACTCGCGTATAAGCCGAGGGGGGACTTTTCAGCCCAAATTTTGGGCTGAAAAACTCGGCTTATACGCGAGTATATACGGTACATTGTAATTGGAAATGTCTTGCTAATGAGTCAGCGTGGTAACGATGACATTTTCCCTGTTCCTACCTGTCAAAGCCTCTTAAGTTGACATTCTACATTGCAGAAAAAAAAGATACTTCACACAATCTATTGCGTCATTAAGTAGAACAAGAGATCCCATTATATAGTACATTGGTGTGTTACTGTGAAATTAGTTAGATGGGTAATGAGCTAACAGCTTAAAAGTAAGAAATAAAGAAAAATAATTTAAAACTTCACCGCTGTTTCAATTTTTATGTAATAATGTAGAGCAAATGATTATAGTAGACTTTCAACTATACTTTATTAATGAAATCTCGAAGGAAACTATTCATGAACCTTCCACAAAGTGTCCCCACTAGACTGTGTCTTAAGCTCATCCTCTGTGAAATCCATTTTCACTTCTCACACAGATTGAATACGGCCATATAACCATATAAGGGAGGGGGCGTGGCCTACACAGTGTTCCTGACTAACATGGCTACAGCTGATCTGTATTGTCAATATACTTCATGCACGCACAGTATGAACTCATAAGTAATAGTTAATTACATGGGGCAGAGGTTTGAATGAGTCAGATAAGATCTGTGTGCACTGCTGACAGCTTGAGCTCAGCACTGTCCCTGCATGACACCTGGGACACTGATATGCTGGGTGAGGCCTAAACAGAGTTCACAGCTTATTTCAGATTTAGAATCAGCCTAGTGAGGACATCTTCTGGAAGGATTTGAAATAGTTTTCTATCAGAATTCACTTATGAAGTATATTTGAAAGTCTTTTATAATCATTTGCTCCACATTATTATTAAATAAAACTTTAAACGGCAGTTACGGTGTAACCACTAAGAAACGTACAGAAATCTCAATTTGATGCAAACAATTAAATGAATTCATAAAATAAAAAATAAAAAAAATAATATTCTAATGATAAGAGTTTCTAGGGGATGTCTACACAGTATTTGTATCTAAACTTTGTGTTATAAGCAAAATACCATTGGTTATATCAGGAGTTTTCTTTTATTTAAAGTTTGTCCAAAAGCTGAATATGACATATTCATGGCTATAGAGCAGGTTTCTTTTTGAGGTGTCTTGTGAAATGAAATGAGCAGATTAGGAACTCCTGATTCAGTGATCATATACTTATTAACTGTCCAATGCATGGGGATAAGTATAGATGAATATTTTGTACTCACTGGCTTTCCTAAATTTGGAAAAAAAAAAAGATTGATGTATAGTGCATACATTTGCATGAATCGTATACTTAAAGGGAACCTGTCACCTCCCTCATATGGGGCGGCACGGTGGCTCAGTGGTTAGCACTGCAGTGTTGCAGCGGAGAGGTCATGGGTTCAGTTCTCACCAAGAGCAACATCTGCAAGGAATGTGTATGTTCTCCTTGTGTTTATGTCAGTTTTCTACAGGTTCTCCAGTTTCATGCCACACTTCAAAGACATACTGATAGGATGTTTAGATTGTGAGCCCCAATGGGGGCAAAATGTATGTAAAGCACTATGGCATTAATAGCATAAATGAATAACTATTATTATTTGATGACAATATTGGATCTCAAAGTAATCAACATTTTAGTTCGATTGCTGCATGATGTAGAGCATCATTTATGCTATACTGCAACATATACAGGCTCGAGTTGCAGTGAGTTGCAGTGGGTTATGATGTCCTCTGGTAGTTTTTTTTTCCAGAGTGTAGAGGGTATGCTTTGCCACATAAGACCTATTGAAATGGGCTGACATTTTTCTGACCATTGCTATCAAAAGTATGTATATTTGTGAAATAAATCTTGCACTATTAGGCCACATTCAAACACTGCTTTTTTTGCTGCATATTTTTAAGCACAAGCTCATCACAAACCAGGAGTGGGTGATTAAACATATAAGTGGAGCACTTGTTTCTATAAAGGTGCCGTCACACGGTTCAATTTTCAGAACGATATTGCTAAGGCTACGTTACACACACAGATATCTGTTCAGATATAGGTCACAGATCTCTGGTTGCAGTGAAATCATGGACACATTGCTCCATTTTGTGGCTGTGTACAATGGAACAATGTGTCCATGATTTCACTGCAACCAGAGATCTGTGACCAATATATCTGTGTGTGTATAACGTGGCCTTTAGCGATCACATGCACGTGCGATCTCTAACAATATCGTTCACATCACTGGTGAGCTGTCACACAGGCAGACTCACCAACGATGTGGACCAGCGAGAACGTTGGTAACCATGGTAAACATTGGGTTACTAGGCGCCGCGCTTAGTAACCCAATGTTTACCATGGATACGAGCTCCCAGCATAGGCTGCGAGGCGCTGGGAGCTCGTTCATTGTTGCTCTGCCGGTGTCACACGCAGCGATGCTGCGTGTCCACCGGCCGACCAACAACAGATTTGTGAACATGTTCATAAATCTGCAATCAAACAATCAAACGATTTTTCAAACAAATCGTTTGATTACATGCAGCAACACACAAACGATATCGCTTAAGCGATCAAAAAAGCAGATCGCTTAAGCGATATCGTTCTGAAAATTGATGCGTGTGACATGGCCTTTAGACCTTTCCAAAAAAAGCAGTGTGTGAATCGGGCCTTAAATTTAGGCCATTAGTAATATATTTTTCTTAAATGTAATGCAGCCAGAATGTTTCTGGCATTATCACTCATAATAGTTTCAAGTTGTAGCTCTTGTGAGAGCCAAAAGGTTGGAGAGTTGCTTCTTGAGGCACAGCAGTAACTCTTCTACTGTGTGGACTTTCTTCCCCTGACCTTCAAGCTGTAAAGTTGCTTGACAATGCTTTGCCTAAAGGCCGAGTTACATGCTGCGATGTCCCAGCGATGCGACCAACAATCGGGATCGCTGGGACATCGCTATATGATTGCTGGTGAGCTGTCACACAGGCAGACTTCCCAGCGACCAGTGACCAGCAAGAACGCTGGTAACCAGGGTACACATCAGGTAACTAGGCATAGCGCTGCGCTTAGTTACCCAATGTTTACCCTGGTTACCATGTCCTAACATGTACTGTGCAGCGCTGGACGTCGGTCAGGAGGTCATTGATCGTTGGTCTCCCGCTGTCACACACGCCGATTCTCCAGCGGGAGACCAACAATTGAAAAATGATCCTGGCCATTTACCAACGATCAGCGATCAGCTCGCTGGTCGTTGGTACATGTCACATGCAGCAGCATCGCTACGAGGTTGCTGTACTGTCACAAAACCGATGACATTGCAACGACATCATTAGCGATATCGTTGCATGTAACGGGCCCTTAATATGAATGTCAAGAATGGACCACTGTGTGAAATCAGCGTGCTTGTTGGGAATGAAGTCATGTCAGTGGAGCAGGAATAAGATGCAGGAGGAGACAGTCCAAGTAACGGTAGACCTCACCATCTTCCCCAGAAGCAATGGTGCATCACTGCCACTGAAAACATTTCAACCAGTGAGCTATGAAACTCATGCATTGTCCCTAGCTACAGCTGCTTCTCCAGGTATCTATAGTTCAGTGCATTTTGGAGCTGTCTATGTTCCCCTGCACATGAAAATGGAGAATAGATACCCCTTTCTGCAAGAAATAATGGCAGGTTGATATTTTTCAGTGAAACTGAGTGCATGCCATAGTTTCTTGAAAGGAAGCAGATTGGTATGGCATCATCGGCGCCACCAGCAACTTGATAAGATGCGAGTTTTGTTGGCAAACCAGCTTATGAAAGGGAGCATAAAGCCCCCATCAGACCTAACGAGATCGTTAGCGAGATCGTTGTAATGTCACAGGTTTTGTGAAGTAACAGAGATCTCACTAACGATCTCGCTAAGTGTAACACTTAGCAGCGATCAGGCCCCTGCTGTGAGATCGCTGATCGTTACAAAGTGCTCTGGGTAATTTTTTGGTCGTTGCGTTCCTGCTGGTCAGCACGCATCACTGCATGTGACAGCGAGATACCCAAGATCAACGACCTCACAGGCTGGTAACTATGGTAAACACCGGGCATCTAGGCAGCGCGCGCTGCCATGATAAACACCGGGTATCTAGGTTACCAGCACTAAGTAGGGAGGATGCTGGTAACTACGCGCGCTGCCTAGATACCCACTGTTTATCATAGTTACCAGTGTCCTCCCTGCTTAGCGCAGCCTGTAAACAGGGAGGATACTGGTAGCTATGATAAACACCGGGTATCTAGGCAGCGCGCGCTGCCAAGATACTTGCTGTTTATCATAGTTACCAGTGTCCTTCCGTTTCCAGCGATGTGGAGGTGGCTCCCTGGTCCCTGTTCGCTGAGGAGATCTGCCTGTTTGACAGCTCCCCAGTGACCAGGTAACGACGCACCAAGGATCCCTACAGGATCGTTATCGTTGTCGGGATCACTGTTGCATCGTTGTGTGTGACGGGACCTTAAGGCTGTTTCCTTGACACACAATAGGTAATAGATATTGACAATTTGAGTGAGAAAAAGGAGTTAAAGCATACTTATAATACAACATGCAGTAGAGGAGGATGACGATGATGCTGGTGATGACACTTAGCAGGTGCTACCTAAGGGTGTGGTGTGGCTTTTAAAAAGACAAGCTAGGCAAGAAGGAGGGAAGAGGATAGTTTGTGGCTTAGGGCTCGGACACACATCAGTGAAACTCGGCCGAGTTTACTGTGCAGAACAATCGCATTGCTCTCGGACCAATGTTAACTAATGGCCGAGAGCACATTTCCGAGTCTCATACGCTTTTTCCGCACCCGATTCTCGGATTGCGAGTCAATCGCAACATGTTGCGATTATATGCGAGTCACGGATGAGACTTGCCAATGCAAGTCTATGTCTATAAGTCCGACAAAAAAACTCGGATTGCACTCGGAAAACACTCGCACCATCCGAGTCAGATGCTAGTTTTAATTGCTACATTACCATTCTGTAGCTCAGACAACTGTAGGAAATGCACCCGTAAATGATTATACAGTAAGGCTACTTTCAGACTACGATTTTTAAGGGAGCCGATGCTGTCCGATAAAATCGGACAGCATCAGCTCCCTTCTGATGCCTGGAAACGGATGCCAAATAGGCATCCGATTCCGACATAAAATCACTGCCTCTGGGCTGAAAGAAAAAAAAAAAGTATATGCTCACCTGTCCCCGAGGCCCCCGCCATCTCCCACAGGCTCCTGGTGTCCTCGCGGTGTCTGCAGAGGTCTTCTTCTTCTGTACAGGACCTGCCGTGATGTCACAATCACGTGACCGCAGGTTACACCATGTTAACCTGCGGTCACGTGATTGTGACATCACGGCAGGTCCTGTACAGAAGAAGAAGACATCTGCAGACACCGCGAGAACCCTGGGAGCCTGCGGGAGACGGCGGGGGCCTCGGGGACAGGTGAGCATATACTTTCTTTTTTTTTAACCCCTGCTCTCCCAGTTTGGAGCAGTTTTACTGTACTGAGCATGCTCAGTACAGTAAAATCGGGTCCGAGGACACATCAGATGTTTCCTCGGACCCTGCCCCATAGGGCCCCATGTTAAATTGATCCGACCGAATCGGATGTGCACTAAATAGCATCCGATTTGGTCCGATCCGAGTTTGTCCGATGTTATTTTCGGTGCAAAAAACGGAGCATGCTCCGATTTTTGCACCGATAAAAAAATCGGACAGAATCGGATCAGACCAAATCGGATGCCATTTAGTGCACATCCGATTCGGTCCGATGACCATAGGGCTGCATAGGGGCCAAAATCGGTCCGATGCTGTCCGATTGTTATCGGACAGCATTGGAAATGCTAAAATCGTAGTGTGAAACCAGCCTAACTAGAAATAACAGCCACTAAGGTAACATTGCTGCAGTATATCACTGATATATGAATTCACAGTCACACACTGAGTGCTGATGATGAGATGCTTCAACAGTTCATTCTTTAGCTCTTGAATGTTGGATTTGCTATTTACAAAACTTGGGCTATCCATCTCATTTTCAATCTGATACCTCAGCAGTGGAGTAGGACACCACAATCCAGTTTGTCTTATTCTAGTCATATGATCTGAGCTTTGAGCGTTTCTATTTCTACAGTAATAAAATGACATTCTTTGGTCAGCCCTACCTTTTACACTGCATGTGGTGACCCTCCTGACTGGTTGTGTTATATCATGCAATGGATTGCTGTAGGGCAATATGAGGAAGCCTGCTTTTTCTGAGGCCATGAGCTAACTCACTTAGGGCCGCTTCACACTGCGGCGTGATCCGGTCCGGTTCTGTCCGGGAGGACCCAGAAAGCCGCGGACCGGATCTGTACACAGGACTGGGGGGCTATTATGCCCTCCAGTCCGGTGTGCAGACGTAGGCAGCTGCAGCCGCTGTCAGGTTAGGACTGCGGCGCCCGCGGTCCTGACTTATCAGCAGCGGGAACAGTGTGTGCTGCACACCGGACCGGAGGGCATAATAGCCCCCCAGTCCTGTGTGCAGATCCAGTCCGCGGCTGTCTGGGTCCTCCCGGACAGAACCGGACCGGATCACGCCGCAGTGTGAAGTGGCCGTTAGTGCACAGCATATTTTTTCTTCTCTGGGAAAGTTTGTGAATTGAATCGCAGATTGTTAACATTCATGTGAAACCATTGATTTAAGAAAATTCTAACCAAATTTGATCGTCTGTGGATCGATCTGATCATCTATAGGCATAAAGGTTGTTGTGGGAATGCGCTTTCAAGTTAGCATTCCTGATGTTAGCTTATGCTTTCTTAAATTCAGTCTCAAAGAGAGTTTGCATTGCAATGTGGTGTTTGTTGAGCATTCCTTCAGGGGAATTCCATCTAAATATCCCAAAAATAGCCAAAAAAGTGTCCACTTCATTAAGACTAACAGAGTTTAGCTATCTTATACTAAAGTAATTGGGTAGTCTTTGTGTCTGGCAAAAAAAAAAATGGACACTTCTGGAAATAAGGTCAATTATGGTACTGTTTCTCCTTTGGCATTTAATTTCCCTCACTGCAGTCAGTGGATATTTTGGGTCAAATCTGAATTCCTTGTTGTGATTTTAATGGAATTCCCAACAGAATGATCAGTGGAGACCATTATATGTTATGAGTCCTCCCTAAAAAGATTGATATCTGCAAGTGCTAAAGGAAAATGCTATGTGCTAATTACAATGCATCTGCAATTTCCCTCGGGATCAATAAAGTGTGTCTTATCTTATCTTACATAGCCCCCCTGTATATAGTATAAGCCCTCACATATCCCTCCATTTCACGGAATGAGCCCCCAAATATCTCCCTAGATACAGTATGAGCCCCCACATAACCTCCATGTATAGGGTATGTGCCCTCACCTACAAACCGATATACAGTATGAGCCCTCACACAACTCCCTATATACAGTGGGTATGGAAAGTATTCAGACCCCTTTACATTTTTCACTCTTTTATTGCAGCCATTTGGTAAATTCAAAAAAGTTCAATTTTTTCTCATTAATGTACACTCTGCTCCCCATCTTGACAGAAAAAAAAATGTAGAAATGTTTGCAAATGTATTACAAAGGAGAAACCGAAATATCACATGGTTATAAGCATTCAGACCCTTTGCTCAGTATTGAGGAGAAGCACCTTTTGAGCTAGTGCAGCCATGAGCCTTCTTGGGAATGATGCAACAAGTTTTTCATACTTAGATTTGGGGATCCTCTGCCATTCTTCATGGCAGTTCCTCTCCAGTTCCATCATGGGGAACATTGGTGGACAGCCATTTTCAGGTATCTCCAGAGATGCTTGTGGAGACACGGGGGTCAGTGGGTGCTCTCGTCCGCTGACCCAGCCGCCTTTAGCAAGACAACCTGGACCAGGGTTCATCCCCAAACTGAACTTCCCAACCTGGGTTGCTTCCTTATGCAGTCTTTGTCATCAAAGCCAAATCCAATAATTCGATGCTGAAGTCCTTGTGGTTTTATAATCCAGCTTCTGATCCCCTCGGTCAGCACCGTAATGTCTAGGCCAGGGGTTATGGCCGGCTAATCAAGTCCATACATCCTAGATTAGCTGCCTGAATCAAGTCCAGAAAAAAAAGGAAAATGGAGCGCACATAGAGTAATATCCTTTTGCCCTGATGAAGTGATAATTGAGATCACGAAACCGGTAGGCAAACTACTCATTAAACAGAGTCTTATCTATCATTCTGTTTGCCTTTACTTGGAGGTCAGCGCGGTGAATCTATGAAACCCAGCACTTTCTGTTAACCCTTTTGAATCAAGTCCAGTGCACCTCTAGCCAGGACCGGAATCCCTAGACTGAGGTCACTAGACAGAATCACAAAATCACCCTGGTTAATCAACAGGTCTCCTTATATACCCTCAGCCCTCATTGCAGGATATTGGGGACTTCACGATTGGTGGAATAAAACTGTCCTCTCATTGGCTGGATCTCAAGCCTAAAACATTTCTACTAGTATTGCAGTCCTGTCAAGGGAGAGCCACATACTGATTGACATAGCACATAGCAGGATACATTTAGTCTGCAATCCATGACATTAAAGAGGACCTGTCACCTCCCATAGATGATGATCTAATTGCAGCACTGAATGCAGCAAGTCTGCTGCATCCAGGCAAGGGGTCCCCCATCCCTTGATTCCCCCTGTAGCCCGAGATAATTGATTTAGAAAACTTTCAAACTGGAGCTGGATAGGAGGGGTCTAGTGGCTGGAGCCACTTCTCACAGGGGAATCTCACGCCCCATTCATAACGTATCCTCCCTTCACCGCCTCCTCCCTGTCAGTCATGGTCTCCTTCGCCTGCTGCATGCCAAGCAGGATGCAGGCGCAGTGCGAGGGAGCATTTTGTGACGATGCTGTCATAGACATAGAGCAGGGCGGGTAAAGGAGTTCACAACAGGATTACGTTTCTCTAACCTAACAGAGGAGAGATAATTGCATTACATAAGTCCACATCACCAAAGGGCCACGTTACACACACAGATATCTGTGCAGATATTGTTTGCAGATCTCTGGTTGCAGTGAAATCATGGACACATTGTTACATTTGTATATGGCCACAAAATGGAACAATGTGTCCATGATTTCACTGCAACCAGAGATCTGCGAACAATATCTGCACAGATATCTGTGTGTGTGACGTGGCCCAAAGACTTTTATTTACAATGAGTTGCTTATCACAAGGTAGATAATTACATTACCCACTTTAAATACTAGCAATCTCCTAGAAATCTTGTGTAACCCATTTTAAATACTAGCAAGCTTCTAGAAATCTTGTGTAACCCATGAGTGGCATATTACAAGTTTGCAAACCAAAATACAATATTGTTGGGATAAATAAGAAGTCCTCCTACATTATATATTAAAGGGGTCCATTTTGTCACAATGCTTAATTGTGTTTAGGTCAGGGCTCTGGCTTGGCCAGTCAAGAATGCTCACAGAGTTGTTCTGAAGCCACTCCTTTATCATTTTAGCTGTGTGCTTAGGGTGATTGTCTTGTTGGAAGGTGAACCTTCGGCCAAGTCTGAGGCCCAGAGCACTCTGTAAGAGGTTTTCATCCAGGATATCTCTGTACATGCCCTCATTCATGTTTCCTTCAATTGCAACCAGTTGTCCTGTCCCTGCTGTGGAAAAACACCCCCATAGCATGATGATGCCACCACCATGTTTCACTGTTGGGATTGTATTGGGCAGGTGATGGACAGTGCCTGGTTTTCTACACACACACCGCTTAAATTATCACCAAAAAGTTCTATCTTCAGCTCTTCAGACCAGAGAATCTTATTTCTCATAGTCTGGGAGCCCTTCATATTTTCTTGCAAACTCTATGCTGGCTTTTATATATCTTGCAATGAGGAGAGGCTTTTTGTCGGGCCACTCTACTATAAAGGCCCGGCTGGTGGAAGGCTGCAGTGATAGTTGACTTTGTGGAACTTTTGCCCATCTTCCTACTGCATCTCTAGAGCTCAACCACATTTATCTTGGGGTTCTTCTTTACAGCTCTCACCAAGCCTCTTCTCCCACGATTGCTCAGTTTGGCTGGACGGCGAGGTTTAGGAAGACTACTGGGGTCCCAAACTTCTTTCATTTAAGGATTATGGAGGGCACTGTGCTTTTAGGAACCTTGAGTACTGTAGAAATTGTTTTGCGACCTTTGGCCAGACCTTGCCCCAATTCTGTCTCTGAGCTCCTTGAGCAGTTCCTTTGATCTCATGATTCTCATTTGGTCTGACATGCACTGTGAGCTGTGAGGTATTATATAGACAGGTGTGTGCCTTTCCACATCAAGTCCTATCAGTTTAATTAAACACAGCTGGACTCCAATAAAGGAGTGGAAAAATTCTCAAGGAGGATCACAAGGAAATGGACAGAATGCAACCTAAATATGAGTGTCTCAGCAAAGGGTCTGAATACTTATGACTGTGTGATATTTCAGTATTCCTTTTTTAAAAATTTGCAAAAACGTCTACATTTCAGTCGAGATGGGGTGCAGAGTGTACATTAATGAGAAAAAAACGATTTTTTTTTTAATTTAGCAAATGGCTACAATGAAACAGAGTGATAAATGTAAAGGAGTCTGAATACTTTCCGTACCCACTATAAGTATGAGATCCCTACATAACTCCCAATATACAAGATAAACTCCTACATACCCCTCTATATATATAATATGAGCCTCACAAAGCTCCCTATATAAAGTATGACCTCCCCACTTCTTCCTATATACAGGAAGTGCCCCACATAGCCTCCCTGTATACAGTATTAGACCTCACACAGCCTTCTTATATACAGTATGATCCCCATAGACAGCTCCTATATATGGTATGTGTTCCCACTTTTATGCCTATATTCAGTGTGAGCCCCCATATATCCCCCTATATAAAGGATGAGCCCTCACATAGCCCCTCATATATAGCCACACATTCCATACACATATATAAATATATATACACTTGAAACAAGCAGTTTATTATACAGGGTGGGCCATATATATGGATGCACCTAAATAAAATGAGAATGGTTGGTGACATCAACTTCCTGTTTTGTAGCAAATTAGTATATGGGAGGGAGAAAAGATGGGTGGTGACCATGGGGGCCATTTTGAAGTCGGCCATTTTGGATCCAACTTTATTTTTTTTCAATGGGAAAAGGGTCATGTGACACATCAAACATATTGAGAATTTCATAAGAAAAACAATGGTGTGCTTGGTTTTAATATAACTTTATTCTTTCATGAGTTATTTACAAGTTTATGACCACTTATAAAATGTGTTCAAAGTGCTGCTCATTGTGTTGGATTGTCAATGCAACCCTCTTCTCCCACTCTTGACACACTGATAGCAACACCACAGAAAAAATGCTAGCATAGGCTTCCAGTATCCGTTGTTTCAAATGCTGCTCATCTCGTATCTTCACAGCATAGACAATTGCCTTCAGATGAGGGATGAGACAAACTTTTTAGTGAGTGTTGAAGTTAACAAACAAAACCAGTGCTATTGGTCTGACACCAACCCATAGTGGATAGATCCCTCCAAGACTGTTGGAACACAAAAATTGATGGTATAGTGTGGTATATGGGGTACAAAGATAGTGGGCCATTCTTCATCAATGGAAACCTCAATGCCACTGGATATCTGAAATTGGTACATGATTCAGATATCCAGTGGCATTGAGGTTCAGATATCCAGTGGCATATGTATATTTTTATCACTATTTGACCTGAAATCAGAATAAACCTTTCTCATTTTAGGTCAATTATGATTACCATAGGAAGGTGCAAGCAAGGTGACCTACAGACATGGCTCAGTTACACCAGTTCTCTCAGGAAGAATGGGCCCAAATTCTTACCAACTATTTTGAGAAGCTTGTGTGGCACCCGGGGGCAGGGGTACTCAGAACCGGGCCCTCTTTTCACTTGCGGGGAAATATCACGGCGACGTGACCCAGCTCCATATACCCAGGTGCAGCAATAAAAAAGGGGATAAGAAAAGTGGAATAAAGTTTATAGAATTAGTAGTTTGTGACGCCACCCGTGGTTTATGGCCAATATGAGCCACTGCTGACTCTCACAGTCCCGGGGATGATGATAATGGGCACCAGGGGTGATAAGCCCTCCATGGGCATGGCTGCTATTTCCCCGAAGCCGGTATATGAGTTGAGAGCAGCCGATCCTCTCTCACTCAGGTGGAGTTCAGAGTCTTCTCCTCAGGCAGGCTGTCTCTGCCTGCATAGCCAGTCAATTGGCGGCTCCGCAGGTCAAGGTAGGCTCTTACAGCCCGCTCAAAGTACAAATGTCAGTCTCACACCAGAACTCAGCTTGACCGGATTTTACTGTTATGGGTATACCGTCACAGTTCACAAAGGCACTTTGGTTGCTCGGCGGTTCTGGTGTTTTAATGCAGCTGGGGATAGCTGGTCTGCACCACCCGTGTTCAAAACATTTCGGGTCTCTTTCTCTATTCCGGTGCTAGTTAAGAGACAGCAGTTTTGGGCTTTTCTTGGGGGCCCTGCTCTGGGCTCCCTTAGTCCTAATATGACCATCTTTCTTTCACTGCACCGGAGGTTGGGTTCTGGGCATAAAGTCCCCTCACCCCGCCGGTTAATTTGTGGCCGGGGCATAAAGTGTCCAGCCACATCTACAGGGTCGGCACCCTGGCTGTCGACCCGGTCCCTCTGTGTACCTGTTCACCCAGACACACCTTAGACCCCATCAGTCCTGCTCCGGTCTGCTGTCCTGGACCCGGGCTGGCCGTGGCTGTCTTGGGTTCGGGTGTCTCCAGCCTGGTGTTGCTCACTGGTTTCAGGTCTGCTCTCTTTTCTCCTGTCTTCTACTCCTCACTTCCTGCTGTTGTCTTGTGTGCTTTGGTTTTGTGTGTTAGTCTCCACCCCTCTCACCGGGTTCTCCTCTCACTAACTTTCCACCCACCACCTAGCTCCCCCCTCTATCCCTTGCCTGACATGGAGTACTAGGTCTAGGGATTGGGGGATGTAGTAGGTGTTGGTGTCGGGTGGCCAACTTACCAGTCTCAGCAACAGTGCCTTACTGCAGCCACTGGTCCGCAACGGCGCCACACTTGGGGAAGGATATCCAAGAGTTTGACTCAAGTCAAGACAGTTTACGGGCAATGGTACCAAATAGTAATGAAATGTACTGTATTTAAACTTGTGACTTAGCAGAAAGTAATAAAAATGCCTTAAAAATTCTCACTTTCATTATTCTGGCATTTGGCAAATATAATAATTATGGTAATCCTAATTGACCGATAACAGGAAAGGTTTATTCTGATTTCACGTCAGATAGTGAGTAAAACATGTGTATGTGTATTTGTATATAGTGTATGTAAACTTCTGATTTCATCTGTGTGTGTATATATATATATATACATTGCCTCATCAAAAAAGAGGCGATGGAAGATCAATGTCAGCACTGGGTCTCAGTACGCACATGATATTGTTATCATATCAGCCCTGCAGTCAATCAACAGACATTTCTGCAGTAGACTCTTAATTTTTTTTATTTTATTCAACGTAAGACAAGAGGAAAAGGTGGTCATTAACAGTGACCATTGATTGGCTGTAGAACTCACCTAGCCTAGCAATGCAACACAAACCCCCGAAGAATCTACCCCGACTTTGCTGGACTGGCACCAATGCGGGGGTGAGTACAAGTTATTTCTTAGTTTACCATTAAGGGCCCCTTTACACGCCACCACTGCATGGTAACAACTGCTTGGCATTGGGGATATTTGTGCCTGTTGCCATGAAATTGCAACGAAATGACGGCGTGTAAATAGGGAAATTCCTCCCGGTGTCCTGCAGTTGACTCAGATACCTGTTTCTGAGCCATGCTCAAAAACCGAAGGCAACACAAAGGCACAATTGCCATGGTAGTGGTGTGTAAACGGGCACAGGGATGAAATTTGCGTCGCCTAGTGAATTCCCAAGGGCGTGCCACAGCGTCATGGATACCACGCCCCGTCAGCGATGATTGGTGGGGGCTACTGTGTTACGATTGGCTGTCCCTTCTCAGGGCGCCATATTTAAAGAGCTATCCATTCACACTACATAATTGGAATGGCGTCATGTAAAAGCCAGCCTTCCTGCGTAGGCTGGCCAATCATGACGCTATGGCATTGTCCAATCAGCATATTAGTGTCACGGAATACACAAGTCTGTAACGCCTATGTACTTGCGGCGTGAAAGATGTACGCCCATATTCCTTTGTGGTAGCGGTGTGTGAAGCAGCGAAGGTATTCAACAAGAAGTTAAGCGCAGGATCTGTCGGAACTTCTGGGGAACAAAGATACCTTCAGTTGACAACGCAATGGCGGCGTGTACATGCGGTATTGGCGATCGTTAGCAACCGTCAAAAACGTGTGGTGGATACCTGTTGCTAGGCACAGTGGCGGCGTGTAAAGGTACCCTAAGACTACTTCATTTAAAAATAGTCTGTCCAGGTAGGTTCAACCCCTATAAAGCTAAGTTGTGGTTACATGCTGTGTGCAACAAAGACAGTTTGTCTTTCAGATATTTTTCATAATCTGCCTCTATATCATGAACTTTTTTTTTTACTAAATTCATTCCTTAATAAGTCTATACACAGCACATACAAATCCACTTTACATCCTAAATTATGCTGATATCATTCGCAAGTTCGCAACATAGGTCATATCAGAAATACATTGATATAAGGCATTTGTGAATCCACCAATAAGAATTGTCCTTAATAGCCAGTGATGTCCTCCAAAGCAAAAATATGAAGAAAATAAAAATCTTAATTATTCCAGTGGGTAGCCTGACTGATGAACTAAATTGTAGTTGACATTAGTGTGATGTCGTTTTTTCTTCTGCTTTGCCATTTGCATATCTCGATGTAAATGACTTTCTGTTTTTACTCTCGAGGATTTCCTTTGATTTCATGAAGCGTAAACAAGAATAAAACTCAAAACTTTTGCCGATGTAACAGCCAGGTGGGAATGAAAGTTTACACAACTCTGTAGTACACGATATAAAGTCTTAGTTTTTCTATACTGCAGGGTGATGCACATAGATTACCATATCAAATATTGTTTACTAATAGCACTAACGATTCTACTGTATAAGAATCCTACACCAAAAAAGAGAAAAAGCGATTTAAGATCCAGATGTATGCAAATTAGAAAAACTGTTTATTGTTTAGGATCAGGTAAAGTGCACAAGTGCTCAGTTATGTCAGAAAAAAGTGCACGATTTTGAAGAGGTACAGGTTACATAATAACATCCAAATTGTCTTACAAAGATAAAAGTTGGCAATATTTACTCATATTTTCAATATGGCATATCAATTCATAATTGTAGGCATATATGGCACCTTAGAAACAATGGATACATACTAAACACTGGATTGTTAGGTGCATTTTGATGTCATGAAATTAAGATTGCATACAGTCACCACATACAATCGTTAGATTGTGTAATATAATTTAGGATTGATTATCTCTAGGTATCTACAGGTCAGATTAATCATATGACTAAGGTCCTTGCTATATACCTATATAGGCTATGAGGGTTATAGATTGTAAATTGTAAATACTATTTTATATCTCAAGCTGTCTTAGGGACAGGTAAGTCATGGGCTCAATGGCCCTTAGTTTGAACCTTTCTAATCAATGTTAGGTCAATAAGACCAGACACAATGAACACCTATGCAAGTTATTCAATCCACTTGTTTTTCTCTTATATAATGGTGTCTATATGTGCAGTCTACCATATGAACAGTAATAAAATATAAAGATCGTCTGTGTTATAAAATATAAATGAATGGAACCAAATAGATTACATACAAAACTTGCATGTGCTAATGTAACCTTAAGGGTGTGTGCTCATGATCAGGAATAGCAGCATTTTGGACAGACAAGCTTAGTGGATGACATTTCTAGAAATCTCATGCCCACTATGCTTCTCCCGACTGCAGCGTGTTTTCACCTCGGATGCGAGTTGCCGTGCTTTCACATCTCTGCATGTTAATTTCATACGTAGATCGTGGGCACAGGGCAGCTGCGATCTCTCTGTGCTCACCCGCGGCTTCCCTCCAACACGCAGTGCCTCCGGATCATGTGCAATTACCCTGAAGCACCACTCCAGTGTGAGTTATTTTTCAGCAGCTGGAGTGATGCTTTCAATATAAGCTCACAGCCCCTGGTCATATATTCACCTTC
>JARQOC010000003.1:792105872-792272854 GCA_033576535.1 Allobates femoralis | reverse complement strand
GATTAGCAGCAATGTAAAAATGAAAGAAATCAATCTAAAATGACTGGACTTTTTGGTTAGTGAATATTGAAAAGTTGGAAGAAATAATGCCAATATAGAACCCAAGAGGATAGAAATGAACATTAACCCTTTCACAACCAAGAGCTGAGCTCGCATAGTCCTTCACACATGTCAGCTGATAAGATCAGCTGACATGTGTAATTAACAGCACTGATTGGATCAGCCATCCGATCGGCACTGTTAACCCTTTGAAATGCACTGTCAATCACTGACAGCACAATCCAAAGCAGTGCGGTGCTAACCCTTTATTACCCAGTGAGCCACCGCACCGGGGCCCTGGAAGAGTTGGGTTCAGCGCCTGAAGATGGCGCTTTAATGAACGTGCCATCTTCTGGGGCGGCTGCGGGCTGCCATTCGCAGCAGGGGGTGCCCAAAAAGCTTGGGCCTCCCTGCGCTGCGGATTCCAGGCCCCAGCTGCCTAGCTGTACCTGGCTGGACATAGAAATAGTGCGGATCCCCACGCATTTTTTTTTTTATTATTTCATGAAATTCATGAAATAATAAAAAAAGGGACTCCCCTATATTGTTGTGTCCGGCCAGGTACAAATAGGCACCTGGGGGTTGGTGGCAGCCCATCGCTGCCTGCTGTACCCGGCTGGACACAAAAATACGGCGAAGCCCACGTCAACTATTTTTCTGAAAAATCCAAAAAGCAATATGAAAGAAAGGGACTGCATCTTTATTAACCCCTCAACCACGGTCGACGGGTTAATAAAGATGCAGTCCCTTTTTATTGGATTGTTTAATGGATTTTTCAGAAAAATTTTGACGTGGGCTTTGCCGTCTTTTTGTATGCCATCCGGATACAGCAGGCGGCAACGGTCTGCCCCCAACTCCCAGCTGACTATTTGTACCTGCCTGGACACAGAAATATCGGGAAGCCCTTATTTTTTATTATTTCATGAATTTCATGAAATAATTTAAAAAAAAATGTGTGGAGCTTTGCGCGATTTCTATGTCCAGCCAGGTACAGCTAGGCAGATTGAGCAAGACACTCCACTCCTTTGCACTGACTGGCTCTCAGGTAATTTCCAGTGGTAGCACCACCCCTTCCCCTTCCCTGAGGAAGGCAGCTGGGGGTTGGAATCCGCAGCGCAGGGAGGCCCAAGCCTTTTAGGCACCCCCCGCTGTGAATGGCAGCCCGCAGCCGCCCCAGAAAATGGCGCAATCATTGAAGCGCCATGTTCTGGCACTGAACCCAACTTTTCCAGGGCCCTGGTGCAGTGGCTCACTGGGTAATAAAGGGGTTAGGGCCAGCTTTTTGTTATTAGCTGGCTCTAAGCCTGAAATTCATGGCGGTCACGCCAATAGTAGACATGACCGCCATGAATTTCTAGTGAATTTTTTACAAAAAAACACAACACAGAGAAAAAATATTTTCTTAGAAATAAAACAAAAAAGACACTTAGAGACTCCATCTTTATTATAAATCCTCTTCCGTCCAACGTAGTCCAATCCTGGGTTCTTCTTTAGCTCTGCTACATCTCTGGTAGAAAACCTCTACCAGACATGTAGCAGAGTTGTGCACCCGTGGGAAAGTTCATGTGAGTTCATGCAGGCAAGCATGAATTCATATGAACCCTGCCAGCACTTTGCTACTTCAAATGAACAGGTGACCTGAATCAGGTGTTCATTTGAAACTACAGGCGAGAAAGCTGGCATTGAGACTTCACCGCCGGCTTTCCCGGTCTGTGCTGCGCTGCGCTCCCCACTCACTGATGCCCCCTCCCCGCACACTGATGCCCCCTCCCCACCTGATCCTAAGTTAGGACCGGCTAGGGAGTGAAGCACCAGGCAGCGGGGAGGGGACATCAGTGAGCGGGGAGCGCAGCACAGACAGGGAAAGCCGGCGGTGAAGTCTTCTCACCACCAGCTTTCCCGCCAGGCTCCTGCGCTCCCCGCTCGCTGGTGCCGCACTCCCCGCCCGGTCCTAACTTAGGATCGGGTGGGGAGGTAGTGGGGGGAGCGGAGGATCCCGCTGTCAGGCTGCAGGGAAGTGAGTAGGGGGCTACAATCATTGTTTAAAACCCGAGGGCTTTTTACCGCCGGCTTTTAAACATTCATGTGGCCATTACAGCCTTTTCCTCTGCTGCTAGACCTCTTTATAGGGTCTGGCAGCAGATGAATTACTCGCATTTCCCGTTGACTTACATTGTACTCGTTACTTTGCGAGTAATCGCAAGGATACTCGCAGAGTAACGAGTAGCCTGAGTACCGTACTATTCGGCGAGTACCGAATAGTAACGAGTATACTCGCTCATCCCTAACAATAACACAGAGGAAACAGTACAGGAAGACAGGATGGCACCATGTTGTAGGTTTACGCATTTCAAGGCTCATGACTTTACAGGTGCTTGGTGCATCATGGTGATCAAAACATTTAATACCTTGGTGACCGATTCAATTTTGACCTTATTGACCAGGCCAAATTTTAGAAATTGGACCAGTGTCACCTTGTGAGTCTTTATGTTATTTTATCAACCCTTCAACATATTCCAGTGATTATGAAATTGTTTTTTCGTGACATACAATGTGTGCAGAATTATTAGGCAAATGAGTATTTTGATCACATGATACTTTTTACACATGTTGTCCTACTCCAAGCTGTATAGGCTTGAGAGCCAACTACCAATTAAGTAAATCAGGTGATGTGCATCTATGTAATGAGGAGGGATGTGGTGTAATGACATCAACACCCTATATGACGTGTGCTTAATTATTAGGCAAATGCCTTTCCTTAGGCAAAATGGGTCAGAAGAGAGATTTGGCGGGCCAAAATTGTGACATGTATTGCAGAGGGATGCAGCAGTCTTGAAATTTCCAAACTTTTGAAGCGTGATCACAGAACAATCAAGCGTTTCATGGCAAATAACCAACAGGGTTGCAAGAAGCATGTTGGGCAAAAAAGGCACAAAATAACTGCCCATGAATTGAGGAAAATCAAGTGTAAATCTGCCAAGATGCCATTTGCCACCAGTTTTGCCATATTTCAGAGCTGCAACGTTACTAGAGTATCAAAAAGCACAAGGTGTGCTATACTCAGGGACATGGCCAACGTAAAGAAGGCTGAAAAACGACCACCTTTGAACAAGAAACATAAGCTAAAACGTCAAGACTGGGTCAAGAAATATCTTAAGACTGATTCTTCAAAGGTTTTATGGACTGATGAAATGAGAGTGATTCTTGATGGGCCAGATGGATGGGCCAGAGGCTGGATCAGGAAAGGGCAGAGAGCTCCACTCTGACTCAGATGCCAGCAAGGTGGAGGTGGGGTACTGGTATGGGCTGGTATAATCAAAGATGAACTTGTGGGACCTTTTCGGGTTGAGGATAGAGTGAAGCTCAACTCCCTGACCTACTGCCAGTTTCTGGAAGACAACTTCTTCTAGCAGTGGTACAGGAAGAAGTCGGTATCGTTCAAGAAAAACATGATTTTCATGCAGGACAATGCTCCATCACATGCATCCAACTACTCCTCAGCATGGTTGGCCAATAAAGGTCTAGAAGAAGAAAAAATAATGACATGGCCCCCTTGTTCACCTGATCTGAACCCCATAGAGAACCTGTGGTCCCTCATAAAATGTGAGATCTACAGGGAGGGAAAACAGTACACCTCTCGGAACAGTGTCTGGGAGGCGGCGGTGGCTGCTGCACGCAATGTTGATTGTAAACAGATCAAGCAACTGCCAGATTCTATGGTTGGAAGGCTGTTGAGTGTCATCATAAAGAAAAGTGACTATATTGGTCACTAATTTTTTTGTGCTTTGTTTTTGCATGTCAGAAATGTTTTTTTCTAAATTTTGTGCTGTTATATTAGTTTACCTGTTGAAAATATACAAGTGAGATGGGAATATATTTGTTTTTTATTAAGTTGCCTAATAATTCTACATAGAAATGAGCGAGTACTAAAATGCTTGGGTGCTCGAAGCTCGGGCCGAGCATCCCAAGATACTCGTGTACTCGGCCCCAGCACCGAGCCCAATGTTATCCTATGGGAGACCCGAATATTTTTCTGGCATGACCCCTGGTAGCATGGAAAAAACCTTAAAAATGTCACAAAAGTATCAGAACAGTGCTCAAATGACATGGGAACAGCATGGGGAAGACCCCTGTAAGCATTTCAGACCCCAAGGTCACTGCTGTAAACAATGTTGTCAGACTATTACGCCACTTTTACGGACTGTCAAGAAACGTTACAAAATGAAACCAAATTAGATTTTCATGGAAAAAATATTAAGGGCTCATACCCACTTGTGAGACAGACTTGGTGTATGTTAGTTTTTTGGATTATATGAAAGATTTTTTTCAAACAAATTGTGTGGCACTCCCATGCCCCTGGGAAGAGACGTAAATGAAGGCCTCTTTAAATAAATTACCCAGTATAAGAAAGTGGGTCTTTTGTAGGATTGCCCTAGGCAGGGATGCCAAAAATTGTGTGGCACTCCCATGCCCCTGGGAAGAGACGTACACGAAGGCCTCTTTAAATAATGTGCCCATTTTAAGGAAGTGGGTCTTTTGTAGTATTACTTTAGGCAGGGCTGCCAAAAGTTGGGAGGCACTTCAATGCCCCTGGGAAGAGACGTACATGTAGGCCTCTTTAAATAATGTGCCCATTTTAAGCAAGTGGGTCTTTTGTAGTATTGCCCTAGGGAGGGCACCCCAATGCCCCTGGATAGAGGCTGCATGAGGGCCTCTTTAAATAATGTGCCTATTTTAATGAAGTGGGCCTTTTGTAGTAATGACCTAGGCAGGGCTGCTCAACATTGGGAGGCACCCCAATGCCCTTGGATAGAGGTGTGCATGAGGGCCTCTTTAAATAATGTGCCCATTATAAGGAAGTGGGTCTTTTGTAGGATTGCCGTAGGCAGGGCAGCCAAAAATTGTGTGGCACTCCCATGCCCCTGGGAAGAGACGTACATGAAGGCTTCTTTAAATAATGTACCCATTATAAGGAAGTGGGTCATTTGTAGTATTGCCCTAGGCAGGGCTGCCAAAGGTTGGGAGGCACTTCAATGCCCCTGGATGGAGGCGTGCATGAGGGCCTCTTTAAATAATGTGACCATTTTAAGGAAGTGGGTCATTTGTAGTATTGTCCTAGGCAGGGCAGCCAAAAATTGTGTTGCACTCTGATGCCCCTGGATGGAGGCGTGCATGAGGGCCTCTTTTAATATTGTGCCGATTATAAGGAAGTGGGTCTTTAGTAGGATTGCCCTAGGCAGGGAAGCCAAAAATAGTGTTGTACTTTGATGCCCCTGGATGGAGGCGTGCATGAGGGCCTCTTTTAATATTGTGCCCATTATAAGGAAGTGGGTCTTTTGTAGGATTGCCCTAGGCAGTGAAGCCAAAAGTTGGGAGGCACCAAGATGCCCCTGGATAGAGGCGTGCATGAGGGCCTCTTTTAATATTGTGCCCATTTTAATGAAGTGGGTCTTTTGTAGTATTGCCCTAGACAGGGCTGCTAAACATTGGGGGGCACCACAATGCCCCTGGATAGAGGCGTGCATGAGAGCCTCTTTAAATAATGTGCCCATTTTAAGGAAGTGGGTCTTTTGTAGGATTGCCCTAGGAAGGGCTGCCATAAATTGGGAGGCATTGCGATGCCCCTGGGAAGACACATGGAGGAGAGCCTCAAAAAATTGTTCCCATTACAAAGGAGCGGGTCTCCTGTACTTGTAATACCCATTCTGTAAGCATGGACTAAAACATTTACCCCTGGGGGGTATAAATGAAACTAATGCCTAACTTTTGAACGGTTAGGCTCATCATCATCATAAATATGATGTAAACAATTTCTGGTTTTGTGGCATCATGAACCACGGTCACACTGATCATATGATGGTGGCGGATGAGGAGAAGGAGGAGCAGTACAGCAAGTAGCCAAAGACATGAAGTGTGTACCGATGTGTGGGTGTGCAGAGGTGCATGGCAATCCACCGGCACAAAATTTAAATTCCGCTATCACTTGGTGGTGGTGTTGTGAAGTCAGGCCCAATCCAACCCTTGTTCATCTTGATCAGAGTCAGCTTGTCAGCATTTTCAGTTGACAGGCGGGTGCCTTTATCTGTAATAATTCCACCTGCGGCACTAAAAACACGCTCTGACAAAACGCTAGTGGCAGGGCAGGCCAGGACTTCCAAGGCGTAGAGAGCCAATTCCTGCCACGTGTCCAGCTTGGATACCCAATAATTATAAGGCACAGAGGAGTCTAGGAGCACTTTAGTACGATTGGCAAGGTACTCCCTCAGCATCTTGGCAAACTTTGCAGTTCTTGTGACACTACCCCGCACCTCAGGGCCTGTGCTACGGGAGGTGCTGAGAAAACTGTCCCAGATCTTTGAGAGTGTTCCCCTATCTCTGCTGGATTGGACTTGTGCCTCTCTCGGCCGGACGCCTTGGTTGTCCACAGAATTGTCACCTCTGCCGCTAGCGTTTTCAGAAGGGAATTTTTTGACTAATTCAACGACTATGGCCTTCTGGTACTGCATCATTTTTGTAGACCTCTCCACCTCGGGAATAAGAGAAATAAAGTTCTCTTTGTAGCGTAGGTCTAAAAGTGTCACCAACCAGTAATGAGTGTCCGCCAAGATCTTGATAACGCGAGGGTCACGAAATAGGCAGCGTAACATAAAGTCAGCCATGTGCGCCAGGCTGTTAACAGGCAAGACTTCAGGGTCCATGCTGGCCTCCTCCTCCTCTCCTCTGTCTTCTGGCCATCCACGCTCAACCGACGGTCTGACGGTTGTGCATGTATTACCGTCAATTCCGCATGAAAGTATCTCTATTTCTTCATCCTCCTCCTCCTCGTCATAGTCCTCCAATGCACGTTGGGATGAGATGAGGCTGGGCTGTGTGTAATCACCCAGTACGGTTTCTTGCTGCAACACATCGTGCTCCACCTGCAATGCATCGTCTTTGATTTTGAGCAGAGAGCATTTTAGAAAACAGAGAAGCGGGATGGTGATGATAATGATGGCGTCATCACCGCTCACCATCTTGGTGGAGTCC
This sequence comes from Allobates femoralis, assembly GCA_033576535.1. Classification (NCBI taxonomy): domain Eukaryota; kingdom Metazoa; phylum Chordata; class Amphibia; order Anura; family Aromobatidae; genus Allobates; species Allobates femoralis. The sequence goes on along the minus strand of JARQOC010000003.1, from coordinate 792,265,789 downwards.
TCAGTTTTGTAGGATGGTACATATGTCGGACATCCATGTCTACTCCTGAGGTCTTATGTGTGGAGTTTGAACCGTATACCGACGGCCTAGTTGATGCTGGTACTCAACAACTGCCCTCTTCTGCTTACAAATCCTGACCAACATGTGCAGTATGGAATTCCAATGCGTGGGGACATCACACACCAGTCTGTTTGCCGGAAGCTGCAAACGCCGCTGAAAGCCGGCAAAGCTGGCAGGAGCAGTAGGTGAATTTCTAAAATGAGTGCAGCATAGCATTGTATAGATATGACATGGGTCTGCACCCGTATGCTAGCACCTTTCCACACTCTAGTTGTCAGAGATAAGCTATTGCCCTCTGGTATCAGTCTCTAGCACGCCTAAGGGGTTAACCTCTTTTCCCAAGGCACCAATTAGATATTCAAAGCACCTGTCTTTAGTTATAAGACTGCTAATCCATTGTTCTCTGGTATCAGCCGATGAGGAAAAGCCCGGAACGACATCAGGCAGTTGCATTAGTGTTAGGACCCAGTTAATAGAGATCGCCGCAACGTGGCAACTGGGTGAATTATCGATTTGGCCATTTCCATAATACCAAGTATCTCTACTTTTTCATTATCATTTTGTCTCTATTTAGAAAAAAATCTATGTCGAGTGCAACTATTGTATATTTGAAGTAGAATTGTGTTTAGTTAGCACCTTCATAGACAGGATTGAGTGCAGCATAGCATTGTATAGATATTTCTAAAATGAGCACACAGGCGGCATACTTTGACGAACAGATCACACAGCTCTGGGTAGGATTTAATAAACCGCTGAACCACGAGGTTGAGCACATGGGCCACGCATGGAACATGTGTCAGCTCGCCTCATCTCAGAGCCGCCACAAGGTTCCGGCCATTGTCACACACGACCATGCCAGACTGTAGGTTCAGCGGTGTGAGCCAGTGATCTGCCTGCTGTTTCAGAGCTGTCCACAACTCTTCAGCGTTGTGGGGTTTGTCACCTACGCATATTAGCTTCAGCACAGCCTGTTGCAGCTTAGCCGAGGCAGTGCTGCAGTGCTTCCAGCTTGGGACTGGTGTGAAGGGTGAAGTGGAGGAAGAGGAGGAGGAGGAGGCTGAGGAGCATGACGAGCCAGAGCCGTGCACTGTGGGTGAAACCCTGACTGAGTTAGAGCCTGCAATCCTTGCTGTCGGAAGGATGTGTTCCATCCCAAGCTCAGACTGGGTCCTGGCTTCCAGAATATTAACCCAGTGTGCCGTCAGCGAGATGTACCAGCCCTGCCCACAAGCACTTGTCCACGTGTCCGTGGTTAGGTGGACTTTGCCTGAAACTGCATTGTTAAGGGCACATATGATGTTTTGTGACATGTGCTTATGTAATGTGGGGATGGCACACTGGGAAAAATAGTGGCGGCTGGGGACCGAGTAACGTAGGACAGCCGCCGCCATCAGGTTGCGGAATACTTCCGTCTCCACCAGTCTAAAAGGCAACATTTCCAGCGCAAGCAGTCGCGAAATGTGTGCATTTAGAACTGTGGCATGAGCGGCGTTGGCAGCGTATTTGCGCCTGCGTTCCAAAGATTGGTGTATGGATAACTGAACGCTGCGCTGGGACAAGGATGTGGTTGATGATGGTGCTATTTCTGCTTGTACAAGTACAGGTGAAGGATAGGAGGCATCTTCGCCTGCAGTATGGACAGGGGATTGGCTTGCACGCACAACAGTGGAAGACGCAGCGGTGTCACCCGCAGGCAATGCTCCTGGACTCTGGTGAACATCCCACAAAGTCGGGTGGTTTGCTGCCATGTGCCTGATCCTGCTGGTGGTGGTCAGGCTGCTAGTTTTGCTACCCCTGCTGACGCTGGCATGGCAGGTGTTGCAAATGGCCTTTTTTTAATTATCTGCAGACACCTTAAAAAACAGCCAGACTCGGGAAGACCTAACAGTTGTACTGGCAACTTCACTCGTGTTGTTGTTCCGGGGAACGGTTGCCTGCCTTCTGCCTGCGGACACCACCCTGCTTCTTCTGGCCTGTTGTGATGCTACGCCTAACTCCCCCTGTGCACTGCTGTCCTCGCTCTGCATGTCCTCCTGCCAGGTTGGGTCAGTTACTGGATCATCCACCACGTCGTCTTCCACTTCCGCATCCTGGTCCTCCTCCTGACTTTCTGGCAATTGCGTCTCATCATCGTCCACCTCTTGTTGAGACACATTCCCACCGTTGCCTTCGTGAGACCGTGGCTGCTCAAATATTTGGGCATTGGTACATACAATCTCCTCATGACCCACTTCAACTGGAGCTGGCGAGAGGCCAGAATCTATGAATGGATAAGTGAACAGCTCTTCAGAGTGTCCAAGTTTGGGATCAGTTATGTCCGGGGCCCGTCACTCGGCATGGTGGGAGGAAGGAGTATCAAGGTGTGGAATGTGCGGTCCAGTCTCACAGCTACTGACACTTGACCGTGCGGAAGACAGGGTATTTGTGGTGGTGCCAAACTGACTGGAAGCATTATCCGCTATCCAACTAACAACCTGTTGACACTGCTCTTGGTTTAATAGTGGAGTACTGCTGCGGTCCCCTAGAGATTGGGACATGAAGGTCGAGTGAGATGATGTGGGCGTTTGTCGTGGCGCAATTCAAGCTTGCACACGACCTCAGCCTCTGCCTGCACCACCATCACGTCCAGTTCCTTGTCCCTTGCCACCAGCCTTGCGCATTTTCAATGTTGTGCTGACTGTATACAGCTAAATGAAGGAGTCCAAGAAATGGTTTTTAGCATGACATTGAGATTAGAGATTAAGGCCCTGCAGGTGGACTGGTCAGACACAAATGTTGACGAGAATAGCGAGATTTTTGGCGTATCCTAATTTACGCTGCGACCTACTGCAGCTGCAGTAAGATGCTAAATAAGTGCAGACAAGATTTGGTTTTTAGCACGACACTTGAGATTAGAGATTAAGGCCCTGCAGATGGACTGGTCAGACACAAACGCTGACGAAAATAGCGAGTCTTTTGGCGTATCCTAATTAATGCTACAACCTACTCCTGGCACACACAAATGTTAGATGAATGCAGACAAGAGTTGGTTTTTAGCACGACACTGAGATTAGAGATTAAAGGGAACCTGTCACCCCAAAAAGCTTTCTAAACTATTAATACCTGCCCCTGCAACCTTAGAATGCATTGTAACACATCCATGGCTCATCTTTTGTAGTAATCTACAAGTACTATAATGTAGTTTGCAAACTTACAAAAATGTTGTCAGAGGGGCGTTCCTGAAGGCATTTTGACCGGTAGGTGGGTCCCTTGTGCCACGCTACCCCTGCCTTGTTGCTGTAATACGCCCTAATGGGCGCCATTATACAAAAGGAAAGCGTGGGCACGATTTCAATATCGCACCCTCCACGTCACCGCTGCGACGCGGTCATGTGACGCCGGGACGCGTCACTTCCAGTCGCAGGGTTCACAGGCAGACTTCGCGCATGCACAGATAGCATGCTGAAGTCTGCCTGTGTGCGACCGGAAGTGACGCGCGAACCCGGCGTCACATGACTACATAAATTTAATTTATGTAGGGGAGTAGTGAGTATTTTGAACCCACAGGTGCAAATTTGTTAGTTACATAAGGAATAAGGGGTGAAACTAGACCCCATAACTAATTCTGCAATATCTCTAGGACACGTTGATGCCCCAAATAACCTTACAAATGACTGCTTGGCCATATGTCAGAACTGAGCTTGATGGAATGCTATTTGACTTTTGGAGCACATTTTTTTTTTTAATTGTTTATAGGCTACATTTGTGGAGCCTTAAGGTGCCAGAACAGCTGAAATACCTCAACAGTGACCTTAATGTAGAAACTGCACCTCTCAATGAATTCTGTATCATCCATGCTGTGATTTTTTTTCTGGAGAATTGTAAATAAGCCAACTTAGTGCCCATACATGGTGCCCAGCTTGTACGTTTGGAGACAAGCACCCTATAATTTAATAATTGGGCTGTTCCCACAACAATAATGCCACACATGGGGATGCTTATGGCAGTTTATTCACAGGGAGTCTAAAAGAAGGGGGGCATTTGTATTTGGGAGCACACATGCCACTGGATTTTGAGGGGTGGAAGCTGTCAGTTTTCCAGAGCTTTTGCTCTAACAGTAACGTGGGAGCCCTCCTAGATTTCCAGGGACAGATAACTGACCTGAGTGGGGGCTGGTTTTGTGTGGAAAATGTTAAAGAATTCATTGGTAATATTTAGGGGATGGTTACAGTACATAACTGTGGTTGTCCATACTTGTGCGCTAAAAAGACACCTAAAATAAAGGGACACCGCAGGAACAGACACACGGTGAAGTTCAAATTGTCTCCATCTGCCTCATTATAGTGAATCATTCCATTGGGGGTTTTGCTTGAATCACGTTTTTTGGGGGATTTACCGTATATGGAAACCTTGATTTAGGTGCTCAGCAGAGGATAAGTGTAAACTGAGCCTTATTAAGATTTTTTGGGATGTAGAATGAACAAATAGAAAGAAGTGAAAAAATAGTTCTAATTTTTTTCTTGTATGATTCACTGTGCGGTATTAGTGATAAGGTGAATTTATTTTTGAGTTGGTGCGATTACAGCGATACCAGATTTATATCATGTGTTATATGTTTTTCTTCTATCTCACAATAAAAATGCTTCATGTTATATACAAGAAAGAGTTTTTTTTGAAGCCGCCATATTCTGAGAGCTGTAACCTTTTTTTTACCAAACAAAGCGGTATTATTGTGAGGTGTACAACATTTTTGTTCACTGTAAATTCAGATTTTTCAGACACATAATGAATAAAAACCAGCAATTCACTTGATTCACTTGTTTTTAGAATTTTTTTTTGCTAAGTTCTCCATGCAGCAAAAGTGATAAGACCAATTTATTCTTTGGGTCAGTACAGTTACAGCCAGATACATACCAGATTAATGTAGTTTTTTCTTTTTTGCTTTACTACTGTTAAACACTAAAAAAACAGCAGTTCCGTTGTAGTGCAGGAAATCCACTGTAGTCCACTAAGTCTGTCATAGTCCAGAAAAGGATATCTGAAAAAAACAGAAACATAGAAATAAAACAACATACTTACCCTCGTTCACTACTTTGTTCAAAAGAAAAAATTCCCAGCTGGTCTGACTTAGTTCAGGGATTACGGCAAACAAAGTCTATGGAGCATCGTTCTAACACTCAAGAGACTATGCTTAAAGGCAATACTGGGTCATGCTGCACTGTGGCAGACCTGGCGCCCCTCAAGATTGCTGACATCAGTAACATTACCGTTGTTCAGGGTTGGCAGGTCACACTGCACTGTTCATGACTCGCTGACTCTTATGAGAAGTAATGTTACCCATGTTAACACTCTTCAGATCGCTAGGTCTCCTGCAGTGCAGTGTGACTCAGAATTGCCTGTAAGTAAAGTCTATGGAGTGTCTGAAATGGATTCCATGGATTCCAACAAATAGACTTTCCTTGTTGGAATCCATGGACTACATAAGACTAGCTGGGAATTGTTTGTCTTCTTTTGAATAAAGTGGTGAACAAGGTTAATTGTATCATCTTATTTCTCTGTCTTTGTATGTTTGCTTTTTTTTTCAAGTTATCCTTTTTTGGACTACAACGGATTTTGCAGATACCATAGGCTACAGCAGAGCTGCATTTTTTTTTTAATGAAGTCTTAAATGAGGGGAGGTTTCAGTGAGTTTTTATTGAAGCTAATTATTTTTAAGTGTGTGTTTTTTCCCTTTACTTACTGGGATAGAAAAGGGGAGTGTGATAGACCCCTCTCTATTATTAACAGCAGGCCTTGATGCCAGCTGACACTACACAGCTAACATCAACCCCATAAACCATTACCCTGATTTCAAGCATACCAGGATAGTCAGAAAGAGCATAGGGAAATATAGCTGCATCCAATTTGATGTGCCACTTCTGGGGCAGCTGTGTATATTATTAGGCTGAGCAGGGCCAAACAACCATGGACCTTCCCAGCCTGATAACATCAGCTCACAGCTCTCTTTACCTTGTTTACCTGTATATCAAAAATGGGGGGACCCCGTGTCATTTTGTTCAGTTATTTATTTAGCTATTAATCTATCTAGCCATCCATAATGTCTCATTGTACATCTTCAACTAAAAAACATTAATTTTAGTGTACTGCATTTTGTTCTGATACATGTCACATAGTTGTCACAAATATGTCACACATGTACATTCAAATGGTCAAAAAGTAACAAGCCACATGTGCATTTTTTAAATGGACATGTGAAGGGGGCAATATATAAAATTGTCTTGCAACTGTTTAGCATATGATTAGTTATGCATATTCTTGCCATGTGACAGCATTGTTACTATTTTGCTCCTACAAATCTAACTTATCATTTTTATTATTTTGTTAGTATTTTGAAAATCCAGCTTTGGCTTTCAACCCTGCTTGAATCCTTCTAAGCATGGTCTCGATCAGATTTAAGCATGCCCCAGGTCTCTTTTACATGTTCCCAATGTTGGTGCATACTGGTCTATGTATACAGCTTTTTCTTCAACTCTATCTACAAGTTGTGTTGAGGACTGGGGACTGTGGGGCCAATACAGCACCTCTACTTCCTTGTCATTGAACTATTTCTTTGCCAATGTCGACATATGCTTTGGTTTGTTGTCCTACAGGAACACAATGCCTCCCTTTTCATATCCATAGTACTCAAGTGTACTATATTATCAGACTTCCTGCGCTGATTGATAGTTCCTTCAATACCTTGGAGAGAAGCCCATTTCCCTATTTTCCTTGGCTTTTTAGAGCCTAGTCTATTGACTTTTGTCTCATCACTCCAAACCAAATCATCCATTTTCAATCTTCTCTCGCCCACTTTTCATACTTTTTTGCAAACTTGAGCCAACGCTTTGTATGATGATGTTGAAGAAGAGGCTCCCTACACCTTTTTAAGCCCACCATTCCTGACCTCTGTAATGTGCAGTGTACGGTGCTTCCATGGACGTCTGTGATTTCATCATTATGAAGCATAGAATCCACCTCTACTGCTCTATTTATTGTGCCAGAATTGATTGACCTTTTGATGAGCCGACTTGTTGTCCACCTCTTGGCTTTTGAATTGATGGAAGGACTTCATTTCATATTCTTCCAACTGTCATAGCCTCACATGATGCAGTTTGGCAATTTCCTTGGCCAAAAGACCATTATCACTGAGCTGGAAGATGATTTTTCTGTTTTCTTGGGAAATCTTCTTCATAAATGTTCCTTGATTTGAACCAGTGACCTTTTGCTTGGGAACCAACCTAATAACACTGAGATTTTAGGGAATATGAGAACAGGTTGTAGTTTGTAATATACAGGAAGTAAAAGTTATTTTAAACACGAGAAGCAAAACAGTAACAATGCAGTGACATAAGAAGAATCTGCATAACTAATCATGGGCTAAATAATTGCAAGTCAAATTTATATATGATATAGCAAACATGATTGTCTATAAAATGAAGGAAGTCTCACATGCAAATCTGTAGTGGATGGTGAGATATGGAGCCTGAAAGTCAAAAGTTCAAAACATGTTAGCCTTTTGATCGTCAATGTAGAGCAGGAAATTGATTGTTAAATTAACAGTTAATTTCTATAACTACAATACCTGTAAAATAAAGAGAGAAATAACTTGTAACTTAAGAAGAAAAAAGAAACTAATTTTAGAATTATTTTATTGAAACAGACAACAATGTAACAGTAATAGAAGTTAAAACCCACACACCTGTGAATCAGGTTCTGTGTATGCAATTGAGTTACATAATTCAGAATCTGACTATGTGATGAATTATCTAAAGAAAAATTCACAATAATGTTAATCACTAAATTAACTCAAAGGCTATAAGTTACAATCCTATGGTGTTAAAGGGATTGTCTCCTACCTGGACAGTTAATTTTGATGTGGTTCCCTGGTAAAATAAAAGTTCCTTATACTCACCTCGTGTGCTGGGACGGATACCAGTTTCCAATCAGTATATTCAGCGCATTTTCCTTAGATGAATCCTGGACATCTAATAGAAAGTAAAACCTGCAGTAGCATAACAGAGGCTGCTGATTCACTGCAGGGTTCATGTAGCCGAACAATGTTAAGTGTGCTAAGCATCAACATCACTGCAATGGTACCAGTGTGGGAGGTGAGTATATGTTATTTTTATTTTAAAAGAGGACCTATTTGATTTAAAAAATAAATATGTTGCGCCAAATAATGGATGCCTCTTTAATAGGTATTGTATTTTACATGTAGACTACAAAACACATAGACATCTGTATGTCCTTTGAAAGGTTATAATGGTAGGAATAGGAATTATTACTGGATTTTAGAAAGAAGCATGATATCAATCTCACAATATATAATACTAGGGTTTTTTGGGGGATTTAGTAGATTAAAACATCCCTGAATTTTTCCCTTTTATACTTTCAAACCTTTGTTGTTAATAATAATAATAATAATAATAATAATAATTTTTATTTATATAGCGCCAACATATTCCGCAGCGCTTCACATTCACAATACAAAGTTCACATTTAAACAATCATAAGGAACGATTAGAAAATACAATACATTGCCAAAAGCAATACAATACAAAGCATAATACAATACAATAATTAGAGTAAAATAATGACAGCCCTGCTCATAAGAGCTTACAATCTAACACTGAGGTGGGGTTACAAAGTACAGGTGCTTATTTACAATGATGGTATAGTCTAGCAACGAGGTGGGGGTGACGTAAAGTACAGGTGCTTGTTTACAATAATGGTATAGTCAACATGAGGAGATGGGGAACAGTTAGAAGCAGTATGAGTGGCCTCCACCCATTATTTGTGATCACTTGAGACTGGTAGAGTGGATATGTCTAGATAACTTTGACAAGGGATTATGATAGGCCACCATAAAAGGATGTGTTTTTAGGGATCGCCTAAAACTATCTAAGTTGTGGATAAACCTAATTTTATGGGGTAGAGCATTCCAGAGAATTGGTGCAACTTGGGAGAAGTCTTGGAGCCAGGAGTGGGAGTTTCGGATTAATGCAGAAGTGAGTCTAAAGTCACTTCTAGAGCGAAGAGAATGGGTGGGGTGATAGACAGAGATGAGGGAGGAGAAGTAGGGGTGCTGCACTGTGAAGAGCTTTGTGGGTGAGAACAAGCAGTTTGAAATGGATCCTATAGTGTATAGGCAGCCAGTGTAATGACTGGCATAAATCAGAAGTGTCCGAGTAACGGTTAGTTAGATAGGTGATCCTGGCTGCTGCATTAAGAATGGACTGGAGAGAGGAGAGTCTAGTGCGGGGGAGTAGTGATGGGCGAATCCTAAATTACTCGGAATCGCTTGACTCTAGCGAGTCCGAGCACAGGACTCGCTACTCGTTGCGAGTCTAGCGAGTCCAATGTTAATGAATGGGGAAGCGAGTAATAGCGAGTAGTGTGAGATTTACAAATCACAGATGTGTCTCGGAAGCTTCAGCCTGAAGCAATCTTAGTTTTGTCATTTATTTGCATTGGACTCGTTTACTTTGTAAGTAATCGCTGGGAAACTCGCACAGATAAGAGTCCTGTCTGCTCTGTGTGCTGGCTGCCAGCTCCAGGGTCCTAGAGCCCGCCTACTGCCTGATGTAGCAGAGCTGAGATTGTTCTCAGTCTGCTCATTCCCTGTGTACAGACATGAATGTCTGTGCACAGAGATGATGTAGCAGAGCTGAGATTGTTCTCAGTCTGCTCATTCCCTGTGCATAGACATCTATATCTATGCACAGGGGATGTAGCAGAGAGGACATCGCGTTTTGGACTGCGTCGGACGGAAGAGGATATTTTTAATTAAAGATGGAGTCCCTAATGGCTTTTTTTTTTTTTTCTAATAAAAAATTTTCTCTGTGTTGTGTTTTTTTTAAAACAATTTAATAGAAATTCATGGCGGTCATGTCTAATATTGGCGTGACCGCCATAAATTTCGGGCTTAGGGCCAGCTGATAATACAAAGCTGGCCCTAACCTCTTTATTACCCAGCGTGCCACCGCTACCAGGGCCGCTGGAAGAGCGGGGTTCAGCGCCAGAGGATGGCGCTTCAATGAACGCGCCATCTTCTGGGGCGGCTGCGGGCTGCAATTTGCAGCGGGGGGTGCCCAGAAAGCTTGGGCATCCCTGCGCTGCGGATTCCAGCCCCCAGCTGCTTAGCTGTACTTGGCTAGACATAGAAATTGCGCGGAGCCCCAAGCATTTTTTTAAAATTATTTCATGAAATTCTGAGATTCTGACTCTGACTCTGAGACTCTAACTCTGAGACTCTGACTCTGAAATTCATGAAATAATAAAAAAAAAATGCGTGGGGCTCCGCGCAATTTCTATGTCTAGCCAGGTACAGCTAAGCAGCTGGGGGCTGGAATCCGCAGCGCAGGGATGCCCAAGCTTTCTGGGCACCCCCCGCTGCAAATTGCAGCCCGCAGCCGCCCCAGGAGATGGCGCATTCATTGAAGCGTCATCCTCTGGCGCTGAACCCCGCTCTTCCAGCGGCCCTGGTGGCGGTAGCACGTTGGGTAATAAAGGGGTTAATACCGGCTTTGTTATACAAGCTGGTATTAAGCCCGAGATTCTTAATGTCAGGCCACGTTTGACCCAGCCACTAAGAATCTCCAATAAAGGGTTAAAAAAACACAACACAGAGAAAATTTTTTATTTGAAATAAAAAAAAAGCCATTAGGGACTCCATCTTTAATTAAAAAAATCCTCTTCCGTCGGACGTAGTCCAAAACGTGATGTCCTCTCTGCTACATCCCCTGTGCATAGATAGATGTCTATGCACAGGGAATGAGCAGACTGAGAACAATCTCAGCACTGCTACATCATGTCTGTGAGCAGGCGGGCTCTAGGACCCTGGAGCTGGCAGCCTGCACACAGAGAAGACAGCTGGACTCGGCTCGCAATGTAACAGCAGTTACTTTGCGAGTTTCCCTGCTATCACTGGCACAGTAGCCGAGTCTAATGCAAACAATGGCAATCCTAGTTTTGTCAGCGTTTCTGACAAAACTAGGATTGATATTGATTTGCATTGGACTCGTGCGAGTAATCACTGGGAAACTCGCAGAGTACCGAGTCCTGCGAGTCCCTTACTACTCGCCGAGTAACGAGTCCTAGCGAGTAGATTCGCCCATCCCTACGGGGGAGGCAAACTAAAAGAGAATTATAATAGTCAAGGTGGGCGTGAATCAGGGCTACAGTGAGGGCTTTTGTAGTTTCCAAGGTGAGAAAGGGGCGAATTCCTGATCATTGATCACAAGATGTTAAAGATGCGAGAAATTAAAGAAAGGTAAAGTAGCATTGCTGTTTTCTAGTAAGTGTTTAATACATCGTAGTTCTGGTTTCACAGCTACAGTGCTCAATACTGCTGTATAATGTCCTCCATGATGATGTTGCATTAGTGTACATTCAACATATAGATATTACAGCAGGAATACCCTGATGTCTTCATGCATTTTGTATCATACCCAGTCTCTACCTACTAGCTTAGAGACAACTGAAAATTAAAGATAGAGCGTGCAGAGGGGAAAGCTGCTGAAACATGCAGCATACCAGCTTACAAGTCATAAAATGTTCTTATATAGTGTTATTATTCAAGGATAGTGTAAGAAAGAAAGGGGACATGTGACTGCGCTCTCGCTCCAATAAATCAAAGGATACAGGTTATGTAGCATTCATATAATAATAATAATAATAATATTTATTCATTTATATAGCGCTATTAATTCCATAGCACTTTACATACATCAGTAATGCTGTCTCTCTTGGAGCTCACAATCTAAACATCCTATCAGTATGTCTTTACAATGTGGGAGGAAACCGGAGTGCCGGGAGGAAACCCACGCAAACACAGGGAGAACATACAAATTCCTTGCAGATGTTGTCCTTGGTGTTCTTTGTGGGAATTGAACCCAGGACCTCAGGACCCCAGCGCTGCAAAGGCTTCAGTTCTAACCACTTGAGCATATGGTGGATTAATTCAATGTGATTCATGGTTTAAAACCCCTTCATCGGAAATACCACACAATAGGATGTACCTATTGTATGGTATTCCTTATAAAGGGGTTTTAAACCTGGAAATGAGTTGACTTAAACCACCATATGAATGATCCACAACCTGTATTCGTGAATTTATTGGAGCTAGGGTGCAGTCACGAAACCCCTTTCTTTTCTACACTATCCTTGGATAATAAAAAGTGGGAGGACTGCTGCATTCCGTATGATATTGATATCGAGGATATCGCATGCTACAAAAGTGGTTGTGACGGGTCACAACCAATCCAGGTAAGCGCGTTCACTGCATTTTCTCCATTGGTGTCTCACACATACACACTACTGTGTGCCCCTTTCCCTTTCTACCCCTGATAGTGTTATTTTTCACACATGCACACACGACAGCTTAGTCTCAAAATTCACTTAAAGTGAAAAGTACCCTTAAAATCTATTCAAATTTTCATTGAAAAGTAGCAGCAGGGTGTATGTCAGTAAAGTTAGGTCAGTAAAAAAATTATTTTGAAAATTCACTTTTCTTTACTAAAGTCAATGACCATGTATGTGTGCCATGTATAGTCTGCAAAAAAATAAAGAAAACAAAGCAAATTTATTGCATTGATTTATAATAACGTTATGTTATTTATAGACAATATAATGTCACCAAATAACTTTCTATAATTTTTTTTTTTAAAGTAAATAAATTTAGTTTTAAAAACTGAGATGACATCTTCTACACTTCTTATCTGCCCTTCTTTGAAATTCATCCAGCTCGTTCATGTCTTTTTATGGACTGACTCCAAGAAGTGGACTGTAAATCTGAGATTTGGATACCGTCATGCTTTATAAAGATAAATATAAAACATTATTTCGTGTCGTCATGTGTTCTTAATACCAGATAGTGACAATGAACATTATATGTCAGTTAAATGCCAATGAATCCTTCAATGAGCTGAGTCTGCTCTATGCGAGGGAAACGCTAGCTCTGTTACAGAACTACTAGCTGTCTGTAAAATTGGGCTAGTTCCAATTGCTGCTGTTTAACACTTTAAATGCCACTATCAATCACTGAAATGGTATTGTTTGCTATTACAAGTGTGCACTGATTCCTATAAACATCTCCATTAAGTGATCATGGGGAGCTGATGGGTGGCTGTGGCAGGTGAGCACCCACTGACATCCCCTATCACTGCCATCTGAGTCCTTTTATGAAGTCCATGGAGAATGTCAATATAGATTTGCAATTCAATCATTCAAAGACTGTGTGGGAGGCAAGAAACCCAAATGACCCTGATCAAAAGTTCACATACCCTGGTGATTTTGGCCTGATAACATGCACTGAAGTTGACACAAATGGGTTTGAATGGCTAATAAAGGTAACATCCTCACTTGTGACCTGTTTACTTGTAATCAGTGTGTGTGCATAAAAGCTGAGTGAGTTTCTGTGATCCAGACAGACTCTTGGATAATTCATCTAGCCACTGATGTTTTTGGATTGTGAGTCATGGGGAAAACAAAAGATCTTCGGGAAAAGATAGTTGAACTGTATAAAATAGGACAGTGATACAAAGAGATATCCAAGGAATTGATAATGCCAGTCAGCAGGGTTCAAACTGTGATTAAGAAATGGAAAATCAGGGACTCTATAGAAACCAAACCACGATCAGGTAGTCCAACTAAAATTTCGGCTACAATTGGCAGGAAAATAGTATGGGATGCAAAGAAAAACCTACAAATAACATCAGATGAAATACAGGACTCACTGAAAACTAGTGGTAAGGCTGTTTCTAGATGCACAATAAGGAGGCACTTGAACAAAAATGGGCTGCATAGTCGAGTCGCCAGAAGAAAGCCATTACTGTGCAAATGCCACAAAATATGTCGCCTACAATACACCAAACAACACAGAGACAAGCCTCCAAACTTCTGGAACAAGGTAATTTGGAGCGATGAGACCAAAATGTAACTTTTTGGCCACAACATAAAACGTTACATTTGGAGAGGTGTCAGCAAGGCCTATGATAAAAAGGAACACCTTTCCTACTGTAAAGCATGGAGGTGGATCGCTGATGATGTGGGGAAGTGTGAGTTACGGTATAAGGGTACAGGAAACTTGTTCAAAGTTGAAGGAAAGATGAATGCAGCACGTGATCAGCAAACACTGGAGGCAAATTTTCAGTCATCAGCCCAAAAGCTGCGCATGGGATATACTTAGACGTTCCAAAATAACAAGGATGCAGAACACAAGGGAAAGTTGACCTGTCATTGGCTACAGCAGAACAAAGTGAAGGTTCTGGAGTGGACATCTCAGGCTCCTGACCTCAATATCATTGAGCCACTCTGGGGAGAACTCAAGTGCGCAGTTCATGCAAGAAAGCCCAGGAATTTACAGGAACCGAAGGCTTTTTGCCAAAATGAATGGGCAGCCTTACCATCTGAGAAACTAAAGAGCCTCATCCACAACTGCCACAAAAGACTTCAAGCTGTTATTGATGTTAGAGGGGGCAATACACGGTATTAAGAACTGGAGTATGTAAACCTTTGATCAGGGTCATTTGGATGTTTTTGGTTGTCATTATGACTGAAAAAGAGAAAACTCAGTAGTATGGCAATAAATGGTTTTTGTGGTATCCTTCATATTCTCTGAAAAAAGGCCAAGAAAGTAAAAAATCTGATGGAGTATGTAAACTTTTGAGCACAACTGTAACAACAGTGAGGGAAGGTGGAAAGCCGTGTACTAAATCCCAATACAATGGGGGGAAGAGGACACCCTCAGGAAATATCGAAATACATATAGGGGCAAAAGCAGGATGCCATTGGCTATGGGACAAAAATTTCCAGAAGGGACATTCTTTTTCCCCCACTTTACCAGGATTCAGGCACAGCAGGGGTCCAGCCCACAGCAAGGAGGAATAGGCTAAGGGGTGAGAGTGAAACGGGGGAAGAAGGAGGAGGAGGCCAGCACCTCACTTTCCTTATACTCGTCACTGCCCACCAAGATCTGTTCCCTGAAAGGACTAAAAAAATAACTAGAAAGTAAAAAAAATAATACAAATAAGTAAATGTAAGCAATCAATAATTACTGTTTAAATGAGCAACATCTTCACAGTTAAAAAGAAATACATGAAAAAAAAACATATTTAGTTCTTCTCTGGTCCATAAAAGCAGAGGCACATCTAGAATTTCCAGCATCTGGGGCAAATTCTTAGTTTGTACACGGGTTAAGCTGTTTGAGTAGTTGTCATCTGACACCTTATATGTGGTTTGCATAGTTATAGCTACTCCTCCTAATTCTCTCAATGTTCCTATCATGAATTTGAAGTTGTCACTCTCCGTCCTGACTCAGCTCAGACCATGGCAGGAGAATTCCAAAAATCACAACATTTTGGAACATCCTTGTGTTCTGCCAAAATCTTGTGACTTCACATGTTTGTAGGCAGAATTCTCTCAACGAACCTTTGTTAAAGCATGTCCAACATCTTTGCTGGCATACCCACTACGTTTTCAGGGGGCAAAGATTTTGGTAACTTTTTTTCATTGTTTTTGTAGTGTGTTTGTAGTGTCATCTTTAAATAAGGAGCATATGCCACCCAGAGAATGCCAAGGATGATTCTTTTAGCTATTTACTGGCTTTTGAAGCCTGAAGTGGGCTAAAGAAGTGACAAAATATGGGATATATGCACAGCAATACCGTTTTTACATTGTTTATTATGTTCATTGTAGCGTTAATTTATCTTCAGATGGGTTCCAGGCTAAATACACTTGAAAAAGACGTTTCATACTTGAAGTATGAAAATCAGATATGAGAGGTCATGTCATGACAACTGTAGTTATCAAGCAGTGCAGAATCCTGACTGTTGCTGTTGGTGGGCTACATTGCTTAGATTTATAATTAATCCTCCTAACATAAATGCAGATGTTGTAATCCTTATCTTGTCATACAGCCTAATACTTTATTAACATAGCCCTTGCAAGCTATTATATCTTACAAGTTATGCATTGTTACATGTGTACAGTATCAGAAGCAAGAACAGTACATAAATACATCACCAGAACAACCACCAGTACATGAATGCAGTAGCAGACCCAACATCAGTACAATAATACCACTCTCAAACCATGATCAGTGCAAGAATGCATTACAAGAACCACCATCACTACAGTAATACTTCACGAGAACCAACATGACTATGTGTGATAAATTGCAATGTCAGGTCTGCCCCAAATACAATTGCATTCCATAAACCTATAATTCCTAGTATCTTCTTAAAGGCAGTCTGTTAGCACAAAATGACTATTCAAATCAAGTATAGGTTTCTCCGAGCCCAGGGTTTGACCTGGCCTTCACCGTTTAAGCTTTATACAGGATTCTGGACTTCCTCCATGGTCCCTGGGAAAGAACCACAGATTGAGCTGCTGTTCAGTGGCGCATACTGGCAAAAATGTTAACCAGGTAGCGGGGTCTGATCCAGGATGTCATATCAGGAACAGAATCATAAAACAAACAGGTAGTTAAATGATAAGCCAAAGTCAAAGAACAGGAATAATCAGGGCAAACAACAGGCGCACAGCACAAAGGTATAAGCCAATGATAGCAGAACCATTGATTGGCAAAGGGAATGGCTTTAGGGGTTTATATAGAGCAGCCCACTCTGTGCTGACAGCCAGTAGGAACCCAAATTAAGAAGATTAACCCCATAGCTTCTGGACTGGGCAGAGCCACAAGTTCCAGTGATGATATAGGATTGATGCTGTGAAACATGATCAGTAGGAAAGTTGCAGCGCCGTATAGTGACTGAAGCAGTAACCAGCACAGATGCTTCACACGGTAATAATTATATGGCTCACTTTTGTGTTTTTATTGCTTTACAAGCGGTCAATCATATAACATCAACTGGGTTATCTCTTGGAAACAATCTTGTTTTATATTTCTCCTAGGACATACAAGTGCATCTCAATAAATTAGGATATCATGAAAAAGTTACTTTACTTTAGTAATTCATTACATAAAGTGAAATGCATATATTAAATAGAGTTATAACACAGAGTGATCTATTTCAAATGTTTATTTCTGTAAATGTTGATGATTAAGGCTTAGAGACAATGAAAACCCAAAGGTCTTTAGCTCCGAAAATTAGAATATTATATAAGACCAACTGAGAAAAATGATTTTTATCTCATAAATGTTGTCCTAATGAAAAATATGTACAGTAAATGCACTCAATACTTGGTTGGGGAGCCTTGTACATGAATTACTGCATCAATGCGGCGTGGCATGGAGGCGATCAGATAGTGGCATGGCTGAAGTGTTATGGAAGCCCAGGTTGCTTTGATAGCAGCCTTCAGCTCATCTGCATTTTTGGGTCTGGTGTCTCATCTTCCTCTTGACAATACCCTATATATTCTCTATGGGGTTTAGGTCAGGTGAGTTTGCTGGCCAATCAAGCACAATGATACTGTGGTTAGTAAACCAGGTATTGGTACTTTTGGCAGAGTGTACAGGTGTACAGGAGTGTACTTCCTGCTGGATGATGAAATCTCCATCTCCAAAATGCTTGTCGGCAGAGGGAAGCGTAAAGTACTCTAAAATTTCCTGGTAGACGGCAGCGCTGACTTTGGTCTTGATAAAACACGGTGGACCTACACTAGGAGATGACATGGCTCCATAAACCATGGAAACTTCACAATAGACCTCAAGCAGCTTGGATTATGGCCTCTCCACTCTTCCTCCAGACTCTGGGACATTGATTCCCAAATGAAATGCAAAATTTACTTTCAACTGAAAACGACTTGGACAACTGAGCAACAGTCCAGTTCTTTTTCTCCTTGGCCCAGGTAAGACACTTCTTGCGTTGTCTATTGGTCAGGAATGGCTTGACACAAGGAATGTGACAGTTGTAGCCCATACGTCTGTGTGTGGGTGGCTCTTGAAGCACTGACTCCAGCAGCCTCCACTCCTTGTGAATCTCCCCCAAATTTTTGAATGGCATTTTCTTAACAATCCTTTCAAGGCTGTGGTTTTCCTGGTTGCTTGTGCACCTTTTTTTTCTATACTTTTTCCTTCCACTCAACTTTCCAATAATATGCTTGGATACAGCACTCTGTGAACAGCGAGCTCCTTTAGCAATGACCTGTTGTGGCTTACCCACAAGGAGAGTAAGCCACAAAAGGTCATTACTAAAGGAGCTGGCTGTCAAGTCAGCAGTCTTCCCCATGATTGTGTAGGCTACTGAACCAGACTAAGAGAACATTTTAAATGCTTAGTAAGCCTTTGAAGGTGTTTTGTGTTAATTATTCTAATTTTCTGAGATAATGACTTTTGGGTTTTCTTTGGCTGTAAACCATAATCATCAACATTAACACAAATAAACACTTGAAATAGATCTATATAATATATGTGTTTCACATTTAGTACTGAATTACTGAAATTATCTTTTTGATGATATTCTAATTTATTGAGATACACTTGTAGATGTCATTGAGAGGGATCGTTTGCAGCATATTTCAATCAATTAAGCAAATTGGGGATAAGGAGTATTGTGGCACCCTTTGGGAAGGTGGCCACAACAGAGCATAGCAGCTAGGATTGTTAAGTTAGTCACTGCGCACCAACACCCCAAACCCACACAGTTCGATCCTAAGCCCAAGCTACTTCATGTCGGGCAAGGAATGGTGGGAGGAGCTAAGTGGTGGGTGGAACGTAGAACAGAACCCAAGAAGGGGTGGAGGAATTGGAGTAAAATCCAGGAACACTAAGTTGGAGAAAGGTTCCCTGGAGGGTGGTGAAGTGGGAAGCATCCCTAAACAGAGACACCCATCAGCTAATCAGTGACAGAGACCAGGCTGACAATAGTGGGGCCCGGCGGCCTGCACTACTGATGGCTGGCTTGGGACCCAGGCTAAAACCAAGGAAAGACTGAAGGACCCAGGTGTACCCAACTCCCAGGACACTGGTGGCTGGGCCAGAACCAGAGTGCCGGCTCTGTAGATGTGGACGGGAAGCTTTAGGCCCTAACCACAGGAACTACGGTGGAGTGCGGGGTCTCTATGTCCCGAGTTAGTGACCCAGAGAGGGGTAACACATTGAGAGCCCGTGACAGCCGGACCATAACTCGTATGCGGAATGGAGAGCAAGAGGGCCTCAGAGGTACACGGAGAGGGAGTTCCGCAGACAAGCCATCCCAGCTGCTGTTAGAGCCCAGGTCCTCTACAACTGCTGTAGACAAACTGTGAAGTAACTGAACTGTTCTGCTTGAAGTTAAGAGTAAAAGCCTGGTAGAGCCCAGTATGGTGTGGACTGTTTGTTTGCAGAAAAGAAACTTTGTACTTAATCTACACATATGGTTGCCCTGGGGACCAGCCCTACCCGTGGAGCGCTCACCATCTCGCTGCACCCACGATCACCCTAGTGGTCCCGTTAGCGGCGGTAACCTCATATAGCCACACACTATGGGTGGAATCATGATTTATTCTTTTACCAAAAAACTATTTAATTTTTATTTTTCCTCTTTTTATTGATCGCCCGGGATCACTGTGACCACCCAGCCAGTGCAGACGACGTTGAGAGGTCCCGGTTCCGAGTACCCCACAGTCCCATTGGGTGGCTAAGTATCTCTTGCTTTGTTTAGTTTGGCTCATTAATATGTTGAGTAGGTGACATATCATACCACATTTCTGTAAATTTTCCAACTGATTTTAAGGTTTGTTGAAACTGGACTTAATGTGAACACACTTACCATAAGTTGATTGACACATAAAATCAAACTTAACAATTTTCTTGAAGATAAAGCTCTTTTTAAAGAACCTTGTAAAAACATTTTGAGTTTGATTCTTGAATTCATCTCAGGCTTATCTATAAGAGAGCACCGACTAGGAAAATAAGACACTAAACTGTAGCAAAAGAGCACATTAAAGAGCCTAATATCAATTCAATATCAGCTCCAGTATTACATCTGAGCACTCTGTGTCAGCATATTTCTGATTAAAGATAGATGGCAAATAGAAGTGTTCATCAGCAATAGTATATTTATAAAAAAAAATCATTACCACAAAGTGCACATTGCGCATATCTGAAATAACGTAATACTATTTGCTTATTGAAACACAAAACTGGTCTATTTTCTACACTTCAGAGGAATGGTAAAAACACAAAAACAGAAAGAAAGTTCTGATGGACAATAATGGCATATAAATTAGATCAAGAGTGATATCAAATAAAATGCCCAGTCTAGCATAAAACACACATTTATTTTTACAGCAAACTAATATAAAGAATGTATGCACTAAAACTCCACTAATGGAGCACTTAGGAGGGTTGACCATCCACTTAAGTTATCTCAAAATTTTTATGAAGTCATAAAAGAAGTAATATTCACCTTACTAGTCCGACTGTTATTATTCCAATGCAGTTTAGGTGTCGCACAATGGTTTTTAGTTTCTGCTCCATCTGTACAGATATGTGACAGCTGGAGCTAACAATTGGTTCCAGCAATGACCAACCTGTGATTGTCTATAGTAAGGGCCAGTTACACGCTTCAATGTGTCGGTGATCCAAACAACGATCCGACTTGACCTATATCGCTGGAACGCTGTTCAATGATCGCCGGTGAGGTGTCACACGTACTGATATAGAGAACAACGCAGCAACGATTCCGCGACAAGCGAATGATACTTGCGTTCGTTTGGTTGCCTACGTCCTCCAATTCTGAATAGGTGAAGTCGTTAATGACATCGTTATCAAGGTGTCACACACACCGATGCTGCAGGTTGAACGAACGATCAATGACCGATTTATGGTACGGTTCATAAACCTCCGATCAACGATCAGCCGACTTATCGTTGGTTGATTCTACGTGTCACACACAACGACGTTGTTACGATGTTATTGCTCCGCCCCAAACCCGTTATGTACCAACAATATTGTTAACGATATCGTAGCGTGTAACGGGCCCTGTAGTCTCATGGAAGGAAGGAGAGAATATGTAAGTACATGGGAAGCATTAGTATAGGAGTATGGGATTAGTTATGTATTTTAGGCCATTTTTGACCTTGCAGTTCTTTTATTGTACCACATTTCATAATAGCCATGTGTCTGTTACTCAACTTCCACAATTCCACAACCAGGGTTTGCTTCCTTTCTCCCTGACAGGCTGTTCCCTCTGTGCTAATGTACATAGGATTTCTATTAAAGTTGGCAAGCACCTCTGATGTCATCATCCAAAACCTTTTAACGGATGGCCCAGGCCGCTGTACATTACCTGAGTATTCAGGTAATAATTCACACTCCTACCATCAGGTCCAATTCTAATATTTTTGCTGCCTGAGGCAAATATTTACATGGCAATGTGCACATGCAAAGCTTCTGTAAAAAAGCACTTGGATGTGACAATATTCTAATAGAGCTAAGAAAGTCTTTTGAAGCAGGAGTTGATGTCATCACATGCCTTGTGTCGACAGATATGTACAATTGACAAATGGCCAAAGGACTGGATAAGATAAGCATTTATTCCTATTCCAAAGAAGTGAGATGCTATTGGCTGTGGAAACTATCAGTCTATTTCGCTTATACTTCATGCCAGCAATATACTATTCAAAATCCTACAAGACAGCTACAGCCTTGCTTTGACAAAGAGATGCCAGAGGAACAAGCAGGATTCAGAAAAGGCAGAGCAATAAGAGATGTAATTGCTAACATAAGATGGATAATGGAAAAGGGCAAAGAATATAACAAGGAGCTCTATTGTTCCTTCATCGACTATGACAAATCCTTTGACTGTGTTGATCACCATAAACTTTGGTTTACCATGAAGGATATGGGTGTGCCAAACCATCTGTTTGGCCTCATTAGGAACCTTTACATTGACCAAGAAGAACCAAACTGAACACGGTGACACAGCATGGTTCATAGAGCGAGGTGTCAGACAAGGTTGCATCCTTTCATCAATTCTCTTCAATTTATATGCAAAAGCTATTTTCAGTAAGGCTGGACTTGCCAAAAAAGAAGGAATCGAAATTTCTGGACTTTGCATCAACAATCTTAAATACACAGATGACAGAACATTGATAGCAACAAGCATAAATGGAATAAAAGACTTATTAAAGAGTGTCAAGATGAAAAGCTCAAACATGAGACTCCTACTCGGTACAAAGAATTCAAAGACATTGACTACTGCAAGCACAACCAGTACACTTTTGAGATGGACGGAGAAAAACTTGAAGTTGTAAAATACTTCAACCTACTTGGATCAATGATCACTCAAGATTCAGTGACAACAACAGAAGTCAAAAGGGGACTAGCTATGAGCAAATCAACAGAGAATTCACTGGACAAGGTCTTCAAATCGAGAAATGTTTCACCTGTGACAAAGACATGGCTTGTACGTAGTCTGTTTTTTTTCTGTGGTTACATATGGATGTGAAACCTGGACGATAAAGGAATAAAACAGAAATAGAATCAATGCCTTTGAAATGTGGTGCTGGAGTAGGATGTTATTATATTGGATGGTGAGAAGAACAAACAAATCAATTTTGGAACAAATCAAACCAGATATGTCACTCGAAGCTATGGTCACAAAGGTATGCCTAGCCTTCTTTGGACACATCATACGAAGAAAACAAGCACTGGCGAAGGCTATCATGATCGGAAGAGTGAAGGAAAACAGTGAAGAGGAAAACCAGCAACCCAATGGCTTGATGCTATCATGAAAATGGTGGAGAAGCCCCTTGTGAACCTATCTAGGTTGCATAAGATTGATCTTCCTGTAGAGAGTTCATCCATCAAGTCACCAGGCTCGAGATTGAGCTGAAGGCTGTTAAATAAAATTAAAAATTAGCCATACATAAATTTTGGTTGCAATTATTTATAATATTATTTATTCTGTTTATTGTCGTGTTACTGCCTTGTTACTGTTTAGCCCCCAAAAATCTAAATTTTAATATTCATAAACTTGTTAGTATTTTGTAAACCTACCTTTGCCTCTTTCAAAGATGCCTAAATCCATCAGGACATACTCTAGATCACATTGAAGCATGCATTGATGGAAATCTGATCCCAAATCTCTTCTGCATATTCCCAATCTTGGCGCATACTGGTCGACTCACTTGGGTATGTATGCAGCTTTATTTTCAACTGTACCCACAAGTGTTTGGTTGGGCTGAGTTCTGAGGACTGTGGGCACCAATCAAGCACCTCTACTTCATTGTAATTGAACCATTTTTTGCCAGTTTTGATGTATACTTTGGGTTGTTGACCTGCTGGAATGCTATACCTTCTTTTCATACCCATAGTACTCAAGTGAATAAAGTAACTCGTCTTGTAGGATACTCACATATAGCTCAGCAATGAGACCACCTTCGATCCAATGCTTTTGGCTGTGAAAAAAACCCATATCATCAGGCTTCCTGCATCAGATTTGACAGTTCCTTCAATTCTTGACACGTTAACCCCTTTCTCCCTTATTTCTTCCAGACCTATTTGCACGCATAAAAGCCTAGTCTAATGTTCAACTCATCTCTCCAAATCATCCATTTGCAATTTTTATTGCTAACTTTGCATACTTTTTTTTTACAAACTCAAGTCGATGCTTCTTATGACAATATTGAAGCGAGGTTTCTTCACTTTTTTCAAGACACTATCATTTGTTGTTTCTCTTTTTCTCATCAGTGTTTTGCAGTAGCATTAACTGGAGCCCTATGGGCCAGTGATTACAAGCACTGAGTTTATAAGTGTGACTGAGTGTGGTGCTATCTGAATAGTGCAAGAAAAAATTTCTCATCCACTCACAGCATCGACCAATGAGCACTCAACACATTAAGTAAATCTCAGCTCGTCATTAACGACAGACTGCCTCCGGTCACTGCTGATCTGGGGAATCTGATCAACAGCGTGTGTGCCCATGATGCTTAGACATGGGGTCCTGGACGGCCCTTCCACCTGATGATGTTGGTGATCTTCCCGTGTAAATGCCGCTGCACGTGCTCATGATCAGCGTTCTGAGTGTCGCACCCCCAAGGACCGGGGTACTCGAGACCGGGCCGTACTGTCTCTAGGATGTCAGGGTGTTGTGGCCTGATCCCGTTGTCCTAGGTGCGGCAAAAAAAAGGGTAGTAGTTTATGGGATTTCGTGACGTCACCCATGGTGTGTGGGCAGCGTGGACCGCCCCTGCTGTATTCCTGCTGGGGACAACGATTAGGGGCAGCCCGGAAGGTGAGCCCTCCACGGGTAGGGCTGGTTGTCCCCAGGACAGGTGTGATGGGGGTTATGGGCTCTGGGTGCTGCACTTGTCTCTTCCTCTGCAACTCCTGCAGCCAGTATGCAGAATCAGTTAGTCTGTGGCCCCGCAGGTAGAGGCCCTACTACAGTTCATGAAATTATAGTCTCACACACTTTTGAGCTGACCGGGTACTTTACATGTGGCTCAGCGACACTGTTACAACATTCACAGTTCTGTACACTCTTTGTGGACCGGCTCTCACCACAATTGCGGGCCTGGGTTCTCAGTGCAGCTCAGACGGTTCCTCTGCATCACTCCCCTCAAGGTACCATGAAGGCCTTTCAGTTCTGTACCTGACCTCACCTACGGGTTCGGTCCGGCCGTCACGGGCTCTGTAGTGAGTAGTCCCCTGTCTTGGGTCACTAGCCCTAGTACGATGGCTTTATCCTACTCCTTAGTGGAAGTTAGGTCACCGGTCATAGAGTCCCTGCACCCCGCCGGGATGTCTTGTGGTTAGTGCCGTGTAGTTTCCCCTGTCACTTCTACAGAGCCGGCTCTCTGGATGTCCTGGAGTAGCCACCAGTGACCCACATTGTTTGGGCTCACCTGGCTCCTTCTGTCTCTCTGGTTTCAACTTTAGGGTCTATCGGCTTGGGGATCGTTTCCTTTTCCACCCTCCAGGGCAAGCTCCCTCCAGGGCAAACTACCTCCAGGGAATCCTCAATCGATTGTCTCACCCAACTTAGCGTTCCAGTGTTTTATTACTGTTCCTCCACCCACTTGTCCGTAGTTTTTTCTACTTCCCACCCACACGCCTCTAAACTCCTACCATCCCTTCCCAACATAGAGTAATTGGCTTAGGGTCGTAGTGTGTCTGTGTGTTTTTTTTTGTGAGTTGACTGTCTTAGCTCGTCTAGCTGCAGTTCACCCTGTGTCCGCCCGGTCGCAGGGGCGCCACATGAGCATGGCGGCTTTTGGTTGCTTTCTCCTGCTGAGATCGCAATTATCTCTGCAGGAATAAATTAACATACTGCAGCTTGGTAAGTGCCCGGCATATCAGTTTACACTTCTGAGAAAACAAACATGGTAGAAACGAGATTTCTGTAAATCCCATCCACTGTGCTTGTATTTGTACAACACAGCATTTTGCACATAGCGAAAACACGCTAACTCCAAAATGCTGCAAACACTGATCACTGGCATGGGGCCTAATTTCTCGCTGTCCCCCTCTTGCACACTGGGAGGAGAAGAGGCAGTGAGATCAAGAAACAATATCGATTGGAGGAAACATGTTCTGCACAGGATGCATGTAGTAGCATTAGGAGGTTTGACTAGAACAGAGGTGTAACTATGCAGGCTATGAGGCAGCGTGTGCACTCAAAGTTTATATACAAAATAAACTTTATTTAAAATGTAAAAACTGCCTAATGATGCCCTTGCACATAGAGCTGTGAAGCTCAGTGTTGGCAACTCCTTCTCTGCTATGTACTGTCTCCTGCATCATAGAGCCAGCGGCAGCATCAGCACTCATAGGAGAGGAAGGAAACACATTCCAGTGACTTTTGAAAATTTCCCCCCACCTCGGTTTACAAATGACTCAGGTACAGGCCCCTTTTTTCACCTTTTAGTATTGACACTGATGCTAGCACTATGATAGACCAAGAAGTTGCAGCAGTTTTTCGGCTTGCACTGCTCCGGGTGCCTGTGCAGCTGCACCAGAGGAATGGCAGCCCCTGCTTCTATGATTGCGTCTTTGTGCAGTGATAGAACGTTTGCTATTGGGCACCATGATTTCTATGTATTCTCCTGTTCAGGGGCATTATTGCAGTAAATTGGCACAATGGTGGAGGCATTATTATGAGGAGACAGATTAGGAAATCGTTATTATAATAACAGCACAGGGGGCACATGCATTGTCTATGGGGCTTGCGGTCCGGTGCGGCAAGCGCAGTTACGCCAGGTCGGCCGGATCTGGCACTTGGGGGCCGCGAAAAAAAAAAAGCTGGAAGCAGCGTTTTTTTTTATTGCGGCCGCAAGTGCTGCATCTGCAACATCCAGCAGAACGGCACTTGTCACACCGGACTGCAAGCCCCATAGAAAATGCATGCGGCTTGCCGGATCTGGGCCACAAGTCGGCCGTTAGGCGGCTAATCCGGCAGATGCAGTGCCACCTGCCAGATCGGATGCAAACATCAGCAAAACGCTGATGTGAAAGGCGCCTTAGAATATCATCAAAAAGTTAATTTATTTCAGTAATTCAATATAAAAAGTGAAACGTGTATGTTATATAGAGTCATCAAGTGTTTTTTTATGTAAATGTTGATGATCATGGCTTGCAGCCAAGTAGGGATGATAAAGGGTTAAAAATTGCACATCCACATTCCACGAGGCATCAAAGTGTGAATATATTGCTTTATTAGTCAACGCGTTTCAGGGCTACCAGAAACGCCCTAAAACATGGCGATATTGCATTGATTTTTAATGAAATTCTAATTCAGTGAGGTGCACTAGTATTAGTAGTAGTGACTCCAGTCTAGAGAACAGGGCGTGGACAGCATGAGGGCTAACTTTCAGTCCCAGTCCACCCATGAGACAACAAAAAAAGTGCTACTCCCTAGCTTATGAATCAAAGACTCATTGTAATGAGCCAATCACTAAGCCAGCTTCACTTGATGATAAACTTCAATACAACTGATTCTAACTTTAAAGGGGTTATCCACTATACAGACAACCTCTTCTCAATCATTATGTTTCACTTAAGCAAAATAATAACACCTATAATCACGTCTGGTACAGGCACTGTTCCAGAGGTGTTGGCACTGGCTGTCCCGGGACTCACGTAACATTATGTTATGTTAACAAGTGACTCAGCAGCTGCTGCACTCTCCCCTCCTTCGGAACAATCAGATATATACAGAGGAAGCGAGAGAGCAACCACAGCTCTAAGTTTCTCCAGCTGGCAATTATGTCCAAGGAAAGGATAGTGACGCAGACGCTTATTGGCCACTGGTATTACCTGACATGATGTTATGTAAGTCCCAGGAGAGCCAGTGCCAACACTGTTGGAACGGTGCTTGTATCGGAGGTGAGTATAGGCATTATTTTTTTTAATTGGGGGAAACATTTTGAGAAGCTTTTGTTCAAGCGATGGACAACCCCTTTAATCAAGCATATTCATTTTCATGACAATTTAACTGTTTCCAT
This sequence comes from Allobates femoralis, assembly GCA_033576535.1. Classification (NCBI taxonomy): domain Eukaryota; kingdom Metazoa; phylum Chordata; class Amphibia; order Anura; family Aromobatidae; genus Allobates; species Allobates femoralis. Next base: position 792,238,321 of record JARQOC010000003.1, on the reverse strand, counting down.
TTACAATATAAATAGAATATATAATTCCCTGTCCTTCCTTTAACAGCTCATTACTGCACTTTATACGATAATAATTTACTCAATGGTTCAATGATAAATGAAGAAATGTCTGCACAAGTCAGAAAAAATAACAATTATTAGATTTGCTATGGATTGAAGAAAAATTAACATTTGTTTCATGAAAGTGAAATCCATAACATTATTTTCCCTAAAGTGCTTTAGTTAATTCCAAACATTCAAATCTGTTTCATGCTTAATTTCCATGTTATCTTTTTTAGTTTTTTTATTATTTATTGTATAACTTACTCCAGTTGAATTGTCATGCTGAAGATATTGTCTTAAAGGGAACCTGTCACCTGGATCTAAGCCCCTACACTATCACTACCTGTCCCTGCACCTTCCTTGCTGCTCCCTATCTATCCCTCTCTGAGCTAAATCCACCCTATAAAACAGCAGAAAAATAACTTATAACTTACAGAAGTCCCTGAGCCTGGGGACTGAAAAGGCGGGCCAAGGCTCCATTCTGCCCCATCAAGGAGGGTCCCGCTGGGCGGCATTATTCTTTCTTCATCGCTGCCTCCTCCATTTGGAATCTCCCACCCGCTTTACACCTATCATGTTGTGGTGATGCGACCTCGATGTGTCCCCTGACCGGGACACAGCATATGGGAGATTGTATCTTCTGCTCGGTAGCAGCACACACAGGGTGAGGTGCTACTAGAGCTGAGTGCTGATTGAAAGCACTGATGCCCAGGTGTGCGGGTGAATAGGAGATGATCTGAGCTGCCCTGGGCTGTGGGGAGGGGGTGGAGTGTGTCAGGACAGCAGCAGGAGCTGCGGTGTAGAGAGCTGTGTGAAGATTTAACACAGCCTGTGAGCTCTCTCAGCGTGGACATCCATGAGGCTAATGAGCGGACGGTAAGGAGAGAAAGGTTGTGTGCTGACCTAACACAGCCTACCCGTGAGAAGGTACAGAGCTTCTATATCAGCTGTTGGGATTGTATGAGGTTGTACTTGGCTGTGCCCCGGAACCTGGAGGTCTGTGAATACCTGAACTGTGCCATTAACCTGTGTGCTGTGTGAGTAAATACCTGAGTCACTGCCTTCTGTCGTGCAGATCCTAAACGCTACCTTACAGTGTAAAGCGGGTGGGAGATTCCAAATGGAGGAGGTGGCGATGAAAAAAAGAGTAACACCGCCCAGCGGGGTGTGTGCTGCTGCATCGCGGAGGGCAGAATGGAGCCTGGGCCCGCCTTTTCAGTCCCCAGCCTCAGGGTCTGCTGTAAGTTATATGTTATTTTCTGCTGTTTTATAGGGCGGATTTAGCTCAGTGAGGGATAGATAGGGAGCAGCTAGGAAGGTGCAGGGACAGGGAGTGATAGTGTAGGGGCTTAGATCCAGGTTCCCTTTAAAGTGGTTAGATACTGTGGCCCCAATTAATCAACACCAACGATCTTCACATTGGTCTGGATGGGTCGATGTAGAGTGTGAGATTCCTGATCCATTAGCAGGTGTATGCAGTTAATCCACTTTAAGCTGTTAAAAAATGGCGTGAAAACGGCAAAAGTCGCTAAATTTTAGCACAGCCACGAGTTGTGGCAAACATTTGTGCACATTATTTTATGGCACTTCTTATTATATATCTACAGTGAGTACGGAAAGTATTCAGACCCCTTTAAAGTTTTCACTCTTTGTTTTATTGCAGCCATTTGGTAAATTCAACAAAGTTCTTTTTCTTCTCATTAATATACACTCTGCGCCCCATCTTGACTGAAAAAAAAAACAGAAATGTAGACATTTTTGCAAATTTATTAAAAAAGAAAAACTGAAATATCCCATGGTCATAAGTATTCAGACCTTTTGCTCAGTATTGAGTATTTGCACCTTTTAAGCTAGTACAGCCATGAGTATTCTTGGGAATGATGCAACAAGTTTTTCACATCTGGATTTGGGGATCTTCTGCCATTCTTCCTTATAGATTCTCTTCAGTTTCGTCAGGTTGGATGGTGAACGTTGGTGGACAGACATTTTCAGGTCTCTCCAGAGTTGCTCAATTGTGTTTAGGTCAGGGCTGTGGCTGGGTCAGTTAATAATGGTCACAGAGTTGTCCTGAAGTCACTTCTTTGTTATTTTAGCTGGGTGCTTAGTGTCATTGTCTTGTTGTAAGGTGAACCTTCAGCCAAGTCTGAGGTCTAGAGCACTCTGGAAGAGGTTTTCTGACATCATATCTCTGTACTTGGCTGCTTTCATCTTTCTTTCAGTTGCAGCCAGTCATCCTGTCAATGCAGCTGAAAAACAACCCCATAGCATGGTGCTGCCACCACCATATTTCACTGTTGGGATTTGTATTGGGCAGATGATGAGCAATGCCTGGTTTTCTCCACACGTACCTTAGAATTATCACCAAAAAGTTCTATCTTCATCTAATCAGACCAGAGAATCTTATTTATCATAGTCTGGGAGATTTTTTTTCAAACTGTATGCAGGCTTTCATATGTCTAACACTGAGAGGCTTCTGTCGGGTCACTCTACCAGAAAAGTCCGACTGGTGGAGGGTTGCAGTAATAGTTGACTTTGTGGAACTTTCTCCCATCTCCCTACTGCATCTCTAGAGCTCAGCCACAGTGATCTTGGAGTTCTTCTTTACCTCACTCACCAAGGCTCTTCTCCCATGATTGCTCTATTTGGCTGGACGACCAGGCCTGGGAAGACTTCTGGTAGTCCCAAACATCTTCCTTTTAGGGATTATTTGACCACTGTGCTCTTAGGAACCTTGAGTAACTGCAGAAATTCTTTTGTAACCTTAACCAGATCTGTGCCCTGCCACAGTTCTGTCTCTGAGCTCCTTTGGCAGTTCCTTTGACCTCATGATTATTATTTGGCCTGACATGCACTGTAAACTGTGAGGTGTATGCCTTCCTAAATCAAGTCCTATCAGTTTAATTAAAGACAACTGGACTCCAATAAAGGAGTAGAACCATCTCAAGGAGGATCACAAGGAAATGGACAGCATGTGACTTAAATATAAGTGTCTGAGCACAGGGTCTGAATACTTATGACCATGTGATATTTTAGTTTTTCTTTTTTAATAAATGTGCAAAATTTTCTACATTTCTGTTGTTTTCAGTCAAGATGGGGTGCAGAGTGTACATTAATGAGAAAAATATGAACTTTTTTGAATTTACCAAATGGCTGCAATGGAACAAAGAGTGAAAAATGTAAAGGGATTTTCCATACCCACTGTATAATAGGATCTCCCCTGCACTTGTTAGTAAAGTGTTCCTCACAGACTGCTTTCCATTCCTCAAAGTGCTGAGTAAGGAGAAACATGTGACCACACCTTTCCATCAATCTCCTTCAAGGAAAAAAAATATTTTCTATGTACAGTGTTTTTGCAATTAGGGGAGATTAATGGGCAACTCTGGTCCCTTCATCAGGGACATATGTTAGTTTCCCAATACCATATTCTTGACATATTTGTTAAAATAAAGATGAACTGGACAACCCCTTTAACCTTAAAGTGAGACTATCATTTATTATGGTCTTACTCGATAAGGTGGCTTCTGGTAGTCTTATGTCAGGGTAATCAGCATGGATCAGAGACAGATGTATTGGAGCTGGAATAGCAGGACAGCATGAAGATCTACCTATACAATAGGCAGGGACAGAGGTCATGACCACGCCTATAGGTGGAGGGGCATGCAACTCCAATGAGTACCTCAGCTAGATGTGTGTATGAGGCCACACAGTCGTCCACAGAAAGTAGTGTGATTTTCAAACACATAATTAAGTTAAAATACAAATATATGTTGCATAACATTGGTGAATGAAGTTGTGATGCTATTAGAGTCATATTTAATATTTTATGTGACTTCCATGAGCTTGAAGGACTGCATCCATGCTGTTCAACAATGATTCATACAATTTATTAAAGGGAACCTGATCTCGAAAAATGCGCATCAGCAAAGGGACGGTAAAGCCGCTATGACACGATTTTCATCATAGCGGCTTTACAGCCCCTTTGCTGACGCGCACAGGCTCTCTGCTCTCTAGAAGGCCCATCGGGGTGTGCATAATTACCAAGCAGGGGGCGGGGAGAAGCAGAAAGGAACGCCATTTGCGGCTTCTCAAATAATGAGAAGCCGAAGATCAGAAGGTATAAAAAGAACTTTTATAAACTTTGCAATATCGCTTTACACACACAAAGGGATGGCTACAAATGTATTAGCATGGTGCAGGGACAGGTATAAAGAGGCTGGGGGCTCATTTTTCGAGGTCAGGTTCCCTTTAATGAAGTCATCAGGAATAACAAAGAATGCAGTCTTACATGAATTCATCTAGATTCTTTGTTTTTGTCTTCCAAGCTTCCTCTTTCATCCTACCCCAAACATGCTCAATGATGTTCATGTCTGGTGACCTGGCTGGCCAGTCCTTGAGCACCTTGACCTTTTATTTATGGAGGAACTTTGTTGTAGAGATGGATGTATGAGATGGAGCACCATCCTGCTGCAAAATTTGACCCCTTTTATGATTTGGAATGTAGGAGGTAGCTAATACTTCTTGATATTTTAGACTATTGATATTGCCTTCCACCTTGCAAATGTTTTGAACACCCCCATACTGAATGTAACCCAGACCATGATCTTTCCACCACCAAATTTGGATCCATACTGGCTCCAGTAGGTCTCCTGCAGTATTTGCGGCGGCTGTGGTGTAATTTTACTGAAGATTCATGAGAGAAATCCACCTTCTGCCACTTTTCCAGCATCCATCTGTTTAGCAGGCTGTGGGACTTTGCAAATGCCACACTTTTTTTATTTGCCTTTTGTTTAGTGTTGGCTTCTGGGCACTGATTTGACCATGGAGGCCATTTCGTGACAGAATCCTGCAAACTGTTCTAGTTGACACAGGGACTTGAGGTGACCAGGCCTGTTGGAACTTTGCTGCAGTGGAAGAGGGGCTTGCTTTGGATTTTCTAACTAACAAACGTTCCTCTTGAGCATGTCTTGCGGGATCTGCTGGACCTGGTCTTGTCAAACACATCTCCAGTCTCTTCAAATCTTTGTTTGTACTTGACGCTGAGACACATTAAAGGTGCCAGCCACCTCTGCAGTGGATCTGGTCTTCAGCTACTTGATAATCAAGGCTTTGGTCGCAGGGTAGCTTTTTGGCATGTTGTCAGAGCTCAAGTTGCAGTTCAAGTGAAGGTCTGGGGTGCTGGTTTCTTTTTATACACACCCACTAATTAACCGATCATTTACGGAGCACAGGTGAGGATGTAAACTAGGATTGGGTGCATTATATTACCAGGCGACAAAACTTTTGTATTGCCAAAATCTGACCATTCTGTGTTCATTAAATGATCAATATTTCAGCATTGATATCAATTTATTTGGGAGGGTTTCAGCTTTCAAAAGAGTAATTTATAAAACCAATGGATGAATTTAATGTCAGGTTATAAGCTTCTATTTACATAACATGGATAAGCATGAAAAAACGATGAAAAAACAAATGCAAAAACCGTATAAGTGTCACACAAAAGGCGCTCTGCTGTAAAAATTATAAATAGCAAGTTCCGTGACAAAAAACAGGGCCTTTTGGTTTATACGTTTTTGCAAGAAAATGTACAGTAAGCTGCCTCACCAACTTCACGGTGGGCCCTGGTAGAGACAGTCCTAACTCTGTCCCTAGTACTACGTTAAAAACCTGCCAATGTGTACATACCTCTAGGCAGGACGCGGGAGAGCACAGCAAAATCTCACCTTGTGAGGGAGTGTGGCAGGCAGCTCTGTGTGCAGACTTCATAAGGGAGGGGCAGGTGCCTCCAATTTCTGCTGTACCAGCAGGGTTAAACATGAAGCCAAAGAATATGAGTCTGCACACATTGGAAGCAGCAGTGTGAACTGCGACCAATCCCCACCAAAAACATGAAAAACAAATGCAAAAACTGTATAAGTGTCACACAAAAGGCGCTCTGCTGTAAAAATTATAAATAGCCAGTGCCGTGACAACGTACACGAACACAGCGTGCGAGGATGGACAGGAGGACCCACGGTGATGAAGACGCTGGATGGTAAGATAATGCAGGGGGGGGGCTCTGCACAGTATGGGGGGCGAGTGCCACTGGGGGCTGTATGCACGGCTCCCCCTGCCGCTGTGATGGGCGGGGGGAGCCGTGCATATCTAATGAGCGGCACCACGTGATGGGCCGCTCAGTCAGCAGCCTCACCCCGCCTCCTCCAGCCACCCCAGCACCCACACACCATGTTGACCCGTGTATAAACCGAGGGGGGGACTTTTCAGCCCAATTTTTGGGCTGAAAAACTCGGCTTATACACGAGTATATATGATATGCACTTTACAGTGATCATATTGATTACATTATAAATAAGATACATACACATATACAGGAATTTTATTGAAATTGATGCTCATGCTCTTTTTATGTGGCTGATAAGCGGCTTGAACCTGTAACAGCCCCGCAGGTAGTCTTTTGTTGTAGAGAATTACCACTAGACCATCTTTGCTGTGCTAGTTCAGTGAGAGCGCACACATATCACTTTTTTCACTATTTTTTCACATTTTAGCACATAGAATTTTATTTTTTTGCATATTGGCACTTTATATATTTATGCACTTTATAGTGATCATATTGATTATATTATAAATAAAACACTTACACATATACAGAGATTTTATTGATATTGATGTTAACAGTGTGCATGTCGCGATAAGCTAAATATTGGATGGTCTCCTGGGGAACAATACGTACAGTTCAGGAATACATCCCTCTGTTTCCTTTTTTAAAAAATACACCTATATGATATTTTATATATGAACAATGGAAATAAAACTATACTGTTGTATGAAAATATAATATTCCTCTTTCTTGTAAATAAATGGTGGGATACAGGTCTCTTGCAACTATTGAGCACAATCATTGTGAATATACTTTGTTATATGTATAAAAATGTATTTTATCTGAGTATTCCAATAAAGTAAAACATTTTATATTCTAATTATTGGCTGAAAGTCTCTTTTCATATATAGGTTTTTTCTCAGATGGAGTTTAAGCCCTAAGTATTTCTTATTGGCCATAAATAGGTAATTTTTTCAGTACCATAAGAGTTTAGAAAGAGCGACAATCCCTGGAGGAGCCGTCCTGTATGACACAGACTAACAATGATGGGAATGGATGTGTGTGTCTATGTGTGTGTGCTCTGTGTATATGTGTAATATATAGTGTTGTGTCACATACTGTGTGTTGTGTGTATGTAACATCCACATTTATAAATCCCAGCAGCACAGACTAAAGTTCCTAGGAGTAAACAGGTCGGCAGTCGCCCAACAAATGAGCAAATTGCTGCTCATCATCGGGTGATTGGATGTTTATGCAGGAACAAAAACCCTTTCTCTCGGCTGCACATTGCAGGCTGCAAACTGCAGAAGTGCTGCCCCCCGCCGATAACATATACTGTAGAGGACAGATTGCTCTACCGGTGATTGGTCTGCACCCATTATTCTTCATCATCCTGTGTAAAAAGTCTGGAAGCAAGCGCTGAATGACTTGAATATTATAGATCGCGCTCATTCACCAGTCTGAATTTGGTGCTTGTAAATGTACCCTAAATGTCTGAGGGTGACAGTGCAATATGTGAGCATTTAGGGCCCACTATAACATTTTGCCCTGGGCCCCACTTTGCCTAAAACCGGCCCTGTGTGTATGAATATGTGTTTTTCCTAATATTTTGTCATACCATGCCTGATGAAAAGATGTGAGAAGTCTCGAAAACTTGCTGCTTTGTAACATCAATTACTTTATTTTTGTTAGCCATTAAAAGGTATCACAGCTACAAGATTACTATTTTGTGTCTCCCACTGAGAGCAATCAAACTTTCTTCAACTGGCTAACACAGAACTAAAGTTTTTTTTCTTCATATACATGAACTGCTTTTTATCCTCTTGATGTACTCAATGAGGGCGTTTGCTAAATGACACTAAACCCATATTTAAAAAAAATGAGAAATTGAAGTTGAAAGGATATTTAAAAAATGACTAACTTTCCTTTACACTAAAAAAACATTTATTTGCTCATTTTGGAATATCCTTTGCACTCTTTTATGTTTTATATTTTGCCCGTTGCAAAAATAAAACTCTGGCAAATTAATGTGCGACTTCTACTGATCCCAAGAACAAACTATGTTTCTGAATATCTAGAATTTCGAAGCTTCTCATTAAGTTATAAGTGTTTATTCATAAATATTGCAATGTAGGAGTTATGCATTTTTTAGAATATTGCTCAGAACTGAAAGCTTCAAACATCAGATTTTGACTAAATTATAATAAAATCAACAAGAACTAAAGGTAAATTCAAAAATAACTTTATGAAACACTCCAGAATTTTTTTTAAAGTCCAACTCCTGCAGTTTTCTTAGCTATTAAAGTTTTGTTAAAATATTATTTATTTGCACCCTTATTGATTTCTTCTGTTTTTGTACATTTCTCACATCTACGATTTTCAATAAAAAAGACAAAGCAACACAAGGCACTTTGCATTAAATTATCTTTAAATTATCATTTATATTTTGAAGAGATGTTAATTATCACCAATAGGTGATACTACTACATGTACTATTTACCATCACATATACTATTTTCAGATTTTCAATAAAAAGACAAAGCAACACGAGGAACTTTATAATTAATCCTTTAAATTATAATTCAAATTTTGAAGGGGAGATGTTAATTATCAACTATAGGTCCTATGTGATAAAGAAAAAAATGTATATAGTTACTTAGTTGACAAATTGAGTGATCTCTCTCTCTATAAAAAGTATATAATCCAAAGAGCAGTAGAAAACTGGGCACCGACAGGTTAATGTGCTTGCTGTGTGGTGCACGTATATTCACCTCCAGTACAACAGGTGTTGCACGCTTCAAGAGCAAACAATATTGTCCATGTGTAGATAGAAAGGGAAGCGGCACTCACCATTAGCTGTTAATGTCCTTTATTTCATCTCAATACACCGACAAAGATGAATGTAGCGGGGAGAGGGAGTGGGGGTCAGTGGACGACGGCTCGCCGCTTCAACGGGTCCCGTCATCCGCCAACCCCGACTCCATCTCCCCGCTACAATCATTTTTGTCGGTGTATTGAGATGAAATAAAGGACATTAACAGCTAATGGTGAGTGCCGCTTCCCTTTCTATCTATGTTGAGGAGAGCCATGGGATCAAATACTTAATTAACCTTAAGACATAAGGGCATGGGAGAAAAGATCTATAGAGTGTATTATTTTACATTGTATAAGTTGTGATTTAAACATGGCTGCCATTTCCTGCCACATCACACCATGCTCTCTGAGAGGAAGATGGAGTCCAGTGAGGACTGACCAATCACCGAAGCTGGAGTCCAGAGAAGACTGACCACATCACAGAATGCCACATCACCTGGACATACTCGATCAAGACCACACCCCCTGATGACTTCATGGATCCGCCCATGGACTAACCCACTGACCAATGAATACATCTGAGTAGGGCTGACCGAGCCCCTTACTGAACAAAATCTCATGACTCTTAAAATAAACCACACTTTGAGCTTGGGACTGACCAAGGAAGGGTGTACATCTGACTCTGTGTGTCTGGTGTCATACTTTTCATTGCCGGCGCTTGGTCTAAATAAAATAGGACAGGAGCAGCAACTTGTTAATATTATTATGAAATATTAACCATAACATCTACACATGGATAAAAGCATATAGTTATATATAGTTTAGGACTAGAAGATGAGGTGCATGACACATCTTTGGAATTCTTCAATTGTCTTGGTCATCCAGTACTACCTTGGACCCTCCACCGGGCAAAATATAGTGTAACAGTATTACTTGCAGTGTTCCATTACCAAATTTCCATTAGACTAGACATGCTCAGGCTTAAATCATCAATCCATTTTTTTTTTTTTTACCTTGGAGTAGTGACTTAAATGTACGTCCCTTGCCCCTGTCTTAACCCTGATGAAGGTGCCAGGTGGGCACCGAAACGCGTCGGTGAATAAAAGAAGGATTTGATCAACACTTCATCTTCAAGTGTCTTCTTTGATGCGAGTCAGTCTGGCAGCGCGGATCGCAAAACACCTTTTCCCAAGTAATCTGATGCTTCTCCACGTCTGAGTGGTCGGTGAAGATCCAGCAGCAGCCATCAGGATATAATTCCTAACACGTCTTCAAACCAGTTGTGGGTGACACAACTGGACTAGGTGAGTGAACCCCTGTTGCTCACCGAGCTTCCTATTTAGTGTCTAGTGATAAGGGCACTATTGCGCCTCTTGTTCCCCAACCCCCCTTTTTTGTATTTAAACTTACCTTCTGGCAGGTTTATCTTTTATCGATGAACTTGGGTGGGTCTCCTGTGATTTGTGTCCTGCCGGCAGGTCCATTATTTCCTGGAATGTGGTAGAGGTCACAATTCAATACATCTCTATGAGTCTCTTGTTCTGGCTTCATTTTAGCTCTCATAGAGATGCATTGGGAGCTTGTAACATGACTTTATACTTGCAGATTTCAGAAGTTAAGATAAAGTATCAGTTAAGGCCCAGTTACACACACAGATAATTGTGCAGAGATTGTTTGCAGATCTCTGGTTGCAGTGAAATCATGGACACATTGTTCTTTTTTGTGGCTGTGTACAAATGTAACAATGTGTCCATGAATAAAAGAAAACCTTTCACCAACCTTTGCTATAGTAGTGTTCAGTACATTGAACATTTTTCTTCTGCACCCCATTGCAGAGATGCATGCAGCCAAAATTACTAATGCCTATCATGTCAATATTCTTTATCATTTAACTGGGTGTATGATTTTGTTCAAGTCTGCGGGTACCTTCTTTCGTCCCACTGTGACTATCCAAATATAAAAAGGTGGGGAAGAAGTAGATGCAATAATTCTGACCTTAACAAAACTCCAATCGAGATCAAGAATTGTGCCAAAGGGGTATTAACAGGAATTCTTTTTTGGGGGCGTTTACTTTTTCGCATATATGATATTGTCCAATCATAAAAAAGTCAGCGTCATATGGAAGAAAAAAGCAAACACCCCCATAGAAGTTTAGACCTTCCTTTCTCACTACAATCTGTGAAGACTGGAGTATCTTAGGGTACTGTTACACGTAGAGATATCACTGGGAGATCTCTAAAGATCTCGGGAGCGCGCGCTCGCTGAGGACATCTTTTAGACATCGTTGAGATATCAAATTGAGAAAGCCGATTTTTACCTTCTCTGAGGATGTTTGCTAATTCTTGCCTCGTTCTTATTATTGGGAAATATTATACGGTGAAAAGTAAACTGCCCTAAATAGAATATTTGCTAATGTCCCCTTGCTTAAAGGGGAATTTAGCATAATATGCATCATAAACTTTAGAAACTGAAATTCCACAAGGAAGATAAAAAAAAAATATAAAAAAACACATTTTCATTCAGCACTTTAACTAAATTAAAAAGTAGCCTCTTTAACATGTCAAGAGGTAAAAGGTATTTGTTAACTTATGTATTAACAAATGTATGTTAATTGGATGGGCCATAGATGTGTAAAGGTGCTGTGTAAGGTGTTGTAGTCATTGGCAACGGATTGCCTCTGGACTCCCCCACATGCTACATGAAAGTCATTGTCCCTGGCTGAGTGTATGGACTTGAGTCCTGTGGGCTGTATGTCTGTGCAGGCCGCATGTTACCATTAGGTTCGGCTGAATAGGAATGGATGATGATTCAGACTGACAAGCAGACCACCACTTTAATCAATGACAGTTTTCTTAACTTTCCTTCAGTAGCAACTGTATACATAAGATTAGAGGGAACATAACTTCCAGCATGTTCCAATTTCACAGAGCATTTTCAGACAGTTCCAGCTAGCACAGCACATTGCAGCCCAGCTCAACAGTCTAATTTGTGATGACCGCTTTCCCTCTTTTTGTGTCAATGTCTATTCTCCTCATAGAGAAGGGGGTAGGGGTTTCTGATCGCTATGGCCAGAGTACAGACTTCCTCACCCAGACACATCCATATCCACATCTCTTTTCTTTGTAGAGGAGAGGAGTAGGGGGTTTTCCAGTTGTGTCAGCAAAGAGCCTTATGCTCGTACTTGGGAAAGTCGATTCCATTCACGTATGAGTCCATCCTGGCCCATTACATTTTAGGCTTGGGGGATCAGTGCTAAAATCCTGTCTAGTCTAAACATTGTCTCGCCTTCTGTGTCTCATCCACACTTTAGGATCATGCTATTATATTCAGTCTCCTCTTTCTTTTGTTGCCACAGATCACCCACTGCATATGGCTTTAATGACCTCTCAACCCATAGGTCTGCTCCAGTTACATACTGGGCCCTAACTGAAGCACCATTGTAGACTAGTCTCAACACTTAACTATTGCTTGCCCTACAGTCTGGCAAACCATACATGTTACACATAATAAATAATAACATTTATTAATTTATATAGTGCTATTAATTCCATGCTTTACATACATTAGCAATACCGTCCCCGTTGGGGCACACAATCTAAACATCCTATCAGTACATCTTTGGAATGTAGGAGGAAATCAGGGGGCTCTGAGGAAACCCAGGCAAACACAGGAAGAACATACAAACTTCATGTATATGTTGTCCTTGGTGGGATTCGAACCCAGGACCCCAGTGCTGCAAGATGCAGTGCTAACCACTGAGCCACCATTTCACCCATATGAAAACATTATAAAAAAAAATTGACATTGTACATTATTTACAAAGGTGCAGAATACATAACAAGTATGTGATTGATGTCTTAGGCTGGCTTCACACCACGGTGTGATCCGGTTCGGGGCTGTCCGGGATGACTCCGACAGCCCCGGACCAGATCAGCACACAGAACCGGAGGGCCAAATGCGCCCTCCGTTCCTGTGTGCAGCCGGATGCTGCTAATTGCAGCCGCAGCTGCTGTTTTTTCAAGACTATGCTAGCCGCGGTCCTGAAAGAACAGCGGTGTGCAGCCGCCAGTGTCCGCTTGCTGGATCCTCCCGGACCAGGGCAATCTGGCCCCATAGGCTCCCATGTTAGGGAGCGCCGGATTGCCCCGGATACGGGAGGATCCAGCAAAATCCAAGATCCAGCAGATGGGGAGATTTTTCTCCCCGGACAAAAAAATGATGCAAGCATCATTTTTGTGTCTGGAGAAAATAATCTGAATTCCCCCGGAGTGTCTCGGAGTGATGAAACCGGATGACAGAGAGCTGCCATCCGGCTCCATCTGGCCCCATAGGTTTCTATGGGGCCAAAAAAAACGGTCCGGGGCTGTCTGGTTTACACCGGACAGCCCCGGATCAGAAAAAAACGTGGTGTGAAGCCAGCCTTAGTGCTTGTAAGGCCATCTCCTTACAACTGCATGGGAGCTATTGGGTCACCATTAATTTTCTAACACTGACCTATTCGCTGGGTTCATTGGGATCTGGGGAACTCCGCCAATCAGATATCAGTGATACAGAATAGCTTTTGCATAAAATAAACATCTAAATTAAGAAAACCCATGTAGGCCTTATTATATAAGTATTTATGCATTCTTTTTACATGCTTACTGTTTTAAGCATTGTCGAAGCCGTAGATGATTACGACATAGAAATCAGTTATTTCCCCAAGTTTTCTGCATGTCTTGTTTTATCAGGCTAACACATAATCATGCGGACCTAAAGCTAAATGATTCTGCAATCTTGTCATCATTGAACAAACCAGAACGCTATAATTCTTCTAGTCAGTCATTTTACTCTCTTTACACTGTATGAAACAAGCTTTTTCAAGGTTATATGATATTGCTTCCAGCAATAGTTAACGCAGAATAATGAAAAAACTCCCGTGCATATTGTTGGAGATAATTGGTCATTCATAAAATGCTATCAAATTCAGAGGGACAAGTTCACCAAATATTGTGGTCTGCTTGGTGACACGAATGAAATGGAACATTAATAAAAGGATTATTTTATACAATACATGTGTACAGGATGCTATTGTTTGTTTTTGGCTTGTAGAAGACGTGCTATGCCTGAAAATGTAAATTTTGTGTGTTTAAATGAGAATATTAGAGTAGACTAATATGCAGCATAACTGTATTTGTAAATTCATAATGCATTTTTGAGTAGTTGATTAGGCCAGACTAATCTAGCAATCCGGCAAAAGACAGGCAGCATCCAGAGCCACGCAGGGGACATCAGCAGTGCGTGACTGTGTTGTCATCACATAGCTCTACATTCCCTACCCCAACACATTGCTGGAAAAGCCAGATGAGAAGACAGAGGCTACAGTGGATGGGGAGAAATGATTAGGTAACAATAAAATCATCTTTTTACATATCTTTATTATTATGGTGCTTAAGGAGGCTGTAGGCCTTCATACAATGTTTAGAGAGCTGATGGACTATTATACTATATATAGGGTTATTATACTGTATATGTCATGCTTCTAGCCACGGCGTTGGCCTCCACTCAGCAGGAAGACCAGTGCCCAGCACACGGTTCCACGCAGTCTTCCCGTCTTGCTGTCTTTTTCCTGCACAGGTTTCTCACCCATCCCGCTGTCCTGTCCCATCTTCCAGCTCTCTGCCTGTGGCCAGGGCTCCTGGGAGCATGGTTGGGTGGCACCCGCTGCATCCTGCTCTCATTTAAAAGGCCAGTATGCCCTACTTTGGAAGTGACTATCAGCCTATTGCTGAGAGGCTCTGTGTATATAAGGCCACCCCCCTTTTGATAGGTGCCTGAGCAATGTTTCCTGTCCCGTAGTGGTGTTGATTGTACTCAAGTCTCCTTGCCTCATACCTTGTTCCTTGCTTCTACTATTACATGGTCTCATCTTAGTGCCTGTCTCCAGTGAGCCTGCTACGTCAGTCTGCTACACTTGCTTCCATTAAACCTGACAAGTCCACCTGTCAGCTGCGGTCTTATGAGCCTACCATGCCAAGCCAGCATGCCTAAATCATTGATGAGCCTGTGCCATGCTCCTATCAATCTCAATTGGATTCTGCTCCTGCTGGTACCTCTCGGCATCAGAAGCTGTCCTTTCCACACGACAGCCTGCAAGCTACACTAGAGTCTTTGTTCTTGTCAGAAAGGTAGTCTTCCAATTTCTGCCACGTCTCTCTGGTTTTGATTTCTATTTTAATTATTCTAAATCATTGTAGATAGAGATGAGCGAGTCCGAAAAGACTCGGAATCGCAAGACCCCAACGAGTCCGAGTCAAGGACTCGGGACTCGTTGCGAGTCCAGCGAGTCCAATGTTAATGAATAGGGACCTGAGTAATAGCGAATAATGACATTTACAACTCGCTGATGTGTCTCTGAAAGTGTGCGAGTCCAAACTCGCTGGTTTTTCTCTTATTTTGAGGCTTGTAGCCGATGATGCGAGGGAAGGGATTCTCCAGCACACACCATGGTTTAAGGAAACAGGAAGCGAGTCGCGCTGACAGGCGCACACACAGAGCGATCCATTCATCAGTGCAATCATGGCAGCAGGACGTGGCACGGTGAACACACTGCGTCTTATTGCACTTGTGGAGGCTCGTCCATTTCTATGGCTCCCTACAGATCCTGAGTATGGGAATACGACCCTAATTAATACAGCCTGGAGAGAGATCGCCCAAGAGATGTTCCCTGCGTTCCATCGGAGTGACCATGAGGAACAGAGCAATCTAAGTAAGTTAAATGAGTTCACACGTTATATATTGCATTTACTGTATATATACTCGTGTATAAGCCGACCCGTGTATAAGCCGACCCCCCTATTTTTGCCCCGAAAAACTATGAAAACATATTCACCGCCATCCTGGTATACAGCGGCTATCACTGGTAGACAGCCCCCCATCAGAGTATACACCTCCCCCTGCAGAGTATACAGGCCCCCAGATGGGTATACATCCCCCCATATTGTGGTATACAGGCAGGGGCGGACTGGCCCAGGTGCCACGGGTCATGCGGCTGCAGGAGCATGAATAATCCGCATGTCCCTGAAGCAGCAGGCGGAAACGGAAGCTCCTGGGCGCGCGATGACGTCATCAGCACGCGGCTGCGTCCGGGAGTGAGCGTCTGTGAGTGGCGTGCGGCTGCGACTGTTAGCGAGCGGCTGTGAGGAGCGCGAGGCTGCGGCTGGGAGCGAGCCATAGGAGAATGCGGGAGCTGCGGTGACTGTGAGGCGGCCGCCAGTCATCACCCTCCCCACCCCCCGTCCTCACCTGTGTCGGGCCGGTGAGGGAGGGTTGCGACCCAAACTGTAGGCTGCCAGTCAGTCCCTGTATACAGTGCCCTCAGTGTGTGTACAGGCCCCCCCAGCAGTGGGTATACAGGGCCCCCAGCAGTGGGTAGACAGTGGCCCAGTGGGTTTACAGGGCCCCCAGCAGTGGGAATACAGGGCCCCCATAGCAGGGTATACAGGACCCTGAATGTGTTATCATGCTCCACCGCATAGTTGCCTATATTTGGATGGGCTCACAACAGTACAATGAGTTTAATGTCTGATCCTCCTGGCTCTTTCGGCCAAGGGGTTGGGTGTATATAAATACCACTAATGACCAGAGTCTGGTGCCCGCACTATTACATTCTCTATGCGTTGACATGTGTCCTGCCTCATTTGTGATTGTGGCCACGTGAGCTCAATGTCCGTAATGCTGTTGATGATGTTCCACACTGTCGTGTCACTGTGCCTTGTATACACATTACACACACAAAATGAATAAAATGTTATTGTTGATTTGTACACATACTTTTGTTGTTTCAAATATTACACATCTCTAAACCCGGTTTCAAATCATTTCACAGTTGACCATCTTAAAAAACGGTGGAGGAGCTGCCGGGACCAGCATAAGAAGCAGTACCGGCAGTACTCAGAGAGACAACCGGGAGCCGCTCCATTGCTCAACCACTACCACTTTTATGACCGGCTGTCCTTCCTTCACCCGGTGGCCGCTATGCCAAGGTATGTGTCTGCAGCACTGTTGTGTACATTTAGTATTATTTATAAATATATACATTAGTTTCCATTTTGGCTCTGTGGGTAGCAGAGTATACAGGCGGGTCTGAGGTAGCAGAGTATACAGGCGGGTCTGTGGGTAGCAGAGTATACAGGCGGGTCTGAGGTAGCAGAGTATAAAGACGGCTCTGTGGGTAGCAGAGTATACAGGCGGGTCTGTGGGTAGCAGAGTATACAGGCGGGTCTGAGGTAGCAGAGTATACAGGCGGGTCTGAGGTAGCAGAGTATACAGGCGGGTCTGTGGGTAGCAGAGTATACAGGCGGGTCTGAGGTAGCAGAGTATAAAGACGGCTCTGTGGGTAGCAGAGTATACAGGCGGGTCTGTGGGTAGCAGAGTATACAGGCGGGTCTGTGGGTAGCAGAGTATACAGGCGGGTCTGTGGGTAGCAGAGTATACAGGCGGGTCTGTGGGTAGCAGAGTATACAGGCGGGTCTGAGGTAGCAGAGTATACAGGCGGGTCTGAGGTAGCAGAGTATACAGGCGGGTCTGTGGGTAGCAGAGTATACAGGCGGGTCTGAGGTAGCAGAGTATAAAGACGGCTCTGTGGGTAGCAGAGTATACAGGCGGGTCTGTGGGTAGCAGAGTATACAGGCGGGTCTGAGGTAGCAGAGTATACAGGCGGGTCTGAGGTAGCAGAGTATACAGGCGGGTCTGTGGGTAGCAGAGTATACAGGCGGGTCTGAGGTAGCAGAGTATAAAGACGGCTCTGTGGGTAGCAGAGTATACAGGCGGGTCTGTGGGTATCAGAGTATACAGGCGGGTCTGTGGGTAGCAGAGTATACAGGCGGGTCTGAGGTAGCAGAGTATACAGGCGGCTCTGTGGGTAGCAGAGTATACAGGCGGGTCTGAGGTAGCAGAGTATAAAGACGGCTCTGTGGGTAGCAGAGTATACAGGCGGGTCTGAGGTAGCAGAGTATACAGGCGGCTCTGTGGGTAGCAGAGTATACAGGCGGGTCTGAGGTAGCAGAGTATAAAGACGGCTCTGTGGGTAGCAGAGTATACAGGCGGGTCTGTGGGTAGCAGAGTATACAGGCGGGTCTGTGGGTAGCAGAGTATACACGTGGCTCTGTGGGTAGCAGAGTATACAGGCGGGTCTGAGGTAGCAGAGTATACAGGCGGCTCTGTGGGTAGCAGAGTATACAGGCGGGTCTGAGGTAGCAGAGTATAAAGACGGCTCTGTGGGTAGCAGAGTATACAGGCGGGTCTGTGGGTAGCAGAGTATACAGGCGGGTCTGAGGTAGCAGAGTATACAGGCGGCTCTGTGGGTAGCAGAGTATACAGGCGGGTCTGTGGGTAGCAGAGTATACAGGCGGCTCAGTGGGTAGCAGAGTATATAGGTGATGAGAATAGGGTTAATAGATGGTGCTACAGTGTTGGGGCGTGCTAGAGGGAGCAGAGATCCGATTACTGCCATCATTTCTGACCTTATTAAAGATAGCGGCCGCAGCTAAATGACATCATGGCAAAGGTAAACATGGGGTGTGGTTAGCTGCAGGAGGTTAGTGAGAGGTGTGGGTTGTTTGGCAGAGGGCGTGGTGTGGGCGTGGTGAGCGCGGCTCCAGCGTCAGATACGCTGCGAGCGCGGAACCGCGGCACATCTCCAGGAGCAGAGGACGTGTCCGGTACGTCCGTAGCCCCCGGCCTCCCCGTTGTCCGCACACACAGCCCCGCTGTGACCTCTGCAGTGTCACAGGCCCCGGCGGGCGTCTGTCATCTCCTCCTGACACTGACCTCCTCCTGATTTGATTGTCTGTGTTGTCCCCCCCCGCTGTCAGCATCAGTGATCTGCTAAGACCTGTGGGTGCACAGACGGGGGAAGTACAAATGCCAGCATGCCGGGGCGGATTGGGCGCTGTGAGGGGCGCAGGTCTTGCTGTGAGCGGAGGGCGCGAGGCCGCTCGAGAAAACGCTATAGCGGCTGTGTGAGTTAAGCGTCTGCGGCTCGCGAAGGCGCATACGCGTCTCCGCTCGCAGTGACGCTAAGGAGTTTGGGATTAGGCTACAGTGCCGGAATTTCAAACTCCCGATTATATAAATAGATTATATATAATATATTGTATACCTTTCAACCCCTTCCCTGCTTTATATAGATGATATAAGCTAAAAGTTTTGTGAATTAAGTATGTCAAGTTAAAAGTGAAGTCAGGGGGACTTTTTTTTTTCATGTGAACCATTGGTGTTATTGATCGTCTAGATTAGATGGGATGGGGGGGGGTGTGGTGGTAATCAGGGGGTGAAAAATTATGTATTAGTATGGAATTAGCAAAGAAAGTCACGTATTCCTTTATGTTATGTACAGTTGGTTATTCTTTCATAATAATAACAAATATCTGATTAATAATACACAGATACACAGAGTCTAAAAAGCGTGCAACTTAATGTTTGACCTATGTTTTTGTTTCCAAATGCAATGCATTCACCAAATTTTTTTTTACTTTACCCACAGAGAAGCTTACTACAGAGGGCGGCGTGCTGTGAACCCTCCACCGCCAAACAGAAGGCGGCGTGGAGAAAACCCACCACCACCACCACGGCCGGCGCCACCACCACCGCCGCCGCCACCAGCACCAACACCACCACCACCGCCGCCACCAGCACCAGCACCACCACCTCCGCCGCCACCAGCACCAGCAACACCACCACCGCCGCCACCAGCACCAACACCACCACCGCCGCCACCAGCACCAACACCACCACCGCCGCCACCAGCACCAACCCCAGCTTTGGGGCATGTCCGGCCGCAAGAGGAGGAACCTGGATGCCCACCTCACAGCAGCCATGGTCTGATCCCGGGGTCACCTAATAGATGGCGTGCACAAAGTAATGCTGACTTTGCCCACAGTCTGATACCATTCCTGGATGAAATTCCATTTCACAGGCTACTGCGGGCAAGGTCAGCATTACAGATTGTGCTTGACGCCAGTCGCCCACCAAACCACCCAGGTGAGGTTTTCAATTATTTGGAGGGGTGGCAATTCAGACACTCCAACCTACAAGACAGGCCCACACCCCGGGACAGCCATGTGCCACCCCAGAGGCCTGTACCTACCTTTCCACAATGGCCACCTAACAGGGACCTACCATTTTTCCCCACACCTGCCCAGAGGATCCACCCTCAAGGGTTGCCGGAGGCCATTCATGGGGCCCTTGACCTCTTGCAGGACCAGGGTGATGGTGTCACTTTACTGGCAAGGCCGGAGGATGCGGCAACCTACCAGCAGCTGTAGACCCCTTATTTTTTTGTTTTTTATTTTGTGTTCATGTGCATTGCACAATTTCTTTATGTTATTATTTCTTATATTTTCCTACTGTTTACAAAGTTGTACCAAAAAAAAAAAAAAAAAAAAAAAAATTCTGACATTTTTACCATTATGGTGGAATAATACCCAGTTTACAAAAACTGCTTTGTGTCTGTCTTTTTTCAGGGAATGGATGTGTAGGTTGTTTTGTGGGTGGGCTTAAAGTCATCATCATTATAATTATTATTTATTTATATAGCACCGATAGGTTCCATGGCGCTTTACATGAGGATAAGGTACACAAGGAGAAGTACAATAAACATAGACAATAAGGTCATAGAGGTACAACAGGAGAGGACCCTGTACGCGTGGGCTCACATTCAACGAGGGGTGGGTGGGGATACAATAGGGTGGGGAAGGTGTCGGTCGTGGGGCGTGTAGCGGGGTGTCATGGCAGGTTGTAGGCCTGTCGGAAGAGGTGAGTCTTTAGGTGTTTCTTGAAGGTTCCCAGGGTAGGCGAGTGAGTGATGAGGTGGGGCAGCGAGTTACAGAGCATGGTTGATGCCCGGGAGAAATCCTGTATGCGGTTGTGGGAAGAGGAGATGAGGGGGGAGTGTCGGAGAAGTTCTTTGGATGAACGCAGGTAGCGTGAGGGATGGTATCGGGAGATCATGTCGGAGATGTATGGTGGGGATAGGTTGTGTAAGGCTTTGAATGTCATGATCAGTGTTTTAAAGTGAGCTCTCTGTGGGGCGGGGACCCAGTGAAGGGCTTGGCAGAGGGTGTAGACAGGTGAGTAGCGTGAGGACAGATGGATTAGTCGGGCAGCAGAGTTTAGTATAGATTGGAGAGGTGCAAGAGAGTTGGCAGGGAGACCTATGCGAAGGAGGTTGCAGTAGTCAAGGCGGGAGATGATGAGGGCATTTATGAGTGTTTCAGCAGTGTCAGGATTGAGGAACGACCGAATTGGTTAAATATTTTTGAGTTGGAGTCACAGGGACTTGGTTAGGGACTACAGGTGGGGCTTGAAGGAGAGGGAGGAGTCAAGGATTACCCCGAGACAGTTGGTGTGGGGGACAGGGGAGAGAGCATCATTAGCAAGTACTTTACGGCCCGCATGGCGCATGAAGTCACCTTGGTTACTAAGTGTCAAATCATGACTCCACATACAACTGTTGCTGACAAACAGTGCCTGTGTTTGGGGGGTTACTTTATGCCTTGCTATGGCAACAAGATTATGAACACACATGTGAGAGGCTGGGACGTCTACATGCTACACATCGCGTCTACGCGTTTTGTATGGAGCGTACAGTGGGACCCTACAACAGGCTCCAGCAGGATGATAGTCCAAGCACCGCCCACGATGCAGGCATAGGATTGGTGCCTGGAAAAATTAGCCCAAGTGGCTGTTTCCCATTTTTGGTATAAATGTAGGCCTAAGGGCCATAAAAAGCTTGTTAGCCAGGGTGTCTCCCAAAGCATGATAAGCTTGTTAGCCTGGGTGGCTCAAAAAATTAGCCCAAGGGGCTGTATCCCATTTTTGGTATAAATGTAGGCCTAAGGGCCATAAAAAGCTTGTTAGCCAGGGTGTCTCTCAAAGCATGATAAGCTTGTTAGCCTGGGTGGCTCAAAAAATTAGCCCAAGGGGCTGTATCCCATTTTTGGTATAAATGTAGGCCTAAGGGCCATAAAAAGCTTGTTAGCCAGGGTGTCTCCCAAAGCATGATAAGCTTGTTAGCCTGGGTGGCTCAAAAAATTAGCCCAAGGGGCTGTATCCCATTTTTGGTATAAATGTAGGCCTAAGGGCCATAAAAAGCTTGTTAGCCAGGGTGTCTCCCAAAGCATGATAAGCTTGTTAGCCTGGGTGGCTCAAAAAATTAGCCCAAGGGGCTGTATCCCATTTTTGGTATAAATGTAGGCCTAAGGGCCATAAAAAGCTTGTTAGCCAGGGTGTCTCCCAAAGCATGATAAGCTTGTTAGCCTGGGTGGCTCAAAAAATTAGCCCAAGGGGCTGTATCCCATTTTTGGTATAAATGTAGGCCTAAGGGCCATAAAAAGCTTGTTAGCCAGGGTGTCTCCCAAAGCATGATAAGCTTGTTAGCCTGGGTGGCTCAAAAAATTAGCCCAAGGGGCTGTATCCCATTTTTGGTATAAATGTAGGCCTAAGGGCCATAAAAAGCTTGTTAGCCAGGGTGTCTCCCAAAGCATGATAAGCTTGTTAGCCTGGGTGGCTCAAAAAATTAGCCCAAAGGGCTTAATAAAGTCTATTTATAAATAAAGCAGGGCGCTTGGCCCATTGCATATTATTGCTTGGACTAGGAGCATAGAAGAAGCAAGGCCAACTATGCAGTCCTAGGCTTGGTGCCTCAAAAAATTAGCCCAAAGGGCTTAATAAAGTATTTTTTTACATAAAGCAGGGCGCTTGGCCCATAGCATATTATTGCTTGGACTGGGTGCCGAATCAAATCAACAGAGCTACGGGACTTGTCATTAATTCCTGTCAAAAATGGGCATATTGTTAACAGCGCAATATCCCAATCATATTAATTATGATTAGGTTTATCTAGGATTGTGTACTGTCGTCAGGAGGGCTTAGGAACTGTGATGATATCCAATCCTTGTTGAATTTAATTAGAGTGAGCCTGTCGGCATTTTCTGTGGTGAGGCGGGACCTTCTATCAGTGACTATACCCCCAGCGGCACTGAAAACACGCTCTGATGTCACACTAGCAGCTGGGCATGCCAGCACCTCCAAGGCATACAATGACAGCTCAGTCCAAGTGTGCAGCTTGGAAACCCAGTAATTAAAGGGTACAGAAGGGTCGGTTAGGAAGCTGGTACTGTCACTGAGATACTGCTGCACCATGTTGGACAATTGTTGTCTCCTACTCAAGGTCACCGTAGTCAAATTACGTTCTTGATTGGAAGGTCTGTTGAACATCGCCCAGTTGGCGGACATCTTACCCCCACCTCTTCTTGTCATTGATGGCGTTTGTGTCCCAACCAAAGGCTGCTGTTGGAAAGAGCTGGTTCTTCGATGTATAGCGGATTCAGACGGTGATATTGCCAGCAAAATATCAAGAAGAACCCTCTTTACATGATCCATCGTTAAGCCCCTGGATGAGTGCGACAGCAGCGACTGAAATTTGTCTTTGTACCGTGGGTCCAAAAACGTTGACAACCAGTAGAGGTCGCTGTCATAGATGTGTATGACGCGTGGATCTTTGGAGACACATTGACACATTACTTCAGCCATGTGTGCTAAGCTGCAAAGACTCATCTCCTCGGTTACAACAGAATGAAGATCACTACGCGTCGTGGCCTCTAAATCGGTGTCCGCCTCCTCCTCTTCAGCCCACCCATGCTGTACCGACATAAACGTAGGGTTGGGAGTCCCATCAGGGTTCACATCAGTACCAGAGAAAAATAAATCTTCTTCATCATCACCCTCATCAACATCTTCCTGAACCAATGTAGCCTGCTGATATTGGCTAGGGTGGCTAGGATCAGCGATGTTCAATTCTGGCTCCATAGCCATCCGCTGTGCTCTCAAAGCATCTGTTTTGAGATTCAATAGGGATTCTTGGAGCAGGCAGAGCATGGGGATGGTGAGACTTATAATCGACTGATCCCCACTGACGAGTTTGGTACAGTATTCGAAGTTATCCAGCAACTCGCAAAGGTCAGCGATCCAGACCCACTCGAAAGTACCGATGTGTGTGGTATGACTTCCAGGTTGACGGGCATGTTGCAGCTGAAATTCCGCTATTGCCTTCTGCTGCTCATTAAACCTTGCCAGCATATGGAAGGTGGAGTTCCATCGCGTAGGCATGTCGCAAATTAGCCTGTGTTTCGGCAAGTTAAATTGGATTTGAAGGGCAGAAAGACTTGCAGCTGCTGTGGACGAATGTCTAAAGTGGGCGCAAATTCGCCTCACCTTATCCAGTAGCTCAGATAACTCTGGGTATATTTTGAGGAATTTCTGAACTACCAGGTTCAGGACATGAGCCATGCAAGGCACATGTACAAGTTTACCGTGCTTTATTGCCGCCACAAGGTTTGCACCATTATCGCTCACAACTAGACCTGGTTGTAGTTCCAGTGGGGCCAGCCACTCATCGGTCTGTTGCTTGAGACCTTTCCACAACTCTGTTGCAGTGTGACGTGTGTCACCTAGGCAGATAAGCTTCAGAAGAGCCTGTTGTCGCCTTGCAGAAGCAGTACTGCAAAGCTCCCAACTCGGACGTGATGGTGCTTGAGGCTCAGCAGTGGACAAGGAAGTGGCAGAAGCAGATTGGGCACTGGACATATATGAGGAGGCAGACACCCGGAATGATGTTGGGCCCGCTATTCGTGGAGTTGGAAGTATGTCAGATGGTACAGTTTTAGAAGTTGGGACACTCTCCACCAGGTTGATCCAGTGAGCCGTTAGTGAAATGTATCTGCCCTGTCCACAACTACTTGTCCACGTGTCAGTAGTTAGGTGGACTTTGGCGGTGACAGCATTTGTTAAAGCACGTTTTAAGTTGTTAACCACGTGCTGGTGTAAGGCGGGAACGGCACTACGTGAGAAAAAGTACCGGCTGGGTACAGAGTATCGTGGTGCTGCCTCAGCCATCAACTCCCGAAAAGACTCTGTACCCACAAGCCTAAACGGCAGCATTTCCACAGCTAACAACTTGGCTATTTTCGCTGTCACTTTTTGGGAATATGGGTGTGTCGGTTGGAACTTCCGCTGTCTTTCATACAGCTGTGGCACAGACAACTGCACGTTTGGACCAGACTGACAAGAGGATTGACTACTGTCATGTCTGTCTTGTAAAGCACCTTGGGAGGAGTACGCTTGAGCAGGAGCTGAAGCCTGAACACTTGCTGGTGAAGGATGTATCTGAGGTGGCCTGGAAGTGTTTGGATCAGAAGGCACTGATTTTGAACCCTGATAGGGTGCCCACTGAATTGGGTGCTTAAGAGACATATGCTTGCGCATACTGCTGGTGCTCTGGTTTCCTTTTACCGTGCCTCTGCTAAGCCTTGCCTGGCACATCTTACAGATAACCATATTTGGTAATGTTGGGCTATCCTTAAAAAATTTCCACACACTGGCTGTTCGTCCTTTATTTTTAATTGGAGGAAGAGGAGGATGACTCTGTTCAACACCAACTGTGGACACATTTTGGGCAACTGTGTTTGCAGTTTGTGCAACAGTTGGCACAGTTTGTGCCACAGTTGACGCTATTTGGGCAACTGTTCTCACAGTTTGTGTTCTGGAGACAGTACGCCTTTGTGATTTTGCCAGTGGTACATAGCTACTTTCGTCCTCCTGGCTGCTCTCTTGGCTATGCAATTCAGCAATCCAGGTAGGATCTGTGGTGTCATCATCCACCCCTTCCAGTTCAAAGGATTCTGGATAAACTGACTGAGCAGGCTGGCCAGATGAGATGTGTGTCTCATCATCCTCATCATCATCCACCTCCTGAGATACTGTTTGCATTTCGTGAAAGTGTCTTTCCTCAGGACGCGCTACTTCCAAACTTTGGCCATGAGTAGACATTTCGTCTACTTCAAGTATCTCGTCAGGCAGTGACAAAGAAACCCCTTCATAAGAACCGAATAAGTCATCCGAGTGACCAAGGTCCATATTCAAATTTTCCTCTGGCTGCCGATGGGTTGAGGCAATATGACGACTTTGAGGATTGGATGGCGCTGCATTGTCTGTAGCGACACTAGAATGTCTTGCCACGGATGATTGCGTACTGCAAGAACCAGTGGTCGAGGGCGTCTGAGCCATCCAAGATGTTATCTTGTCATGCTCATCCGGCCTCAACACACGTTTTCTTTGAGTACTGGGATTTCTAGGTAGAAAAAAGGACGTTCTATCAATCCTAGGCTGTGTACTTGTACCAGTGCCTTCTTGGGCAAGACTGCTGCGGCCACGAGCTCGTCCCTGTCCCTTTGCAACATCCTTTTTGGTAATTGTTTTTTTTTGAGACATTGTAGATGAATGCACAGTCACCAAGTTGGAGTTAGGTGTTGCTGTATGCGTCACTTGCTGGCGGGGTAAGTGTGCGCGCGCACACTTGGCAGTGAAGCCGCACACTACACTCCCTAAAAAAATTAGTTTCAAGTGCGCACAGCCACCGAGATGTGGTTAGGTTAGCTGAATGCGTCACTTGCTGGCGGGGTAAGTGTGCGCGCTCACACTTGGCAGTGAAGCCGCACACTACACTCCCTAAAAAAATTAGTTTCAAGTGCGCACAGCCACCGAGATGTGGTTAGGTTAGCTGAATGCGTCACTTGCTGGCGGGGTAAGTGTGCGCTGTCACACTTGGCAGTGAAGCCGCACACTACACTCCCTAAAAAAATTAGTTTGAAGTGCGCACAGCCACCGAGATGTGGTTAGGTTAGCTGAATGCGTCACTTGCTGGCGGGGTAAGTGTGCGCTCTCACACTTGGCAGTGAAACCGCACACTACACTCCCTAAAAAAATTAGTTTCAAGTGCGCACAGCCACCGAGATGTGGTTAGGTTAGCTGAATGCGTCACTTGCTGGCGGGGTAAGTGTGCGCTGTCACACTTGGCAGTGAAGCCGCACACTACACTCCCTAAAAAAATTAGTTTCAAGTGCGCACAGCCACCGAGATGTGGTTAGGTTAGCTGAATGCGTCACTTGCTGGCGGGTAAGTGTGCGCTCGTCACACTTGGCAGTGAAAGCCGCACACTACACTCCCTAAAAAAATTAGTTTCAAGTGCGCACAGCCACCGAGATGTGGTTAGGTTAGCTGAATGCGTCACTTGCTGGCGGGGTAAGTGTGCGCTGTCACACTTGGCAGTGAACCGCACACTACACTCCCTAAAAAAATTAGTTTCAAGTGCGCACAGCCACCGAGATGTGGTTAGGTTAGCTGAATGCGTCACTTGCTGGCGGGGTAAGTGTGCGCTCTCACACTTGGCAGTGAAACCGCACACTACACTCCCTAAAAAAATTGTTTAAGTGCGCACAGCCACCGAGATGTGGTTAGGTTAGCTGAATGCGTCACTTGCTGGCGGGGTAAGTGTGCGCTGCTCACACTTGGCAGTGAAGCCGCACACTACACTCCCTAAAAAAATTAGTTTCAAGTGCGCACAGCCACCGAGATGTGGTTAGGTTAGCTGAATGCGTCACTTGCTGGCGGGGTAAGTGTGCGCTGTCACACTTGGCAGTGAAGCCGCACACTACACTCCCTAAAAAAATTAGTTTCAAGTGCGCACAGCCACCGAGATGTGGTTAGGTTAGCTGAATGCGTCACTTGCTGGCGGGGTAAGTGTGCGCTGTCACACTTGGCAGTGAAACCGCACACTACACTCCCTAAAAAAATTAGTTTCAAGTGCGCACAGCCACCGAGATGTGGTTAGGTTAGCTGAATGCGTCACTTGCTGGCGGGGTAAGTGTGCGCTCTCACACTTGGCAGTGAAACCGCACACTACACTCCCTAAAAAAATTGTTTAAGTGCGCACAGCCACCGAGATGTGGTTAGGTTAGCTGAATGCGTCACTTGCTGGCGGGGTAAGTGTGCGCTTCACACTTGGCAGTGAAAGCCGCACACTACACTCCCTAAAAAAATTAGTTTCAAGTGCGCACAGCCACCGAGATGTGGTTAGGTTAGCTGAATGCGTCACTTGCTGGCGGGTAAGTGTGCGCTCTCACACTTGGCAGTGAAACCGCACACTACACTCCCTAAAAAAATTAGTTTCAAGTGCGCACAGCCACCGAGATGTGGTTAGGTTAGCTGAAGCGTCACTTGCTGGCGGGGTAAGTGTGCGCTTCACACTTGGCAGTGAACCGCACACTACACTCCCTAAAAAAATTAGTTTCAAGTGCGCACAGCCACCGAGATGTGGTTAGGTTAGCTGAATGCGTCACTTGCTGGCGGGGTAAGTGTGCGCTCTCACACTTGGCAGTGAAACCGCACACTACACTCCCTAAAAAAATTGGTTTGAAGTGCGCACAGCCACCGAGATGTGGTTAGGTTACTGAATGCTCACTTGCTGCGGGTAAGTGTGCGCCTCACACTTGGCAGTGAACCGCACACTACACTCCCTAAAAAAATGGTTAAGGCGCACAGCCACCGAGATGTGGTTAGGTTAGCTGAATGCGTCACTTGCTGGCGGGTAATGTGCGCTGCTCACACTTGGCAGTGAAACCGCACACTACACTCCCTAAAAAAAATTAGTTTCAAGTGCGCACAGCCACCGAGATGTGGTTAGGTTAGCTGAATGCGTCACTTGCTGCGGGTAAGTGTGCGCTGCTCACACTTGCAGTGAAGCCGCACACTACACTCCCTAAAAAAATTAGTTTCAAGTGCGCACAGCCACCGAGATGTGGTTAGGTTAGCTGAATGCGTCACTTGCTGGCGGGGTAAGTGTGCGCTCTCACACTTGGCATGAAACCGCACACTACACTCCCTAAAAAAATTGTTTAAGTGCCACAGCCACCGAGATGTGGTTAGGTTACTGAATGCGTCACTGCTGGCGGGTAAGTTGCGTCCCCTCACACTTGGCAGTGAACCGCACACTACACTCCCTAAAAAAAATGGTTGAAGTGCGCCAGCACTGAGATGTGGTTAGGTTAGCTGAATGCGTCACTTGCTGGCGGGTAAGTGTGCGCTCTCCACACTTGGCAGTGAAACCGCACACTACACTCCCTAAAAAAATTGGTTTGAAGTGCGCACAGCCACCGAGATGTGGTTAGGTTAGCTGAATGCGTCACTTGCTGGCGGGGTAAGTGTGCGCTCTCACACTTGGCAGTGAAACCGCACACTACACTCCCTAAAAAAATTGGTTTGAAGTGCGCACAGCCCACCGAGATGTGGTTAGGTTAGCTGAAGGCGTCACTTGCTGGCGGGGTAAGTGTGCGCTCTCACACTTGGCAGTGAAGCCGCACACTACACTCCCTAAAAAAATTAGTTTCAAGTGCGCACAGCCACTGAGATGTGGTTAGGTTAGCTGAATGCGTCACTTGCTGGCGGGGTAAGTGTGCGCTCTCACACTTGGCAGTGAAACCGCACACTACACTCCCTAAAAAAAATTGGTTTGAAGTGCGCACAGCCACCGAGATGTGGTTAGGTTAGCTGAATGCGTCACTTGCTGGCGGGGTAAGTGTGCGCACTCACACTTGGCAGTGAAGCCGCACACTACACTCCCTAAGGTGGAGTACGTGCTAGCAGCAACGCACTGGTCTGCCACAGAAAAAATAACGCTCTATGGCTTATTAGGAACAAAAATCGATCTGGTGCAAAAACAAAAATGAAACAGCACCTCAGCTAAGCCTCTGACTGCAGCTGTTAGCAAAGCTGAGTGAGTAAGCTAAGCTATGAGGTCCGTCCTGTGTGCACTCTAAGGCTTCTCCTTCCTTCCCTCCCTGCCTGCCTGCCTACACAGCACTACTCCGTCCTCCTCCTAGCTCTCAGAAGAGCTTTTTGGGTTAATAAAAGGAATCTTCCCTACACTGACAATCCCTGATCTGCTCCAGCGTATATCTCTCTCTCCCTATACTAGGTCAGATCGTCTCAGGAATGTGCCCAAAATGGCGGGGACAAGCCTTATATACTGCCTTGCCTGTCATAGATGACATAGGCATGACGCTGGACAGCAGCCAATCATAGTCCTGACACAACCAACTTTGCTATGCCATTACTGACTATGATTGGCTATCTTCACAAGTTTTCTGACCTAACACGCACGCTGTGCTGACTCGGAACATAACAGATTCTGTATTCCACAGTCCGAATCCCGAATACAGTATACAGGACTCGGATTCGTAGACTCGTAGGACTCGGAATCGTAGACTCGCTCAGACTCGCTGCTGACAGCGGGTATCTGTGACGAGTCAAGCTTATTGCCATTGAATTCCATTGGACTCGTCACTGTGCGAGTCCAAGCTGGGAGATTCGCCGAGTAACGAGTCCTGCGAGTACCTTCAGAATCGCCGAGTCCCGAGTCCTAGCGAGTAGACTCGCCCATCCCTAATTGTAGATAGAAATGAGCGAGCACTAAAATGCTCGGGTGCTCGATGCTCTGGCCGAGCATCCCAAGGTACTCGTGTACTCGGCCAGAGCACCGAGCCCAATGTAAGTCAATTAGTGACAGGCTCCGCCCACAGACATCCGGTTATAAAACGAGTATTTCTGGAAAAGAGCGGGAGGGGGGCTTTTTCAAATCACCGCAGCATAGGACACCTCGCTGTGGTCCCCAGAGGGATCCTAACAATCAATCTGCTCTCTGTGAGGTGCCAGCTCACTGTGTGCACTGAAGTGAGCTGTGTATTTGTGTCAGATTGCTAATTATTAGTGATGACTCCGAGCATCTCGGCGGTACTCGGTGCTCGCCGAGCATCCCGAGTACCGGGATACTCGTGCGAGTAACGAGTAGCGCCGAGCATACTCGCTCATCCCTAATTGTAGATCATTTCAGCTGAACAACCTATCATTGTCTGTACTTCTTTAGAAGTTTTACACTCTCCAATCAACTTTTTAATCAAAGTATGCTGTCCTTCTGAACAAAATGTCACATTACCTATATTTCTTAGCAGGCTTCATGTGGAGCCCCACTGGTCAGGCGTCACAAATGGGGTACTACACCCAAAAATGAGTGTGTAGAGATCCCTGTCGTAGTTGAATGTAGAACACTGGGGAAGGATCTGACCCAGCACATACACACACACCGATGCAACCAGGGTGAGGTCCCTAACAGAGAGTGAGGTGTGAGAGGAGCAGGGAGAACAGACATGGGGGGTCTCCAGGAGTGTCTTCCCCGAGGAAAGGCGGAGAACGGGAGCTGACGTGAGAGAGACAGGGGGCTCCAGGAGAGGGCTGGAGAAAAGTAGCTCAGACAGAAAGGTCCTGATTTATACACCCGGAGTGCGCGTGTCTGACAACGCTGCCAGGAGTGTTCAACCTCCGGTCGTACTCGTCCCATCTCTGAAGATGTGCTCAGGACATTTATCCCCTGGGGCGTACTACTGCTGTCAAAGCAGGCACAGAGAGAAGGAGAGGAAAGGAACAGGACAAAGGCTAGAGGCAAGAGGGTATCACCAGAGACTTCCATAGATTCTGCATTCAGCTGCGACTACCCGTCCGTCCGTCCTACGGAGCACTGTGCGCTGTACTGCCATCTTGATCAGTTTGTCAAGTAAAAGTACCTGGAAGAGTGAACTGCCTCTGCGTCTCTGTCCCGCTGCTATTGACTTTTCTTCAACAGATTGCATCGCTCTGGCAATGAGCATCACTGCCCCGGAGGCCTAGCTTTGCCTATAGGGAGCTGATCCCCCTTAGCTGCAATACCACCACCCTCCGGAGGACTGTGGCGGCGCTGGTGTCTAATCACCAGGTACTACAGGTGGCATCACATGACAAAGACTTTTAATCCCTTGTAAATATTATTCCCTTCTTTTTTGAGGGCAGTACCACCCAGGGCCACGGGTCTGGGCAGGCCACCAACAACATCCTCAAAGAGAGAAAGAGAGAGAGAGGCCCAGATATCAGAGTCCCCATACCCTGGGGTGCTACACTTCACACCATGGTGTGATCAGGTCCGGGGCTGTCCGGTGTAAACCTGACAGCCCTGGACCCGATTTTGACATAATACAGCCTTCTGGGGCTAGATGGAACCAGATGCTTGTATCCCCGATCCTCGTGTGGTTGCCTCTAGCAACCAGGCTGCACCGCTGCCACAATCCAGACACGTGCCACTGGGTCGAGTTGCCCCCCCAGCAACCGAACTTGTAGGCCTCGTCCGTTGCCTCCAGCAACAAGGCTGCTACAGTGCCCGCATTCTCCACCACATAAACAGGAGCCTTTCTTTGACTTACAGGAACATACTGCCGGGTATACAGTCTGTTGATACCTCACACACGAGTGCACAGGTTTTGGGTATGCTTCTCCAGCACTATCCCAGTGGAGCAGTCTATGACTCCACTCACAGGTCACAGCTCCAGGCCTGGTCTCTGCTCATGTGTTACACCCAGCCAGCTTCCACAGCCAAGGCTTGTCCATCATCAGAGCCTCCTGCAGTCACAACATGTGCTCAGCAGCAGGCTTTTTCAGTCTCCGGGACCTGAGGTGACATCACATCCTGTGACCAGGCAGAAGTCACATGATATCAGCCCTCACCACACCCCTGGAGGAGGGGGTATGTGGATTTTCAGTCCCTTCCACACATCTGACCATCCCTAAACCCAGCCCATAACAAATATACAGATTTGTGTGACGACATAACCCAGCAAACTGTCCTGGATTTAGATCGCAGACCTCTGTCTGTGCGATACGTACCCGTCACAATATATATATTTATATTTAAATATATACATCACATCGTGGCAAGCATTTTCAGTTTCCTGCTCATTCATATAAAAAATGTTTGCATAATTTGCTTATTTATATGCTTCATACATTTATTTTATTACATTTCCACTTGAAAGAAAGGTGTAATGCAGAGCCTCATGTGTGGTTTATGCTCCATTAAGATCATGCTGCAGGGCACTTTTTAGCCTAATGTAGCTCGATATTAAACACACCTGATATAAATGTAATTTATTGAACTGAAAAAAACATTTAAAATTATGTATTAAACATATTGTAGGCAGCTAGAAAACCTATGGAAATGAATTGTCTTGCTGCCCTCAAACCCCACAAGAAGTTATATCTACTTTCCTTTTTCTAGTGGTGATTAAAGTTCCCATTCTCTTCCCCACCCCTTTTTGATTATTCTATAATGGATTTTGTTGTACTATATATAGGTACTGGAACTTTTTTCCCAACATGCATAACTGCTGATGTTATACAATGACTGGCCTGAACCGAAAAATCTTCAAATCTAGGACCAAACCACCAATTAAAGGGATCCTGTCACCTCCAAAACACCACCTAAGCTTCAAAATCATGTCCCTGCAGCATCCCATCACTAATCTCACACTCCTTTTCTCTCTGGAAAGCATCCTGTGAAAGTGGAGAAAAACGTTTTATAACTTACTCATTAGTGATGTTAATTAGCAGGGGCTATATTCTTTTGCCCCTAGGGCGGGCCCTCTTCGTCATAAGATCATGCCCTAATAGGCGTGATCTTCTATTCATGTTGTATTCAGCGCCTCCCTGCTCTGCACGGCGCTGCCTGGGCTGTAATGATGCGAATCGCATAATTTCCGGAAGCGGGTGACGTCAGTACACTACGCCACTCTTCAGGCTTCAAGCACCGCATTGTGCATGCGGTGGTTGAAGCAGTACACAGCGGCATGGGTGTACTGACGTCACCCGATCCCAGAAATGATGCGATTCGTGTCATTACAGCCCAGGCAGCGCCGAGGAGAGCAGAGAGGCGCTGAATACAACATGAATAGAAGATCACGCCTATTAGGGCATGATCTTATGACGAAGAGGGCCCGCCCTAGGGGCAAAAGAATATAGCCCCTGCTAATTAACATCACTAATGAGTAAGTTATAAAATGTTTTTCTCCACTTTCACAGGATGCTTTTCAGAGAGAAAAGGAGTGTGAGATTAGTGATGGGATGCTGCAGGGACATGATTTTGAAGCTTAGGCTGCTTTCACATAACGATTTCTTCAGTTCCGATGCTGTCCGATAAAAATCGGACAGCATCGGACCGATTTTCGGACCCCATGCAGGCCTATGGGCATCGGACCGAATCGGATGTGCACTAAATGCCATCCGATTTGGTCCGATCCGAATCTGTCCGATTTTTTTATCGGTGCAAAAATCGGAGCTTGCTCCGATTTTTGCACCGAAAATAAAATCTGACAGATTCGGATCGGACCAGATCGGATGGCATTTAGTGCACATCCGATCCGACCCGATCAATTTAGCATGGGGCCCTATGGAGCAGGGTCCGAGAAAACATGTGATGTCTCCTCGGACCGATTTTAGTGTACTGAGCATGCTCAGTACACTAAAATAGCTCCTAAAAGTAAATTAAGGGGTTAATAAAAAAAAAAAAAACTATGCTCACCTGTCCACGAGGCCCACGTCGTCTCCCGGCGTCTCCGGTGTCTCCAGGTATCTTGCCGTCTGTGCTGATAAGACCTGCCGTGATGTCACAATCACATGACTGCCAGGAACCAATAGCCGGCAGTCATGTGATTGTGACATCACGAGAGGTCCTGGCAGCACTGAGACAGAACAGCAAGATACCGGAGACGCGCGGGACCGTGCAGGAGTCGTGGACAGGTGAGAAAGGAGAGGAGGAGAGGGGAGGACAAGAGGAGGAGGACAAGAGGAGAGGAGGAGGACGCATAGAAGGACCGGGGGCCAAGAGGGGAGACACAGGGGATGAGAGGACCGGGGGCCAAGAGGGGAGACACCGGGGATAAGAGGAAAGGACCGGGGCCAAGAGGGGAGACACAGGACCGGGGGCCAAGAGGGGAGACACAGGACCGGGGGCCAAGAGGGGAGACACAGGACCGGGGGCCAAGAGGGGAGACACAGGACCGGGGCCAAGAGGGGAGACACAGGACCGGGGGCCAAGAGGGGAGACACAGGGGATAAGAGGAAAGGACCGGGGGCCAAGAGGGGAGACACAGGGGATAAGAGGAAAGGACCGGGGGCCAAGAGGGGAGGACCGGGCGATAAGAGGAGAGGACAGGGGGCCAAGAGGGGAGACACAGGGGATAAAGAAGAGGACCGGGGGAGAGACTGACAGCTCTCAGGGAGCGATCTGACAGGAGGGCGGGCATCCTATTTTCTGTCGGAATCGGATGCCTATTTGGCACCCGATTCCAGGCATTAGAAGAATCCGATGCTGTCCGATTTATATCGGAAAGCATCGGATTTTACAAAAATCGTAGTGTGAAAGTAGCCTTAGGTGGCGTTTTGGAGGTGACAGGATCCCTTTAAAGGACAATAAATCTATCATACTTCTTATCTCTGAACTTTGATATTACTGCCCTAGCTGCTCTTCCCCCCTCCCAACACTGACCATTCTATGTTCTGCTTCACCTATCTTATGTACTGCATTATCCAGTCATCCATTTGTGTATATCCAGTATGTGTGTGTTCAGAATTTGTGTCATTATTAGCCTGATGAAGATGCCATAGAGTCTTGAAAGCTTGCTTTGATATTTGTTACCATATTTTCAGTAAACCATTAAAAGGTATCAACTAGAGATGAGCAAATAGTCAAATACTCAGGCTTGCAATACTCGTGCAGAGTAGATCGTAATACTCGGGTATTCGGTATGAGTAACAAGTCCAATGTTAGTCAATGGGAAATGTGAGCAATTGTCTGCTGGACTCAAAATAGCTGTGAGTGATGATGGGGGAGATCTTCTGACAGCTCAGTGTGTAAGTGGTATAAAGACAGTGATCTGCCCTAGGGGCTGTGTGATGGTTAACACAGGAAGAAGCCACCCATCATCATCATCATCACAACGGCTTCACAATCATAAAGCTTGGACTACTGGCATTGTTGTTCCACTGCCACTGCACAACGTGCAGGCGTAATGTCTCCAAAAATTAGCCCAAGGGGCTATATCACGGTTGATGAAGGAAGCAGGCTTCAAGGGCCAAACAATTATGAAGCTAGGACTATTGGCACTATAAGCTGCTTCTTACTCAATGTCTGCACCCCTCTGACCCCTGAGGAAGCCCCTTTGAGGGGTGATATGCGTTGGGTGAGGAACCCTGGTCCACTGCTCGCTGCACTTATGCCTATATTGAATGGCTATTCATAATTATGGATACAAGTATTGCTATTGCTCTATGCTATTGATTCTTTTCTGTCTCATGCTCTTATTGTGTGTTTGATCTATACAGGCTATCTCAACAACCCTATGATTGCATCATAGTATGAAATTTGTCCTTTATCTAAAATACCCTATATGTAAGGGACTACGGGTCTGAGATTTTATGCCTTACCTTCCTGGGCATGTGACCTTATTCTATTGTGTTTTGACAGTTTAGCATGGTGTTATTTGTGCATCTCCTTGCAATTTCTTGTAATCCTTGTGCCCCAGCAAGCAGTGGTCTGACAGATCGTATTCCTTCTGCATATGCAGGGTTTTTCTGATTTTAATTGTTTTTAAATGTGAGTTTTTTGTAACTTTTGTATACATAGTTTTTTTTTTATATTGTACTAATAAAATTTGGTATATTTTTGATTATCAGCTGTGATCCCAGTCCTTCTATGCATGCTTCTTTTGTCTTTACTTACATACAGTTGTGGCCAAAAGTATTGACGCCCCTGCAATTCTGTCAGATAATACTCAGTTTCTTCCTGAAAATGATTGCAATCACAAATTCTTTGGTATTATTATCTTCATTTAATTTGTCTTCAATGAAAAAACACAAAAAGAATTGTCGTAAAGCCAAATTGGATATAGTTCCACACCAAACATAAAAAAGGGGGTTGACAAAAGTATTGGCACTGTTAGAAAAATCATGTGATGCTTCTCTAATTTGTGTAATTAACAGCACCTGTAACTTACCTGTGGCACCTAACAGGTGTTGGCAATAACTAAATCACACTTGCAGCCAGTTGATATGGATTAAAGTCGACTCAACCTCTGTCATGTGTCCGTGTGTGTACCACATTGAGCATGGAGAAAAGAAAGAAGACCAAAGAACTGTCTGAGGACTTGAGAAACCAAATTGTGAGGAAGCATGAGCAATCTCAAGGCTACAAGTCCATCTCCAAAGACCTGATTGTTCCTGTGTCTACCGTGCGCAGTGTCATCAAGAAGTTTAAAGCCCATGGCACTGTGGCTAACCTCCCTAGATGTGGACGGAAAATAAAAATTGACAGGAGATTTCAATGCAAGATTGTGCGGATGGTGGATAAAGAACCTCGACTAACATCCAAACAAATTCAAGCTGCTCTGCAGTCCGATGGTACAACAGTGTCAACCCGTACTATCCGTCGGCATCTAAATGAAAAGGGACTGTATGGTAGGATACCCAGGAAGACCCCACTTCTTACCCCAAGACATAAAAAAGCCAGGCTGGAGTTTGCCAAAACTTACCTGAGAAAGCCTACACTGTTTTGGAAGAATGTTCTCTGGTCAGATGAGACAAAGGTAGAGCTTTTTGGGCAAAGGCATCAATATAGAGTTTACAGGAGAAAAAAAGAGGCATTCAAAGAAAAGAACATGGTCCCTACAGTCAAACATGGCGGAGGTTCCCTGATGTTTTGGGGTTGCTATGCTGCCTCTGGCACTGGACTGCTTGACCGTGTGCATGACATTATGAAGTCTGAAGACTAACAACAAATTTTGCAGCATAATATAGGGCCTAGTGTGAGAAAGCTGGGTCTCCCTCAGAAATCATGGGTCTTCCAGCAGGACAATGACCCAAAACACACTTCAAATAGCACTAGAAAATAGAGTGAGAGAAAGCACTGGAGACTTCTAAGGTGGCCAGCAATGAGTCCAGACCTGAATCAAATAGAACACCTGTGGAGAGATCTAAAAATGGCAGTTTGGAGAAGGCACCCTTCAAATATCAGGGACCTGCAGCAGTTTGCCAAAGAAGAATGGTCTAAAATTTCAGCAGAGCATTGTAAGAAACTCATTGATGGTTACAGGAAGCGGTTGATCGCAGTTATTTTGGCTAAAGGTTGTGCAACCAAGTATTAGGCTGAGGGTGCCAATACTTTTGTATGGCCCATTTTTGGAGTTTTGTGTGAAATGATCAATGTTTTGCTTTTTGCTTCATTCTCTTTTGTGTTTTTTCATTTAAGACAAATTAAATGAAGATAGTAGTACCAAAGAATTTGTGATTGCAATCATTTTCAGGAAGAAACTGAGTATTATATGACAGAATTGCAGGGGTGTCAATACTTTTGGCCACAACTGTACATAGTTGATAAAGTGTGTCACCCACCAGCCCCTCTGTCCTCTAGCCAGATATGGGCATACGGGGATCTATGTCTCATGTACCGGAGCGAGCATGATCGTAATCCAGCCCGCGGGAGCTAACACCTCTTCCTTGTTACTTCTGATACACTCAGACTCCTTCTTCTACTCTCTCTGTGACTAACTAACTCCACACTTCCTGCACTTCTCTTTTTCCCCTCCTTGCTGCTTGGGTCCTCCCACCGTCCCGGGCTCCTAAGTGTCGTGTGTGTGTATGTGTGTAGCTCAACTGCGCCATCATAGCACCTGCTCCCTCTAATGGAGGAGTGCAGTACCTCTGGTGGTGGCCTTCCTGGTGGGGCGCCATACAGTCACAACCATAATGTCTCCAAAAATTAGCCCAAGGGGCTGTATTATGGTTGATGAAGGAAGCAGGCATCAAGGGCCAAACAATTATGAAGCTAGGACTACTATTGCAATTGTAATTGCAGTGGCCAATGTCCAGGCATAGCCATAGTGTCTCCAAAAATTAGCCCAAGGGGCTGTATCATGGTTGATGAAGGCACCAGGCCTCAAGGGCCAAACAATTATGATGCCAGGACTGCTAGCACAGTATTTACAGTGTCCAATGTCCAGGCATAGCCATAGTGTCTCCAAAAATTTGTCTAAGGGGCTGTATCATAGTTGATGAAGGGAGCAGGCCTCAAAGGCCAAACAATTATGATGCCAGAACTACTATTGCAATTGTAATTGCAGTGGCCAATGTCCAGGCATAGCCATAGTGTCTCCAAAAATTAGCCCAAGGGGCTGCATTATGGTTGATGAAGTAAGGATGGTCTCATCACAAGTGCCTCTGATGAGAAATATTAATTAATGGAACATTGTTTTTAGCTTATTGACCATGAGGTACGTGTGGCAGAAGCATTAATTGAAAAGATGTGTAAGAAGAAGAAAAGAGGTTTGAATGGGATGGGATGGACGTGATCACCAGTAGCATTTTGGGTGACTTTAGGTTGGGATGCTGTCATCAGGAGGGCTTAAATATTCTTGCAAAATCCAGTCCTTGTTAAATTTTATCAGAGTCAGCCTGTCTGCATTCTCTGTAGTCAGCCGTGTGCATGTATCTGTGATGATTGCCCAGCGGCACTGAAAACATGCTCTGACATCACACTAGCAGCAGGACAGGCCAGCACCTCCAAGGCATATAAGGAGAGGTTTGGCCAACTGTGCAGCTTGAATACCCAGTAATTAAACGGAACAGAAGCATCAGGAAGGACTCATGTATGGCCACTTAGTCATTGACCATCTTGTGCAACTTCTCACTTCTTGACATTGTTACTGGTCCAGCTAGCACTTGCTGATGAGTCGGTTTATTGAAGATGGCCCAGTTTGTGGACATTTTACCACCACCTCTTTTGGACCTGCTTGCTGTGTCTCTCTCTATTAATGCATGCTGTTGCACAGAGCTGATACCTCTGGTAGCAGCGGTGTCTGAGGGTGATGTTGCCATAAAATGATCTACAGCCCTCTTGAAGGATTCTGTTGTGAAACCCCTTGTGACTGCAACAGTAGCGAAGGAAATTTGTCCTTGTACTGTGGGTCTAGAAAGGTGACCAACCAGTATAGGTTGCTGTTGAAAATGTGGATCAAATGAGGGTCTTGGCACAGACAGTTAGATATGAAGTGTGCCATGTGTGCCAAGCTGCAAAGAGGCAAATGTTCTGTGACCTCAGAAGGAGGAACAATACCCATGCTCACCTCACACTGACTCTCCTCCTCCACCTCCTCCTCTGCAGATCCAAGCAGCAAGCCAACAGACTCCAGGAAACACTGCTTTGAGCTAGAATGCAACCAGGAACACCTGAACAGCTATCAAAAGCACTGCATCCTGGGAGTCAAGGGGAATATATAGGCAGCTCAAGGTAAGGAATCAGCTGGGTCATAGTGACCTCCAGCTTTAACTAAAAGGGGAATGCCTCTTAAAGCGACAGAGACATTTTCTTGGATTTTGACTGTGTGGCCAAATGCTGGGACCTTCTGCGAGTGGTCTCTACAGTCTCATATGTGCCGTGACAGTATTTCCCTCCCCCCCTTCTACAAATGGTAGACCAGGACCAGGTTTCTCAGGATGGGAGAGATGAAAGGTGCGAACCAGCCTTGCAGTGTTCAGCTCTTATTTTGGCACCCACAATCTCTCTTCGGGTTCATAACCCCTCCTCCAGTGCACCATATACTGAAGGGAACGGTGCAACATACGAGAATCCACAACCTTAAAAATTTAACATTCTAAATTCCCATCTACTTGAGGCAACTCCAGATGAAATGCTACAGGTTAATGATGGCGGTTATCTTATAAGGACCAATACACCTAGGTCCCAGCTGCCATGAAGACAACTTCAGTTTAATATTCGTGGCAGACAACCACACAAAGTTATTCACACAAATGTCCGAACCTGGCGAGCACTTCTTGTCAGCCATATGCTTGTATCTGTCACCCTAGAGTCTCAAGTTACTCTGCAGCCCCTGCCATACAGTGGAGAGTGAAGAGGCAAATTGTTCCTCCTCAGGAACTCCCGAAGAACCTTTACCACTAAAGGTAGCAAACTGAGGATGAAACACATATGCACCAAAAAATGGTGACTTACCGATGGACTCCTGGTGATGATTATTTATGGCAAATTTGTCTAAAGGCAAATAAGATGCCCAATCCTACCAGTTTTCAGAGACAAAACACCTAAGATAAGTCTCCAAATTTTGATTTGTGCGCTCAGTCTGCTCATTAGACTGAGGATGGAAGCCAGAAGAATAGGA
Source organism: Allobates femoralis (assembly GCA_033576535.1). Classification (NCBI taxonomy): domain Eukaryota; kingdom Metazoa; phylum Chordata; class Amphibia; order Anura; family Aromobatidae; genus Allobates; species Allobates femoralis. Next base: position 792,197,407 of record JARQOC010000003.1, on the reverse strand, counting down.
CAACTTTACCGTTAAGCGAGTACAAAAGGCTTTCCAAAACTTGGAAACAAACTGTGTACCACGATCTGAGACCACATCAGGGGAATCCCATGAAGTCTCATGATCTCACTGACAAACACCTGTGCCAGTGTGTTGACAATAGGAAGTGCTAGTAGTGCCACAAAGTGCACCATCTTGCTGAATCTATCAACCACTACCAAAACCACTGTCTTGCCTGCAGACACAGGGAGAGCTGTAATAAAATCCATAGACAGATGTGTCCATGGTTATCAGGAATGGACAATGGCATGAGAGAGCCAGATGGACGGGTATGCCGAACCTTAGCGCATGCAGAAACACTACAAGCAGACATAAAGTTAGTCACATCCTTCTGCTCCCTGGCCACCAAAAACGACGAGACAAAAGATCCAAGGTGGCCCTACTACCCGGATGACCTGCCAGTACAAAGTCATGATGTTCTTTAATTACCTTGAGGCACAAATCAAGTGGTACAAAGAGTCTACCTGAAGGGCAGGAGAAAGAAGCACCCCCCCCACCCCTGAACCTTCAACACCACCCCCCCAAATCCGGATAAAGAGCTGAAACAACCTCCGACTCCTGTAAAATGGGAACGGGACTCTGTTGATTACTACCATCTGCCTTCACATTCTCAATCCCCTTGATGGTAGGTGACGGTGAAATTAAATCTTGTAAAAAACAAGGACCATCTGGCTTGCCTGGGGTTGAGACGCTTGGCGGATGCCAGGCAAGATAAGTTCTTATGGTCAGTGATAAGTGATAGGATGGACAGCCCCCTCCAACCAGTCACGCCATTCGTCAAAAGCCAACTTAATAGCGAAACGTTTTCTATTACCGACATCATAATTTCTTTCGGCCGATGATAATTTTTTGGAGAAAAAGGCGCATGGCAAACATTTACTGGGAGATGGGCTTTGTGACAACACTGCCCCCACCCCCACCTCGGATTCATCCACTTCAACAATATAGGGCTAAGAAAGATCGTGTTGACAGAGGATAGGTTCGGTAGCAAAGCATCTCTTCAGGGAAGAGAAAGCCTACTGAGCGGAGTCTGACCACTTCTTAGTCTCTTAGTCATGTCCGTGAGAGGTTTCACAATTACAGAATAATTCTTAATAAATTTACGGTAGAAATTGGTAAAACCCCAAAAAAGTTGCGATGCCCTCAGGTTTTCCAGATGATCCCAGTAAAGTACTGCCCGGACCTTCTCTGTACCCATCCGAAAACCCAAAGGTGACAACAGGTACCCCAGAAATTGGACCTCCTGAACCGAGAAAACACATTTCTCCAATTTAGCATACAGTTTGTTGTCCCTTAAAATCTGTAGCACCTGTTTAACATGAGACTGATGTGTTGCCATATCGGGTGAGTAGATCAAAATATAATCCAAGTAAACTACCACAAATCTACCCACTGAATGATGGAAAATATCATTTTCAACGTGTTTGAAAACTTCAGGGGCATTAGAGAGACCAAATGGCATCACAAGACTCTCAAAATGGCCCTTAGGGGTATTAAAAGCAGTCTTCCATGCATTCCCCTCACTGATTCTTTCCAGATTGTAGACCCCCTCAATTCCAACTTGGAGAACCATTTAGCTCCCACAATTTGACTGAACAAATCAGGAATCAGAGGGAGGAGATATGAATCACTGACTGTTATCTGGTTCAATTCCTGGAAATCTAAACAAGAACGAAGACCCCATCTTTTCTTTTAACAAAAAAGAATCCTGCAGCGACTAGCAAAGATGAGGGTCTAATATGTCCCTTCTCCAGACTCTAGCAAAGAAATCCTTCATGACCTGACTCTCAGGACCAGATATATTATACAGCCTGGATTTGGGTAGTTTAGCTCAAGGAATGAGATAACAGGACAATCGTATGCAGGGTGAGGAGGCAAATCCTGACAACCTTTTACTGAGAACACATCCTCATACTGATAGATGTGCAGGAAATAACACAGCAGAGAATGCAGCAAAAGATGTATTCAAGCAATCACTCCACTCCACAATGTCTCTGGTCTGCCAATCCACCATGGGATTATGTTTAACCAACATGGCAGGCCCAGAACAATGGGAGCGGTGAAATTGTCTCCTGATGTTGGGGTTCTACCTTCAACTTAATATTATGCACAATTTGCGTAAGACTTCCCTGAGCAAGTGGCACTGAGTCAATGACATAGATATGAATGGGTTTAGACAACAAACTGCAGGAAAGCCCATGAGTCTTTACAAAATGAGCATCCACCATGCTGAGCCCCGCTCTACTAGCCACAAAAACAGAATTTTTTTGTTTTTGCTCTCTAGCGCCACCTCGGCTCTCAGGAGAACATGAGAATTCCATGTGGAAGATACACACACCTCCTGCTAATTTACCTCCACACCATCCATGGTAACCCAAGTCCCAGGTATTCCACTCCGTTTTGGAACAGAGAGACAGGCTCCAATAAAATGGTCCCTTTTACCACAGATAAAACAGACCCCCTTTATTTTTTCCTTGGTAAATGCCAGAAGAAACTTTGGAGGCGGTCGCTCCTCCTAGTTGCAGGGTTCATCCACGCTCGGGAGAAATGACTCACCCTCTGACTGCCCACCTGGCAATAGGGTACTACCTCGAGAAAGGTTCTCATGAGAAAGAGGTTTACCCTTTCTATCCTGAAGGAGTGTTTTTGCACTAATAAATTGACCTGAGCTTTAAGGTGATATTATTACGCGCACGTCAGTCACCACACAAGACAGCAGTACTGGCTGCATGTCAGTTGTGCAGTACCATTCGGTGTGAACACAGCAATGCAACAGCAAACAAATTGGCCTACAGGGGTAAATGTGACCCCAAAAATAGCTGGGAAAACTGTCACTTCTCCCTGACCTTATACTTTCAGCTCTGAGAAGAGGTGAAATATTGCTGACTGTACTATGTGGTATTGCAATGCTCCTGCCTGTCTCCCTGCACTACAGTCACTTAGTGCTACAATACTGGTAGCTCTCACAAGAGCTTTTGGGTTTTGCAGAGAATTTCTGTACGATTTGCACAAGCACAACTCTCCCTAGCAACTGTTCACACTCTCCCTACACCAGCTGTGTTTTGCATGCAATGTGCAGAAAATGGCGGTGGCAGGGCTTATATAGAGCCTATGAGTCATAGGCTATGACTCATCTATGATGCTGGGTGGCCTGCCAATCATAGTACTGCCACAACCAAGAAGGCTGTGGCATTACTGTGATTGGCTAAAGCTGGGCAAGAAATCCGAATATTGCGAGGCGATTAGTGAAGTACTTGCTATGTTTCGAGTACCAAGCGTACTGCATTACTCGCAGAATACCAAATACTTGCGATTATACTTGCTCATCCCTAGTATCAACTACTAGTATTACTGAGCCTCTCAGATTTTAATATTTTCCTGAACTGAGATCTTTACTCTCTGTTATGCCTATATGCAATATGAAAGACAGTAGAGAAATAGAGACACAAAAACCCATCACAACTTTCTGTAATTTGTCTCTGCACTTGGATTGCGCTTCATAACAGCAGGTTACACAATAAGGAGACACATTATGTTTGGCTGTTTGGAGTGATTTCTTTTGTGTCTGGATTAGACATTATTTTATAGCACCACTCCAGTGGGGCAGGGTTTCAGTGGTGGAGTGGCACTTTGAGGGTGCCCTTACACTGGTGTGTCAAAATATAGATCTTATATTGCTCCTGAAAATGTATCTGACTAAGGGTGGCTTCACATCACGGCAGCATCAGCCCTATGGGGCCGGATGGAGCCGGATGGCAGCTATGTGTCATCAAGTTTCCATCTGTCCGTGAGGATCCGGGACAATTTGGATTTTTCTCCCGGACACAAAAACGATGCTTGCAACGTTTTTGTGTCTGGGGAGAAAAATCTGCCCAAATCGGATCCTCCCAGATCCAGGGCAATCCGGCGCTCCCTAACATGGGAGTCTATGGTGCCGGATTGCCGAGATCCAGGAACCGGACACCGGCGGCTGAACCCTGCTGTGAAATGGAGTAATAGCGGCAGCACTCACCGATCTCCAGAGGAATCCTTTATTAAAGCAACAGCATATTTACAGCAGGCACAGCAGATGCATTGTTAGGGGGTGCACCCCCTAACAATGCATCTGCTGTGCTTGCTGTAAATATGCTGTTGCTTTAAAAAAGGATTCCTCTGGAGATCGGTGAGTGCTGCCGCTATTACACCATTAAGCAAAGAGTCTGTGTCTGGGTCACGTGATCAGAAGTGCACCACACGTGATTGAAGGAGGTCGGCGGTGCAGTGCCAGCCAGCGGCTGTGAGAGGCTCCAGCACGGAGCGAAGATCTCCTGTGAGGGTACAGGATTGCAGCGGTGCCCGGCCTCTAAATCAAGTAAGTGAACACTGCTGTGATTTCAGGACCGCGGCTAGCTCTCCGCTAGCCACGATCTTGAAATTACAGCAGCTGCAGCTGCTATCAGTGGCATTCGGCTGCAAACCGGACCGAGGGCATATTTGCCCTCCGGTTGTGTTTGCAAATCGGGTCTGGGGCTGTCAGATTCACCCCGGACCTGATGCTGCCGTGATGTGAAGCCAGCCTAAAATGGGAGTGACATGCGAGTGTCATTCCATATGTCCATTTGTGCAATCTGTGTGCTATGCATTTTTAACATTGTCTTTCACATGCTACATTACTCTATGTACATTTTTATTCCAAGAAGAAAGCAAGCATATAATAAACTATATAGATAGATACTAGGCTAGATAGATAGATAGATAGATAGATAGATAGATAGATAGATAGATAGTAATCTAAATCAGAGGTCACTTCATGCCAATGTTGCTAATTATTTATGTATTAATAATTAGAAAATTTTTTCAAAAACCAGCCAAGGCAAAGCTCAGGGTTAGAGGGGCCTTGGTTAATAGGCCCTCCACAGCCTACAAATAGCAGGGTGCAGCTGCCCCAGAACTGGAGCCTTCATAAAATGGTCCAATCCTGGCACTTCGCACCAGCTCTTCCCGCTGTCCTGGTGCAGTGGCTAATGGGGTACTAGAAGGGGTAAATTCTAGTATGGTCATTCCCTGAGGAAGGAGCTGGGTGTTAGCTCCGAAACGCGTTGGAAAATAAAACTGAAGATATCTTGTTTCAAAGCACTCCAGTGTTTTTTGATACTCATTGGAGCAGCGGCGCAGACCGAAAGACACTTGGTCCCTGATAGAAGGGGTTAATGACAGCTGAGAATTGACAGCTGTCATTAAGCCCTGGATTGATAATGTTCAGGTCTCTATGAGACCCCACATTACCAATGCAGTCAGTAAATAATTAAAACACACACACAGAATAAAATACTTTATTTGAAATAAATCACACAGACTCCCTCTTTTACCCATTTATTAACCCCAGACATTCCCAGCTCCGATGGCAAATCCACCACACAATGTCCTTCGATGAAGCTCTGCAGCTCTGATACATCGTGATGATAGGTTACATTTTTGTCATTGCCCATCGCAAGCAGCGCTTTCACAATGGAGGAATCTGACAACCGCGGCTGAGAATAGCGTCAACAGGATGTTCATCTGAGGTCACAGCTGAGGAACTGTACCAGCTGTGACCTCAGATGAAAAAATGCTCATTTTAATATCAGGATTATAAAGTCATTCTGACATGAACTTTATTAGTAAGTTGAGCAGCCTCATTATGTCTGCGAGATCCATTTAAAGGGAACCTGTCACCTTTAAAAATCCTATTTATCTGCAGATATGAGGTTAATCGGCAGCTGAATAGCATTACAATGCTGCCTGGCCACCTCACTTAGGGCCCCTTCACACTGCGGCGTGATCTGGTCCGGTTCTGTCCGGTGTGCAGCGCACGCAGCTGCAGCCGCTGACAGGTCAGGTTCGCGGCGCCCGCGGTCCTGACTTATCAGCAGCGGGAACTGCGTGCGCTGCACACCGGACCGGAGGGCCTAATAGCCCCCCAGTCCTGTGTGCTGATCCGGTCCGCGGCTGTCTGGATCCTCCCGGACAGAACCGGACCGGATCACGCCGCAGTGTGAAGCGGCCCCTAGGCTGGTTTCACACTGCAGTTTTTTTCCCTGATCATGTTCCATCCAGTTTGTGTGCCAAAACCAGCAGTGTCTCCAAAACTCAGAACAGGTGTCAATCTTTCAATTATAGTTTTTCTCTGCAAGTTCCTCTCCTGGTTTTGGCACACAAACTGCATGGAACCTGATCAGGGAAAAAACTGCAGTATGAAACCAGCCTAAGGCCAACTTCACACCATGGTTTTCAGGTTTCAGGTCCATACGGTTTGAATCGGATCGAACCTGATCCGGTTTTGCCACCATGTATCCCTATGGTGCTGGATTGGTCCTATTTAGCTACCCAGATTTGTGCTTTTTCTCCCTGGTCCGAATTTGTCCGGTTTTGCATCGGACACAAAATTGGAGTCAGCATCATATTTTTGCCTCTGATGCAAAAATCGGACTAAATCAGATCCTCCCAGATCCGGGGCGATCCCCCATAACATTAGTACGGGAACGCCCTGGATCCGATAAAAAAATTGGATCGTTTCCCGGATGCCTTGTACAGAACAGCGCAAGTAGTGCAATGCTGCTGCGCTCCTTCAGCACCATGGACAGCAGCACTTCAAAGCCTGCGCTGAACGTGCAGCACCACGGACAGCAGCACAAGATACGCTGGCTGAGATTCCAGCACTGCGGACAGCAACAGAAAAGAACAGAAACGCATATTTGCCCACAGTTTCTGGTCATCCCGTGTTGTCAGGTTCTGTCCGGTGTATCCTGCAAAACACCTGACAGAACCTGAAAGCAGAAAACCGTAGTGTGAAGCTGGCCTAAGGCTAGGATCACATTGGGATTGCAGCCGCGTTCGGGAGGGGTAGCATTTAAAATTTAAATTTTGGCAGGCTGAACACGTTGCTACCGACATACTGTCAGTGCTACCTTTGAGGCGGAGCCTCCATAGGTTAGTATGGGCAGCGCTGACGCGGCGCTACCATAGCGGAACCACCGCCTTTAGCCTGCCAAAATCTAAGTTTTAAACACTAACCCCCAAACGCGGCTGCAATCTTAATGTGACCCTAGCCTAAGAGGGTGCATAATGAGAGGATTAATTTATTTCTTCCTTGGAGCTGTCGGCTTTCATTCATAGAAGAATGTATGGAGTGATTACAGTCACCGCTCAGTATAATGTGATTGGCGGCTTTATGCAGTTTGATTTATAGCTGGCTTTGATCTGAAGTATGTTCGTCTCCTGCTATTAGTCGCACTTTCAGTATGGTGGACTGGCAGTAGGGTAATGCTATTTACCTGTGGAGTAACTATTTTCTGCAGGTAAATAGCATTACCCAAGGTGACAGCTTTCCTTTAATAATGTATGCAGTTTGCATTGTAAATTTTGTTGACAAATCTGCTTAAACGTCTGTGTTTGTTTTTGCAGGTAATGATTCAGTGCTCCAAAATTGAATGTTGATTCTCTTTTGATCCAATGCATATAAGGTAAGCATTACTTTCCAGGTCTCGATTATTTGGTCATATAAGTGTTATCTTGAATTTGTTGGCATTTTAAATATATTTTCCACAGTGTTACTAAGATTTAAAATGATGGAAATTTTCCGAAACTCAATTAAATTGAACCTTCTCGACTATTTCATCCTACAATAATTCAATTTTCCACAACTATAGCTCAATACTTTATGCTTATTTTAAGCACTTTTTCAGCTTTAGAAGCACTGCTCTGAAGTTCTTTATTATCCAAATCAAGTTTCCTAATTGAACTGTGATTGTGATCAATCATAACGAGTTATACAATCTGCAGTCTCCATGGTGATATTTATTAATACTCTTTGCTTTGCTTCACTTTGTATTCTGCCTATGAGAAAAGGATTACGTATTTTGATTATTTTCTTTTGCATTTTGAAGTATTATTTCAATTTTCACAATTGTTTAACTAAACTTTTTTCTACTATGATCCTTCCTTACTCCGCGAGATTGATAGCTATGGATAACACCTCTATCAATATGAAAACGGTATAAATAAAAAGAATGTACTTCAGCTTTCCAGTCATTCAACTGTACAATGGACCAACATTGGAATTTTAGGTATAAAGGTTCACTCAAATCTGTGCCTTCACACTGCGGCGTGATCCGGTCCAGGGCTGTTTGGGAGGACCCTGACAGCCGCGGACTGGATCAGCACACAGGACCGGAGTGCAAATTAGCCCTCCAGTCCTGTGTGCTGATCCAGTCCGCAGCTGTCAGGTTCATCCCGGACAGCCCCGGACCGGATCACACCGCAGTGTGAAGGCACCCTATATAAAATCACTCAGGTTCTCAATCTGAAGAGTTGGAGAGTAGCATGCGTATGCCATTCCGTAAGTCAAGCGAGTGCTATTGTTCTGCCCATTTAGACTCAGTAGGAGAAAGCAATTCTAGTTTAACACTTGTTATAACCTGTGAGATGGGACATGCTAACTTGCCAGTGGCATAGCAACTGTTTGTGGCGCCCGGGGCGGTCGAAAAATTTGCCGCCCCCTTGGTCGTTGATTATTCCGGGGTCAGGGGGGTACCGCTAGTGGGTTAGGAGCCACTTAAGTGTACCTGTTAATCAGTTAATTATAGTCATCATATTGTTATCTGGAACAACAATGTTAACAATTCCCCTATAGAACACGCTGGGATATACAGTATATAGCACCAAAGATAGAAGAATGGAATAAATCAAACACTGAATACAAAACAATCTAACTGTAAATTAATGAGAATAAACAGTAATATACACATAGGAAACATTGCACATGGAGGAAGATAGTAATATACAGGTCATCACCTAGTACAGAGATCAGAGGATGGCAATATACAGGTGTACACCTAGTACACGGCTCGCACACACACACACAGAGGCACGGCCCGCACACACACACCCAGAGGCACGGCCCGCACACACACACACACACAGAGGCACGGCCCGCACACACACACACACACACAAAGGCACGGCCCGCACACACACACACACACACAGAGGCACAGCCCGCACACACACACACAGAGGCACGGCCTGCACACACACACAGAGGCTCGGCCCGCACACACACACAGAGGCACGGCTCGCACACACAGAGGCACGGTTCGCACACACACCGGAACGGCTCGCACACACACAGGCACGGCTCGCACACACAGAGGCACGGTTCGCACACACACAGGAACGGCTCGCACACACACAGGCACGGCTCGCACACACACAGGCATGGCTCGCACACACACAGGTGCGGCTCGCACACACACAGGCACGGCTCGCACACACACAGAGGCAGGGCTCGCACACACACAGAGGCACGGCTCGCACACACACAGAGGCACAGCTCGCACACACACAGACGCACGGCTCGCGCACACAGAGGCACGGCTCGCACACACACAGGCACGGCTTGCACACACAGAGGCGCGACTCGCACACACAGAGGCACGGCTCGCACACACACACAGGCACGGCTCGCACACACAGAGGCACGGCTCGCACGCACGCACACACACACACACAGAGGCACGGCTATCACACACAGAGGCACGGCTATCACACACACACAGAGGCACGGCTATCACACACACGCAGAGGCACGGCTATCACACACAGGCAGAGGCACGGCTATCACACACACGCAGAGGCACGGCTATCACACACACACAGAGGCACGGCTATCACACACACACAGAGGCACGGCTATCACACACACACAACTCACACACACATTCTACAGATTCCTCACTCAGGTATCACAATCCTCTGTGCTGCAGGAGGGCTTGTTCACATGGGCAGCTTCACCTGCTCACAGCAGCTGGGTCCCACTCCTCGCCCCTCCCCCACTCACTACAAAGCAGGAGATCAGTCACCTTGTGACCCGGAGCTGCTCCTAGGTGTCCTCCTGCAGCACAGGTAGCCACCTCTGCTGGCTCTCACTGCTTCCCTTCATTCAGATCACTGGCCAGTCATTACCCCCTCCTCTCCTCTCAGCTCCTCTGCTCTCCTCTCACCGACACCTTCAAGCTCCTCCCTCCGCTCCTCCGCTCTCCTCCTCTCCTCGCAGCTCCCCTCACCTCCTCCAGTTTCCCCCAGCATGTGTCCTGTGCTCTGCCCTGCGGGACGCTGACTGATGACATCACCTCCCTCTCAGTGTGCACAGCAGAGCTGCAGGGGGCGGGAGATTTGAAAGCAGCCAGCAGCCGACGTGCTGCACTGCTTCAGTATATAGCGCAGGCGGCGGCCGCGGATCCTATGGCAGTAGCTGCCACATTGCCGCCCCTACACATGTGCCGCCTGGGCGGACCGCTCCCCCCGCCCCCCCCCACGCTACGCCACTGTAACTTGCTATGATGTTTATTTGTTTAGCACAATCTGGCATTATTCCTTCATATCTAGGCCTCTTCTCCTTTAAGACAAAAATAGAAAAGAATGGGGGTGCTGATGGGTGAAAACCTGGTGGTCCAAGTGGGCTTTAAAAGGACATGGGGTGCCCACTGACCTAGCCGGGTTGAGCACCCCGGATGGTGGCAGGAGGGGCAGGATGGAGGCGGGGGGAGGATAGAGCGAGCGGGGCAGGATGGAGCGAGAGGGGCAGGATGGAGCCAGGGGTGCAGGATAGATGCGGAGGGGTGCAAGATGGATGCGGGGTTCAGGATGGAGCCAGGTAGGCAGAATTGATGTTGGGGGGCAGGATGGAGCCGAGGAAGCAGGATGGATGTGGAGGGGACAGGATGGAGCCGAGGGGGGGACAGGATGGAGCCGGGGGGGGGGCACAGAATTGATGTGGGGGGGCAGGATGGAGCCGGGTGAGCACGATGGAGCCAGGGGGGCAGGATAGAATCCACCTCGCCCCCCTCTGTTCTCACCCATCTTCTGCAGCTTGCACTGTCTACAGCAGTCATGTGACAGGGCGGGCTGTGTGATATCACATCAGCTCGCCCTGTCACATGACCGCTGTACAAAGGGAGAAGATGGGTGAGAACAGCGGGAGGTGAGGGGGAGGCGAGGGGAAGGCAAGGTGGGGGCTACGGGTATAGGTGCTGGGTGTCGCCGCGGCCGTATGCATGTAGCCTGGCGATAGCGACGTCTAAGCGTCGCTGTCGCCAGGTAACAGCTACTATATAATCATCTAATTTTGAATGCGCACGGCTTTTTGCATACGCGGCGCTCATTAGTTGCCGCGGCTGGCGGCAGCCAATGAGCGCTGGCACGTGATTTCGGCGTCAGACAGACACGATTAGGAGATTATATAGTAGACTACTTACACTTGATTGATGAATCACATCCATCAAATCACATCATTCACTCACTGTTGAGCAATAAACCATAGACTACAAAACTAACAGTCTGTTTACTTGGGATACAGAGAAGATTTAAGCGGTATGCTGAAATTCACACGGCATAGAACATGAAGGAAGGTAGAACAGTTATGGAAGGGTGCATTTTTTTCTCGCCTAGCATCCAAAAGACATGCATATGCCATCCGTATGCAATGTGTTTTTAACATAATTTTTTATATACCGTATATACTCGTGTATAAGCCGAGTTTTTCAGCCCAAAAATTGGGCTGAAAAGTCTTCCCCTCGGCTTATACACGGGTCAATACGGTAGGCTGCAATGGTGGGGGCTGTGTCCGGGGCTGAGGAGGCTGGAGGAGGCGGGGGGAGGCTGCTGAATGAGCGCCCATCACGTGGGGCCGCTCATTATTTATGCACTGCTTCCCCCTGTCAATCAGCGGCAGGGGAAGCAGTGCATATTTAAATATATGCCCCCAAATGCTGGCACTTGCCCCCCTGCTTGTAAGGCCCCCCCCCGGCTGCTTTTATTACCATCCTTGGTATTTTGAATCGCGCAGGTCCCTCCGTGCTCCCGTCCTCCGTAGCATCCGGGGTCATGTGACCGGCCGGTCGCATGACGTCATCGCTACGCGATGGCCGGGGACCCCGGATGCAGCTGACGCCGGGAGCATGGAGGACGGGAGCACGGAGGGACCTGCGCGATGCAGAAGACCAGGGATGGTAAGTTAAGCAGCCGGGGGGGGGGCCTTACAAGGAGGGGGGCGAGTGCCAGCATTTGGGGCTGCTGTATACACCTCTGGGGCTGCCTGTATATACCACCACTGAGGCTGCTGTATACACCTCTGGGGCTGCCTGTATATACCACCACTGGGGCTGCCTGTATATACCACCACTGGGGCTGCCTGTATATACCACCACTGGGGCTGCCTGTATATACCACCACTGGGGCTGCCTGTATATACCACCACTGGGGCTGCTGTATACACCTCTGGGGCTGCCTGTATATACCACCACTGGGGCTGCTGTATACATCACTGGGGCTGCCTGTATATACCACCACTGGGGCTGCTGTAAACACCTCTGGGGAGGCTGCTGTATACACCACTGGGGAGACTGCTGTATACACCGCTGGGGCCTGTATATACCACTGGGGAGGCTGCTGTAATACCGCTGGGGCCTGTATACACCACTGGGGAGGCTGCTGTAATACCGCTGGGGCCTGTATACACCACTGGGGAGGCTGCTGTAATACCGCTGGGGCCTGTATACACCACTGGGGAGGCTGCTGTATACACCGCTGGGGCCTGTATATACCACTGGGGAGGCTGCTGTAATACCGCTGGGGCCTGTATACACCACAGGGGAGGCTGCTGTAATACCGCTGGGGCCTGTATACACCACTGGGGAGGCTGCTGTAATACTGCTGGGGCCTGAATACACCACTGGGGAGGCTGCTGTATACTACCACTGGGGAGGCCTGTATACCACTGGGGAGGCTGCTGTACACTACCACTGGGGAGGCTGCTGTATACTACCACTGGGGATGCTGCTGTATACTACCACTGGGGAGGCCTGTATACCACTGGGGAGGCTGCTGTATACTACGACTGGGGAGGCTGCTGTATACTACCACTGGGGAGGCTGCTGTATACAACGACTGGGGAGGCCTGTATACCTGTGCTGGGGTCCACCCTCGGCTTATACACGAGTCAATAGGTTTTCCCAGGTTTTGGGGGCAAAAGTAGGGGGGTCGGCTTATACACTGGTCGGCTTATACACGAGTATATACGGTAATAATAATAATCTTTATTATATAGCGCCAACATATTCCGCAGCGCTTCATAACTCAGAGGTTTATATTCAGACAATCATAAGAAACAGTTATCAGAAAATACAATAATAAAGCAAAATAATGACAGTCCTGCTCATAAGAGGTTACAATCTAGCAATGAAGTGGGGGTGACACAAAATACAGGGGCTTATTTACAATGATGGTATAGTCAACCTGAAGAAATATATGAGTTTTTAATTAATTACTAAAATTATCCCCCAAGGCTCGGTTCTGGGACCGTTACTCTTCTCCATCTACACTCTCAGCCTAGGGCAACTCATCGAGTCCCACGGCCTTCAGTACAACCTCTACGCCGACGACACCCAAATCTACCTGTCTGGACCTGACATCACCTCCCCTACTATCCAAAATTGCACAATGCCTGTCTTCCATCTCATGCTTCTCCGCTTGCTTCCTTAAACTGAACATGGACAAAACTAAGTTCATCGTCTTCCCCCAAAGCAACTCTCCCCCATTACCCCACCTATCCATTCTAGTCAACGACTACTTGGAAGTGCACTGAGATACAGGCTGATTTTCTGCTAAGGGAAAAAAAACCTCTATATATCTGAGTGTCTAGCGAGTGTGACGAGCTTTGTGTGACAGAGCGCAAGTGCGACAGAAGTAAGTGTGTGACTTGTGATTCAGTGACTTTGGATTAAGGGAGTTTGGAAGGGAGGACTTACTGAATTGCTGGTTGTATTTTATTAATACTTTGCATTTCTTTTTACTTATCATTTCTGTCTGGTGCAATCCCCATTAGGAAATGAGCTCCATGATTGGCAATGCCATCCAGTGTACATCTTGCCACATGTATGCATTCCTTGACCAGCCGGCCGAGGGTGCATACTGCTGTGTGAGATGTGAGTACGTTGTGCATTTGGAAGCCCAGATACTGGATCTAAATGAACGACTGACAACGCTGAGATCCATAGACAATATGGAAAGGAGTCTGCTGCTCACTGAACAGCTGCTCAATGGGATAGATGTGGGGGAGGATGGTACTATGGAGCCTCAGGACCATGAGGTAGCTAGCTGGGTGACAGTTAGAAGGCGGGGTAGAGGGAAGGGTGCCAGGGAGGCTAGCCCTGATCTGGACACACCCCAATAAATTTGCTATGTTGGCAGATGAGGGGGGTGTGAGTTCAGGTACAGCACTGCTGCAGCAGGGCATGACCTCTGAAAGCCAGAGGAGTGTCTGCTCCAGTAAGGGGGAAAACAGGAGAGTAGGGCAGGCCAGACAGGTGCTGGTAGTGGGGGACTCAATTATTAGGGGAATAGATAGGGCAATCTGTCACAAAGACAGGGATCGTCGAACAGTGTGCTGCCTACCTGGCGCTCGAGTCCGGCACATCGCTGATCGGGTTGACAGATTACTGGGAGGGGCTGGTGAGGACCCAGCGGTCATGGTGCACATTGGCACAAATGACAAAGTTAGAGGTAGGTGGAAGGTCCTTAAAGATGATTTCAGGGAATTAGGCTGCAAGCTTAAGGCAAGGACCTCCAAGGTAGTATTCTCTGAAATACTGCCTGTACCACGTGCCACACCAGAGAGGCAACGGGAGATTAGGGAGATAAATAAGTGGCTCAGGAATTGGTGTAGGAAGGAGGGGTTTGGGTTCCTGGAGAACTGGGCCGACTTCTCTGTTGGCTACAGGTTCTATGCTAGGGACGGGCTGCACCTCAATGGGGAGGGTGCAGCTGTGCTGGGGGAGAAAATGGCTAGAAGGTTGGAGGAGGGTTTAAACTAGGGATTGGGGGGGAGGGTATTCATTGTATAGGAGGGGAAGATAGTGTAAACAGTAACCTGGGCACAAGTAATAAAATTGGGGGTGGCATGGGGGGTGGGGTTAGAACAGTCAATCTAGTAGGAAGGAATAGAGGTAAAGAGAGATGCATAAAGTGCATGTACACTAATGCCAGAAGCCTCACCAACAAAATGGAGGAATTAGAATTGATTTTGTTGGAAAATAATTATGACATGGTGGGGATTTCAGAGACTTGGCTGGATGAGAGTCATGACTGGGCTGTTAATTTACAGGGCTATTGTCTGTTCAGAAATGACCGTACAAATAGGCGAGGAGGAGGTGTATGTTTATACGTAAAATCATCCTTAAAACCCATCCTGCGTGATAATATAGGTGAATCTAATGGAAATGTAGAGTCTCTGTGGGTGGAGATAAGGGGAGGGGGAAAAAATAATAAATTACTGATAGGGGTTTGTTATAAGTCCCCAACAATAATGGAAGTGGAGGAGAATATCCTCATAAAGCAAATAGATGAAGCAGCGACTCAGGGAGAAGTCATTATTATGGGGGACTTCAACTACCCTGAAATACATTGGGGATCAGAAACCTGCAGTTCTAGCAAAGGTAATAAGTTTTTGAAAACTATAAGAGACAATTACCTTTCACAACTGGTTCAGGACCCAACAAGAAGGGGGCACTGCTGGACCTAATATTAACCAACAGGCCAGACCGCATATCAAATATACGGGTTGGAGGTCACTTGGGTAATAGTGATCATAACTTAATAAGCTTTCAAGTATCCTTTACTAAGACGTGTAGTAGAGGGGCCACAAGGACACTAAACTTCAGGAAGGCAAATTTCCAACGGTTGAGAGATGATCTTAGTGCAATAAACTGGGACGATGTCCTGAGACATAAAAGTACACAACACAAATGGGAGATGTTTATTAGCATCCTGAATAGGACCTGTGCACAATATATACCCTATGGGAATAAGCATGCTAGAAATAGGAGGAAACCACTATGGCTAAATAAAGCGGTAAGAAGTGCAATATGTGACAAAAAGAAAGCATTTAGGGAATTAAAGCAAGTAGGTAGTGATGAAGCATTAAATAAATACAGAAAATTAAATAACATTTGTAAAAAGCAAATCAAGGCAGCAAAGATTGAGACAGAGAGACTCATTGCCAGAGAAAGTAAAAAGAATCCCAAAATATTTTTTAACTACATAAATAGTAAGAAACTAAAAAATGATGGTGTTGGCCCCTTTAAAAATAGTCTGGGTGAAATGGTGGATGAGGATGAGGAAAAAGCAAATATGCTAAATGACTTTTTTTCAACAGTATTTACACAAGAAAATCCCATGACAGACAATATGATCAGTGATAACAAAAATTCTCAATTAAACGTCACCTGCTTAACCCAAGAGGAAGTACGGTATCGTCTAAAAATGACTAAAATTGACAAATCCCCGGGCCCAGATGGGATACACCCCAGAGTGCTGCAGGAATTAAGTACTGTCATAGATAGACCATTATTTTTAATATTTAAAGATTCCATAATATCAGGGTCTGTACCACAGGACTGGCGTATAGCAAATGTGGTGCCAATATTCAAAAAGGGGACAAAAACTGAACTTGGAAATTATAGGCCAGTAAGCTTAACCTCTACTGTGGGTAAAATCCTAGAGGGTTTTCTAAGAGATGCTATACTGGAGTATCTGAACAAAAATAACCTCATGACCCATTATCAACATGGTTTTACGAGGGACCGTTCCTGTCAAACTAATCTAATAAGCTTCTATGAAGAAGTAAGTTCTGGACTGGACCAAGGAAATGCAGTGGATGTGGTGTATATGGACTTTTCAAAAGCTTTTGATACGGTGCCACACAAAAGGTTGATACATAAAATGAGGGCAATGGGGATAGGGGAAAATATGTGTAAGTGGGTTAAGAACTGGCTTAGTGATAGGAAACAAAGGGTGGTTATTAATGGAACACACTCAGAATGGGTCACAGTTAACAGTGGGGTACCACAGGGGTCAGTGTTGGGCCCGCTCCTATTTAATATATTTATTAATGACCTTGTAGGGGGCATACAGAGTAGAATCTCAATATTTGCAGATGACACTAAACTCTGCAGGGTAATCAATACAGAGGAGGACAATTTTATATTACAGGAGGATTTATGTAAACTAGAAGCTTGGGCTGCTAAATGGCAAATGCGCTTTAATGGGGATAAATGTAAAGTCATGCACTTGGGCAGAGGAAACAAAGGGTATAATTATGTGCTTAATTATAAAACACTGGGCAAAACTACCACTGAAAAAGACCTGGGTGTATGGGTAGATGACAAACTCACATTTAGTGGCCAGTGTCAGGCAGCTGCTGTAAAGGCAAATAAAATAATGGGATGTATTAAAAGAGGCATAGATGCTCATGAGGAGAACATAATTTTACCTCTATACAAGTCACTAGTGCGACCACACTTAGAATACTGTGTACAATTCTGGTCTCCGGTGTATAAGAAAGACATAGCTGAACTAGAGCGGGTCCAGAGAAGAGCGACAAAAGTTATTAGAGGACTAAGGGGTCTGCAATACCAAGACAGGTTATTAAACTTGGGGTTATTTAGCTTGGAAAAACGAAGGCTTAGGGGTGATCTTATAATAATGTACAAATATATGAGGGGGCAGTACAGAGACCTTTCTAATGATCTCTTTACTCTTAGGCCTGAGACTGGGACAAGGGGGCATCCTCTACGTCTGGAGGGAAGAAGGTTTAATCATAATCACAGACGTGGATTCTTTACTGTAAGAGCAGTGAGACTATGGAACTCTCTGCCACATGATGTTGTAATGAGTGAGTCACTACTAACATTTAAGAAGGGCCTGGATGCCTTTCTTGAAAACTATAATATTACCGGTTATATATACTAGATTCTTTGATAGGGCGTTGATCCAGGGAATTAGTCTGATTGCCGTATCTGGAGTCAGGAAGGAATTTTTTCCCCCAATGTGGAGCTTAGTGTTGCCACATGGGGTTTTTTTGCCTTCCTCTGGATCAACATGTTAGGCTATGGGTTGAACTAGATGGACTTAAAGTCTTCCTTCAACCTTAAAAACTATGTTACTATGTATGTTACTATGTTACTCACTCTCCCCAGTCGCCCACACCAAGTGCCTCGGGGTAATCCTCGACTCTTCCCTCTTACCAACCTATTATCTCAAGCACACGCCTACAAAACTCTGGGCAGCTCCAATGTGGCCGCTGCCTGGTACTGACTAGTCAGACCTGTCCACCATGCTGCATCGTCCACACGTCACATACAACGACCTGCAGTCCGAGCATCAACAAGCCGCCACTGCACTAAGCAGGTAAAATGGCATGTCTCCTCCAACAGACCATGGCTCCTTGTCCCGAAACACTTAGCCGCACAGCGGTCTGTACGGTGCTAATAGCAGGGCCTTTCAATTAGGTTGAGCAAAGGATGTGGGAGTGGAACGGGGGACGAGCACCACTAACTCCCCGCCGCTCGGGAGAAACATGGCTGGATGCCATACAGTAGTATAATGCACCCCCATAGTTCTCCATATAGTATAATGGGCCCTCATAGTCCTCCATATAGTATATTGCACTCCCATACTCCTCCTATATTATATTGCAGATTACATAGTCTCCCATTAGAGTACTCACTGATTAAAAAAAAAATAAATACTCACCTCTCTTCTCGCTGCTCAGGTCTCCTCAGCATCTGCTCTGCATGTATCAGCACAGTGGCATTCAGTGATGACATCATTGTGCCCCGCCATGCTGAGCTGCAAAAGGCAGACAGCTCAGCCAGGACTCGGGTGAAGAATGCTGCTGCAGAGGCAGCCAGGACTATAGGAATGGAAAACACACCTTGTACGCATGTGGCTCCGCTCCACATGCCCTGTACACACGCGGCTCCGCTCCACACTCCCCGCGCACACGCCTCCGCTCCGTGCGCCCTGTACACATGCGGCTCCACCACCGGACATCCCAGCATATGTGGCTCCGCTCCGTCCACCTCATACTCACGTGACTCCACACACTCCATACACACGCAACTCTACTCCATACATCCCGCACACATGTGGCCCTGCTCCATACTCACGCGGCTCTGCACACACGTGGGTCCGCTCTGTACGCCTTATACACACGCTGCTCCGCTCCACACACCCCACACACATGGCTCTGCTCCACATGCCCCACACACATGCGGCTCTGCTCCACATGTCTCGTACACACATAGCTCCGCTCCACACGCCCCACACACATGCAGCTCCACACACCTTGTACACACTCAGCTCCCCTCCGTACACCTCGTACACACTCGGCTCCGCTCCTTACACCTCGTACACACTCGGCTCAGCTCCATACACCTCGTACATGCTCAGCTTCGCTCCATACACATCGTACACTCTCGGCTCTTCTCCGTACACACTCGGCTCCGCTCCGTACACCTCGTACACACTCGGCTCCACTCCGTACACCTCGTACACACTCGGCTCAGCTCCATACACCTCGTACACACTCGGCTCCGCTCACCTCATACACACTCGGCTCCGCTCCGTACACCTCATACACATTTGACTCCGCTCCGTACACCTCGTACAAACGCGGCTCTGCTCCATACACATTGTACACACGCGGATCCGCTCCGTACACCTCGTACACACTCGGGTCCGCTTTGTACACCTCGTACACACGACTCAGCTCCGTACACCTCGTACACATGTGGCTCCACTCTGTACAACTCGTACACACACGACTTTGCTCCGTACACCTTGTACACATGCGGCTCCGCTCCGTACACCTCGTACACACACGGCTCCGCTCCATACACCTCATACACATACAGCTCTGCTACATCCACACTGTAAATCCCTCCTGACATAAACTTCACCTCATCCATCAACATGACAACCAGCACAGCAGAGTCCTGGATTCACTGAGGAGCTGATCATGTGATCACTGACTCTTCCCCTCAATGTGACATCATCACAGGTCCTGCAAAAGCAGTGTACAGAGCAGCCCCCCCTTGCCCCCCTGTGTCTGTCCTCAGCCTGTGCCTTGTCTTTGGTCCCTCTCCTTGTACCTGGGTTCTTTGACAGAGCCCACTGTGTCCCCTCGTCTGCTGCTGCGGATGATGATGCTGAACACAGCAGCCATCATCCACCTGGAGAGAATTTCAGAGGCCCGCGCTGAGCCAAGATTGGTTGAGTGAGGTCCTCCCCTCTACACAGTGCAGGATAGGTCACATAACTCACTCTCTGCACTGTAATTGGGGCTCCGTCGTCCCTCCTGAGCTGCTGTGAGGGGATGTAGCCGGAAGCTAGAGGGAGCGTGGCCGGCAGCATGTCGGCTTGTTCTCCGTGCACTGCGGGAGGCGGGACATGTCACCTCCCGAGCAGCACAGCGGGAAACAGCCTTCAAATTGGGACTGTCCTGCTAAAAATGGGATGGTTGGGAGGTATGCAAAAAGTACCTGCACAGATTGAAAAATCCCTCACCACTAGATGAGGAGATGACTGATCAGGCCTTGCTTCCTGATTGTCCATAAAGAATTTCACTTAACTCCCAAGGAACCAGGAGAGCGGTTGCTAAGTACAACTGCAATAGTCAACATACAGAGGACTACAATATGACTGTGACTGTAAGGTAGCAGAGACAGTGTACACTTGAATTGTCCCTCCAGATTGCGATCCCTAGGCTTATCCCTGTCCCCAAGCAATCCCTGAATGTGGAGGTGGGTACCCGGGACTTTTACCTTGCTAGGTTCCTGGATAAGACTAACCTAGATGTTCCACCTCCCCCCCCCCCCCATTCCATCCGCCAAGAGAGTAGAGGGGCTATAGATCAAGGAAACACACATAGAACCCAGGCAAGGCAACAAGTACAGTGGGGAAAAAAGTATTTAGTCAGCCACCAATTGTGCAAGATCTACCACTTAAAAAGATGAGGGGCCTGTAATTGACATATTAGGCAGACCTCAACTACGAGAGACAAAATGAGAAAAGAAATCCTGAACATCACTGTCTGTTTTGGGAAGAATTTTTTTTTCAAATTTTGGTTGAAAATCAGTGTTTGGTCACCTACAAACAAGCAATATTTCCCACTCTCACAGACCTCTAACTTCTTTAAGAGTCTCCTCTGTCCTCCACTCATTACCTGTAGTAATGGCACCTGTTTGAACTTGTGTTATTATCAGTATAAAAGACACCTGTCCGCAAGCTCAAACAGTCAGACTCTAAACTCTACTATGGTGAAGACCAAAGAGCTGTCGAAGGACACCAGTAACTAAATTGTAACCCTGCACCACACTTGGAAGACATAATTTGCAATAAGCAAGCAGCTTGGTGTGAAGAAATCAACTATGGGAGTAATAATTAGAAAATGGAAGACAAACAAGACCCCTGATAAACTCCCTCAATCTGGGGCTCCACGCAATATCTCACCTGGTGGGGTCAAAATGATCTCAAGAACAATTAGCAAAAATTCTGGAACCGCATGGGGGGGAAGTCTAGTGGATGACGTGTAGAGAGCTGGGACCAATGTTACAGAGACTACCATCAGTAACACACTACGCTGCCAGGGACTCAGATCATGCAGTGCCAGAAGTGTCCACCTGCTTAAGCCATTACAAGTCAGGGCCCATCTGAAGTTTGTTAAAGAGCATTTGGATGATCCAGAAGACTATTGGGAGAATGTCATATGGTCAGATGAATCCAAGTAGAACAGTTTGGTAGAAACACAGCTTTTCGTGTTTGGAGGAGAAAGAATGCTGAGTTGCATCCAAAGAACAGCATACCTACTGTGAAACATGGGGGTGGCAACATCATGCTTTGGGGCTTTTTCACTGCCAAGGGACCAGTACGACTGATCCGTGTACAGTACATGAAAGAATAAATGGTGCTATGTACCGTGAGATTTTAAATGCAAACCTCCTTCCATCAGCAAGGGCATTGAGGATAAAACATGGCTGGGTCTTTCAACATGACAATGATCCCAAGCACACTGCCAGGGCAATGAAGGAGTGGCTTCGTAAGAAGCATTTCAAGTCCTGGAGTGGCCTAGTCAGTCTCCAGATCTTAACCCTATGGAAAACCTTTGGAGGAAGTTGAAAGTCTGTGTTGCCCAGCAACAGCCCCAAAACATCACTGCTCTAGAGGAGATCTGCATGGAGGAATGGGCCTACATACCAGCAACACTGTGTGCCAACCTTGTGAAGACTTACAGAAAACATTTGACCTCTGTCATTGCCAACAAGGGATATAAAACAAAGTACTGAGATTAACTTTTCTTGTTGACCAAATGTGATTATCAGGATTTGTTTTCTAATTTTGTCCCTCTTAATTGAGGTCTACCTGTGATGTCAATTACAGGCCTCTCTCATCTTTTTAAGTGGGAGAACATGCACAATTGGTGGCTGACTAAATACTTTTTTCCCCACTGTATATGTCCCCATTCTGGTATATATGTCCCCTGTCCTGGTATATATGTCCTCATCCTGATATATATGAGCCCAGTCCCGTATATATAATATATATACATATATAATATGTCCCCCCATCCTGTATATGGCTCCATCCTGTATATATGTCCCCATCGTGGTATATATTTTCACATCCTGTATATATGTCCCTCCATCCTGTATATATGTTCCCCCGTCCTGTATATATGTCCCCCATCCGGTATATTTGTCCCACAACCTGCATATATGTCCCTTCACCCTGTATATATTTCCCCAATGCTGTATATATGGTCCCCCATCCTACATATATGTGCCACCATCCTTTATATTTGTCCCTGTAGCGCCCCTGCGACCAGGAGGCCACATAGGGAACTGCAGCCAGGTAGGAGGTAAAGACAGTTTGCACCACAAACACCCTCACAGGCATCCCACACACCACTAGAGGGCAGCACCCAACCCGGAGCCCAGGACTCTAGGCGGGCAAGGGGTGGTGGGTTTAGAGAACAGTGGGTGCGACAGCAAGCAGGTCAGGTGACAGATGGTAGAAATAGGGAAGGAGAGGTGAAAGGAGTCAGTAGGCCGAGGTAGGCTGAACTGTAAAGACAGGAGCACATGTCCTGGAGGAGTGGGGTTGATGGAGTACAGAATCCGAAGTGCCAATGAAACGACGGAGAGAAAGTACGTCCATGACCAGCACCCCAGGAGTGTGAGGAAAGAGAGGACCAGCAATACTGGGTCCTAGGAACACGGCTGAAACGACCGACTGCTGGCGGAGTAGCCTTCCGTATGAAATCTGAGTAACACGAGTCAGGAGGGAGCCTGGTAGAGCCTTGCAACGAAAGGACTATTAGAGGCTAGGCCAGAAGCAGAGTGTCCGCTCTGAAGGGGACTGACAATTCACCCGGTTTCCCCAGATTTATCGACGGAGAGGTCTAACTCCAGGTTGGAGTTCCCACGCCAAGAGCAAGCAGCTAAGTGGCGACCACGAGGACCCACAGGGGCCCGAGCTACCGCTAAACTGTCCGGAGACACGCGCAGGGAAAGAGATAGAGCAAAGCCTGGAAAGGATGAGAGAAAGAGTGAGAGGTCATAGACAGGAACAACCTGGCTGCAGGGAGTGAAAAGGAACCCGGAGGGGAATGTTTGTAACCCGTGTAAGAACTGAACTGTAACTGAACTGTTGTGCTGAAAGAACTGCAAAGTAAACACAGTGAACCCTGCTTCCGACTCCCTTGCATGATTATCTGCAGACAGAACGGTATAATCACTTTGCTCCCTGCCCGTGCATGATTCCTTCCAACAGGACTGCAGAGAGATCCCACCTGGAGAGCCATAGCCTGTCAGCTCTGGGCACTGGCTGAAAGAAGGCTGCAGCAGCAGGGAATTAAGTGAATTGCACCCATCACAACCAACAGTCCTATATTTCAACCATTACTGCCCCGCGGAACCCAGCTCTACCCGCAGGGAGCTATTCCATCTACAGGCTGCCTAACATCGTCTCCGGAGGTTCTGCAGCAGCGGTGGTCCCATTGCTGACCACACACCATGGGTGGCGTCACGAAAGACATTTATCCCTTGTACATATTCCCCTTTTACTTGCCAGGGCCCGGGACACGGTCCGGACCAGGCCCTCCAAGACATCCCCAGTAGCGACCCGGTCCGGTACCGAGTACCCCCCGTCCCAGTGGGCTCGACAACCTGGCATCACGAACAGGGTGAACCCGGTCCAAAAGAACCGGACCCAGTGTGCCTGAATAACGTGTTTTGGACTTTTCCCGCCAAATCTGGGCTTAATGGCAGCCATAGGAGCCTGAGACCATGTGCAGAGGAGGCGTGCCCAGACCACCCATCGTGGGCCGGCCCGGTCCAAAGCGGGAAAAGAAAGACCCGCCCTGGCTCCCATTAACTCCAGGGGAGCAAGCCGTCAATCCCAAAGAAGAGCCTCTGCCCCTAAATCCACCTACCAATGAGGAGCTGGCAGAGAAACAGGAAATCGTCACCTGGAAGAGGCTGGACAAAGAACCGGAAGAGAAGGAGTCGCCATCAGGATCTGAGTACACGAGGACGGAAGCAGAGGATGCCAAAGAGAGCGCTGCAGCAGGAAGACCCCAAGTGATCCCGGAGGGCCCACAGAGAGTATTCGTGGAGGAACCCGGCCAGGGAAAGACCTTGAGTGACCACGGCAGTATGGCGGAAGGCGACAAGGAACATCCTGAGATCCAAGACACCCGGAGAGGTGTGCTGCGACTGCTGCCTTTACAGACAACCCGGGCCCAAGCTGAGCAAAGAACCCGGATTCACATAGACTTACGGCAGAGCTTCCAGACCTCGTCCACGCAACCCAGCTAGGTTGGCGCCTCAAGTAATCGCACAGAGCGTGAGGAGAGATGCCGCACCGCAATGCTAATAGATGTGTCCATCTCTAAAGTTACACCGCGCCCCACTGCAGAAAAGATCGACCCGCTCGGAGCCTTACCAGAGGGATGCCTGCTGCTACCAGAGCCCTTAATACCTGCACCCGCGACACTGGAGGTGAGAGGGGAGCAACTCCGTTGCTGGTGGGAAAGAGATGAAGCTAGCAACGACTTGATAGGCTTCCTAGGTGACCCCGGTGGCTCAGTAGGCCCATCAGAATTGATAATCCGGGAGGAATACATAAAACGTTGCGTGCGCAAGTGGGAGAAAGAAGTTGAGAGGCAGGTGCATAAACAAATTGTTATAGCCCGCACTAAAGAAGCTAAAAACATGGCTAGATGCGACAAAGATGTGCACAGATCCCCAAGACACCAAGGGCAGATAGTTAAGATCATTGAGGACAGAGGATTTGCATTCACCCGTGAACCCGGTGCGCAAAGAGACACTTTCATCAATAGAAGGGAAGTAGAGGAGCATTTACCCTCAGATCACCCAAACAGAAAAGTGATAATCAGCGAACGGGTGTCATACAATGTGGTGCAAGGTGAAAGAGGCACGTAAGGAGTAAATGTGAAAAGACTTTGCCTGAGAACACCAGAGGAAGATGAGCCCCCTGCCTTAAAGGATCCTGAATCTGATCCAGTTGTTCACACGGGTTCACCAATTTACATGGATCCACTGACAAACACGAGTCCTTTAAATCAACCAAAGACTGTTGCCGTGAGAAACAGTATGGATGTAGCAACACAGACTCCCGACAGCTACTTACTGATCCAGGCATTGCAAGACTTGGAGATGTTTCCCCAGAGAAGAGTACCGCAGCTCCTGCCGTGGAAGATGGAAAAGAAAGAATGAAGACCCGGATTCAGCAAGGAACTGTAAGTGTGAATGCGATGTAATCCTTAATGCTCCCATCCCAATCCTGAATGAATTATAGATTTTCCCCTGTTTGTCTTATATGTTATTTGAACACTCAATATCATGGACAATTATGTGATAAGAACTTACTTGTATATAGTTGAGCACCAAGTGTGCTCCCCCTTGGTTTTAAGACCAGTTTTGCACTCGAAAGACTGTGCCTTGAACTTTTGGAACTTTTTGCAATTTTGACGTTTTTACAATTGAGAAGAAAAGAACTTTTATACTTTTTGACAGAAAAAGTACTGATATTTATATGTTTTAAAGTGGTAAAGTAAATGTGTGTAGCACTTGACCCGGAAAAAGGTCTAGAAGGGTGGTGAAACTCTTGAGCCAATACACCCGTGCACTTATGTAGATAGCTAATTTAAAGTAACGTTACAGGACCCCGTGCCTCCTTAATTGGAAGAAAAATGCTGCTTAATGTTTAATGTTTGCATAAAGTAAAAATGTTTTCAGGGGGATCCATGCCGGACAGCGTGAGGACACGCCGGTTTTACTCTGGGGGAATGTGGCGCCCCTGCGACCAGGAGGCCACATAGGGAACTGCAGCCAGGTAGGAGGTAAAGACAGTTTGCACCACAAACACCCTCACAGACATCCCACACACCACTAGAGGGCAGCACCCAACCCGGAGGCCGGGACTCTAGGCGGGCAAGTGCTGGTGGTTTTAGAGAACAGTGGGTGGGACAGCAAGCAGGTCTTGTGACAGATGGTAGAAATAGGGAAGGAGTCAGTAGGCCGAGGTAGGCTGAGCAGTAAAGACAGGAGCACATGTCCTGGAGGAGTGGGGTTGATGGAGTGCAGAATCCGAAGTGCCAATGAAACCACGGAGAGAAAGTACGTCCATGACCAGCACCCCAGGAGTGTGAGGAAAGAGAGGACCAGCAATACTGGGTCCTAGGAACACGGCTGAAACGATCTACTGCTGGCGGAGTAGCCTTCCGTATGAAATTTGAGTCACACGAGTCAGGAGGGAGCCTGGTAGAGCCTTGCAACAAAAGGACTATTGGAGGCCAGAAGCAGAGTGTCCACTCTGAAGGGGACCGACGATTCACCCGGTTTCCCCAGATTTATCGACGGAGAGGTCTAACTCCAGGTTGGAGTTCCCACCCCAAGGACAGGCAGCTAAGTGGCGACCACGAGGACCCACAGGGGCCCGAGCTACCGCTAAACTGGCTGGAGACAGTTCATAGAGAGGAACAACCTGGCTGCAGGGAGTGGAAAGGAACCCAGAGGGGAACGTTTGTAACCCGTGTAAGAACTGAACTGTAACTGAAATGTTGTGCTGAAAGAACTGCAAAGTAAACACGGTGAACCCTGCTTCCGACTCCCTTGCATGATTATCTGCAGACAGAACGGTATAATCACTTTGCTCCCTGTCGTGCATGATTCCTTCCAACAGGACTGCAGAGAGATCCCACCTGGAGAGCCACAGCCTGTCAACTCTGGGCGCTGGCTAAAAGAAGGCTGTAGCAGCAGGGAAGTAAGTGGATTGCACCCATCACAATCAACAGTCCCATATTTCAACCATTTCTGCCCTGGGAAACCCAGCTCTACCCGCGGGGAGCTATTCCATCTACAGGCTGCCTAACATCGTCACCGGAGGTTGTGCAGCAGCGGTGGTCCCATTGCTAACCACACACCGTGGGTGGTGTCACGACAGACATTCATCCCTTGTACATATTCCCCTTTTACTTGCCAGGGCCCGGGACACGGTCCGGACCAGGCCCTCCGTGACATCCCCAGTAGCGACCTGGTCTGGTACCGAGTACCCCCCCGTCCCAGTGGGCTCGACATCCCCCCATCCTTTATATATGTCCCCCATACTGTATATATATGCCCCCATCCTATAAATATATTACCCCATCCTGTATATATGGTCCCCCATCCTTTGTGCATGGCCCCATCCTGGTTTATATATATCTCTCCACAGACCCACCATGGATTATCGAGGGGGGGTAACTGCCTTTGTGGAACACCCCCCACAGATCCGGTCTCACAGCTGTGCCCCCAGCAGCCCCGCTCGAGAACCACAGCTTCCCCCCCTCAGTAATATATATATTTTTTTAGATTTGGATTTTAAGACACACCCATTTTTCCCCCAATTTGGGGAAACAAAAGTGCGTCTTAAAACCTGAAAAATACGTTAAATACAAAATATTTTTCATTAATTTATATTATTACACAACATGAACTACACAGTACACTTTTCTATACACTTGTTCTATAGCTTTTTTCACCATCTCACGTTCTATAGCTTTTTTCACCATCTCACGTTCCATTCAAGCAAGCTTTTGTTTAGGACTTCCCCAATAGCACATTATTTTGTTTAATGCCCCCTAAAATATTTTTTAAGTTTGTATCCACCTTATTATGTAACTTCCCCCTTTTTTCTTTTTTTTGTCTCATTTTCTGTTCTTTTTTCTTCAACTTTTTTTCTTCTCTTTTTCCCGGTTTCTTTATTTTATTGATGAAATAAAATATTTTTATCGCATATAAATACATATGCAAGGCAAGTACTTCCTGTAACTCCAATACTTTCTCCCAATCATATGTTCTGTCTGGCACCAAGTGTGTATGTATATACTGTAAGTAGGATCACTGCAAACAGACTGTATTGGTGGTTGTCCTGATGAACGGACGAGGAATACTTCTTAAAACACATTGAATAAAACCACTTGCATTCACAGATTTCCTTGGTATATGGTCGATTGTACAGCAGCGCAGTTTGATTCCACATATTTCTCTATTTTTTCCTACTATTGTTTCGGCCTGTGGATACTGCAGCAGCTGTTTGGAGCCTTTTATATTGGTTGTGTGTGACACAATCCTTTAATATGAGCAGTTTCCATTCAGCTTACCTGTCACCATTTTTATCAGATAAGACTTTATTGCACCTTCTGCACCCACAGTTAGGCTGTGGTCACAGTTGCCATGCGTTTTTTTAAGTGATTTAACAAAACTCATGCTTTTTTTCATGTCAGCATGAGTTTTGTAAGGTGTGTGATGGCTCCCTGCGTTTTTGGGTGCGTTTTTGAATCTGCACCTAAAAATAGTGCTTGTAGTATTTTTTTGAGCGTTTTGAAAAACGCATGCGTTTTTGTAGAAAACGCATGCGTTTTTATAACATGGGTTCCTATGGAAAACGCATGCAAAAACGCATGTACAGTTAGTACCTTTTAGTGCCATTCAAAAACGCATGCGTTTCCCATAGGAGCCCATGTTAAAAAAACGCATGCGTTTTTGTATATGCTCCAAAAACGCATGGGACAGTCACACATGCTTTTTGGCTATTAGGGCATGCGTTTTTTAACATGGGGGCCTATGGGTGCGTTTTTTACATGCGTTTTTGAAAACGCAGGTCTCCAAAAATGCATGTGAAAAATGGTACTGTGACCACAGCCTTATATATAACATTGGGGAACACAATTTTTTAGGAGTTAGGTCAGACAACTGTTCTTAATTAATTTTTGGATGCTGAATCCTGAAATGATCTCAGTTTTTCTCTATCACGTCAAGTTTTTGAACTATAGGATTTTTGTCTTCTCAAAAATATGTAAACTACTGTACCTAAAAAGTGTTTTTTTTTTTTTTTAAATAGTACAAATATGAACAAAAAATTAAATATATAAGAAATAGGCATGACAAATATGTTTTTTAACACTATCATGTTTTTTACAAAGGATATATATATATATATATTGTAATCAGATAACAAGTCTTATTACAGATATCAGTGCAATTGTGCATCTCTGGCAGGTAAGTTGTGGAGGAAAAACTTGACGTGCTAGAAAAAAACTGACTACATTTTTGGAATCAGCATGCCAATTTTAGTATAAATCAGCTCAAAAACCTAACTCAACAGAAAATTTTTTTCAAATTGTTCCCCAGTGTAATCGCTCACACAGAGGTGCAAACCTGATGAACATCTTAAATTGGCCATATCTTTATATCTTCAGAGTAAAAACATCCGGTTCATGCCACAAGCACTTCCAGAATTAAGAACAAAGTTTCTTCAATTTTTCCAGATTTATTTAGTAATGCAGAATAACATAAAAATGCATTTCGGCTAAAATATTAAAAGAAATAGCCTTCCTCAGTTATTACTCCTGATGGACCCACCGGCTGGGTGGTCCGATTATCCGACACGGAGCTGCAAGCCAGACTGACCACACCACGATCCAGTCACCCTTGGTTGGGTGGATACGTAGACCATCAAGACACCGAAATGGTGAGGAGATTACCTCCATTTTATCCACTATTTAATCCTTTTAGCATCTACACTTAAGGCCCTGTCTCACACAACGAGATCGCTAACGAGATCGTTGTAACGTCACAGATTTCGTGACGCAACAGCAATACCGCTAACGATGTCATTCTGTGTGACACGCACCAACGATCTGGCCCCTACTGTGAGATCGTTGATCATTACTCACTGCTCTGGGTCATTCCTGTATCATTGTGTTTGACAGAGATAATGAGCAACGATCTCAATGCAACGCTATGGAGAGAAAATTCATAACGACCTCGGTATACTCTGGATTGTTGCTAAAGTTGTTTTTCACATCGCTGGTAAGATGCCTGTTTGACATCTTACCAGCGATGTGTAAATGACGCACCAGCGATCCCTACAAATCGTTATCGGGATCGCTGATGCTTCGTTATGTGAGACTGGGCCTTTAGAACTGCGCCCTCCTTTCTCTGCTTTCCGTATATAGACCAAGTAGACCTGTGAGATCCTTTTCAAATTCCTTTGTATCTGTCACCCATAACTTTTATGTTGTTATGTACCCTATGCCATACAGAAAAGAGTGAAGAAGAAAATCGATCCTCTCCAGGACTTGTTTCTACTGAAAGCATAGAACTGAGGGTGAAAGCCTTATGCACAAAAAATGGTGAGCTACCAGTACACTCATTGCAACAATTGTAAAGTGCAAACTCAGCCAAGGGTAAGTAAGTTGACCAATCCCCCTGATTATTAGACACAAAACACCTAAGATGTCTCTAAGCTTTGGTTCAGGCATACAGTCTGATAGTTTGATTGAGGATGGATCTAGCTTTGGCTCTCACACCTGAACCTTCAATAAGGCCTGGTCGTGTGCGATAATGGCAATAACCTGGTGGCAAATCTAAAGCTTGGCAAGCATGAACATATTCCATGCCTGGGCCATGTGCTCAAATGAGTGGTTTTTGAAAACATATCCAGACTTTCCAGAGCAACTTATATAAAAAGGGTTAGCTGGTCACAGTACCATGAGGTAATTTGCAGGACCTTTAAGCTTCCAGTCCGCACCTGGACGCACGTCCACCCCGGAGAGTTCACATCCGGTTATTATAAATCATTAAAGTCTAAAAAAGAGACAGCGTCACAGACCTTCGATGGTGAAAATTCAGTACCCTTCTGTACACAAGCCAACATCCACAGAGGATGATCCAATCTTTACCTTGGAGTCAGCTATTGAGGGTGAGAAGAATAGTTTCTGATGAAGATAGGGTAGATATAAGACTTGAAACTATGTGTGAGAAGTTTCTAAAACGAGGGTATCCTAGGGCTATTGTGATGCAATATAAGGAAAAAGCCGTGAATATGAAGAGAGAAACGTTATTGACTCATAAAATAAAGATTAAGGAAGATAAGAGGATCCCATTGGTTACCAACTATAATCATTTGAGTAGTAGATTGAGTGGTATTATACGTAGACACTGGCCGTTATTGAGCAGAGGTCGTGAGATTGAACAATTTTCCAACCAACCATTATTCTCATACAGGAGAAATCGTAACATTAAGGACATGATTGTTAAAACAGATGTGGGTAGTTCCAAAAGAGATGTACAGAGGACATTGAGCATCCCCAGCTTGGGAAATTTCCCATGTCTGGGTTGTGCCCAATGTGGTAATATGGTAAAAGGACAAATGTTTTTTCACCCCAGGTCAGGCAGGAAATATATGATTAAAAAAAGATACACTTGCAACAGTGATTTTGTAATATATCTTATTTCCTGCCCTTGTGGTCTCTTCTACGTGGGAGAGACCACGATGGCAATTAAGGATAGAATTTCCAAACACAAAAGTACTATTAGGACCAAGAGGGTGGAATTGCCGGTGCCTAAACATTTTGATGACTGTGGACATTCGGTCAATCAGTTACGATTCAGGGTGATAGATGATGTCCCAATGCCACGGAGAGGGGGTGATAGGTTGGCCCTCCTTCAAGATAAAGAAAGAAGGGGGATATTTGAGCTGGACACACTACACCCTAAGGGTTTGAATATTGAATACAATCAAAGAAGCTGCTTATTAAAGTAAATCAGTGTATAGGAAGCAGCTGCGGATAACTCTGTTTTTGTTTTTATCTTTTGTATTCTCTTTTAGCTGCACTTGACTCGTATAACAAGGTGTTGGGGTACCCCTTGAGATAAGTTATGGATATATATTTGTTGATTTGGACATTCAATAATGAGAAATAGTGATAAGAACTGAATATGGACATTGTTTGTGGACATTTAATACAGGACTCGGGATTCCGTTCAACATGGTTTTGTATAGATATGATTAAGCATGTATTACTGGTATTATAAACTAATAAGTTCGGTTTACACCAGTTACTTTCAGTATGACCCATATTGTTGTTATGTTGAACCATGAAATTTATACAATACACTTATAAATATGAGGCTAATGCACGGTCATGGTGGTGGTAATCGGTGGGAATGGTTATTTTATATTGGTCTTATGCTTTATATGAGATGACAGACCATTTGTAATGGAATTGATTGGGTTGAATACTATATATCATGTTCTATTTGATAGGGTGAATACTATAGATATGATCGTATATAGACAGGAGATACACACAGTGGGTATGGAGTACGAGCGATCTCCTTAGACACGTTGACACCTCTGAACCAATCGGTGAGTGGAGCGTTAGGTCAGGTGATGTAAACACAGGAATGACCGAGCGGGATTGGTCTGTGGTGATAAGGAGGTGGCGCATGCGCGGTATTGACCTATCAGATTTAGTTTTACTATGAGGACAATAGTTGTTAGCGATGAGCGGGGAGACGCGATTGGTTGCGGAGCGGGAGTGCATTGGGCATGCGCGCTTGTCCCCGGTTCTCTGTGCCTCGCTGGTGCTCGTAGCCGGTACACATGAAATGATGCGTGACATGCCGATTTGTGGTTGGAGATATTGACCCGTGGGAGAGTTGGGCAGAGTCACTTTAGATCGGGTGTTAAGGTAGTAGTCCGCGGATGATGAGCTCCTTGTGGAAGGAGGAGGTATGAACAGTTTTCACGCATAGGATATAAACATCTATACATGTGGTTAGTGAATGTTTCTCTATAGTGCAATAAGACAGGACAGTAATCTTGTGTATTCCACCGATTACCTCATTAGATGTAGCATCTAAATTTATCAGCAACCAAGTTTAATTACATGGATGTTGGTATGGTAACTGACAGGTGTATACTGATTGGACACTGATGTTAACCGTTCATGTGCCTGTATGTTCATTTTAAACTTTGTATTATTGCTATTATGCTTGCCAGAATAGACGATTTATCTTGTAAAGAGATGGGGTAACCATATATAACACCTTACATGTAATCTTATTATGTATTGTTGTGTATTTTATGTGTTTTGTATTAATTGATAGATGTGGTCTGTGATTGGTCTACACTGTTTTATGGGTGTGGTGGAGCACTATTTAAAGAGGTCAATTGTAAAACATACTGAGCTTGATAAAGACCACAGCAGTGGTCGAAACGTCGCTTCTGTTGACCATGGAATAAAGGACGCTTAGAATTTTCACCATCGAAGGTCTGTGACGCTGTCTCTTTTTTAGACTTTAATGGTTTCCAGAGCAACTTGTCAAGGTATGCCGAGTCTGCGCCCATTTCAAGCCAATCTGGCAGGGCTAGAGCAGAGCTTTCAATTGCCACCACACAGACCACAATCTACCCACGCATTGAAACTCAACATTACATTACATAGGTTGGAAGGCTTTGCGAGCAGTAGAGGGCAGTAGTTGATTACCAGCTCCAAGAAGCTCATCGGACTCCCACTCCGCTTCCTTGCATAACAACTGCTGAGTGGGCATGGATGTCTGACATCTGTGAGGTTCTCCAAAAGTTTGAGGACTCCATGCGATGATGTCATAGTCAGCTAACCCATCCCGCCGCTGTGTATACTAAAACGCTCACCACTCACTATTAAAGAGAAAGCTTTGCATGTGGAGCATGTATGGCCTGAAGAGGAGAAGGAAAGGAAGAAGATGATGCATAGTGTTCATCCTGGTGGAGACACTGAAATGTTGCATGTTGGTAGTCTGGCACACATGGCAGACTTCAAGTCTTACTGTCGTTCCCAAAACTCTTGTATTTTGACCAACACCAAATACTGGTTATGCACTCTTCTCAACCCACTGTGGAAAGAAAACTTTCCATCTCCCCTTTTGTCATCAGAAAGAGCTAAAAAAATGTAACAATACCAGAAGGTCATAATTGAACAATTGCTCCGAAAATTCATCTCAGATGGTGGCAGAGTGAGTAGAGAGGAGGGACACGCACACCAGGTCCAACACAGGAAGTGGAACACTCTCGAAGGTCTGGTACAGACTTCAGGTTCATTAATTGCACCTGAAGAAGACAGTAGGCCGCTGTCGAAACATGTAGTGTTATTGTCCAATAAACAGGTCTGTAATAACATTCCCACGTGAGCCTCCCTGTTTCCTAGCGCTACTGCTAATAACAACAAATATTACTTTCCTATCTGGCTTATAATTTTTTGCCGCCTTTGCACATAGTGCATTGGCTCTACCACTTTAGGAGTGCCAATACTTGCCAATTGTAACACAATTTTTAATGATGCTCTGCTTACAGCCTCTTACAGATTATTTAAAAGAGCATTCTTCTAATTTTTTTTTGTTCGTCCTTGCAAATTGTGGAACATCAGCATTGGCACTCTTTGTCCTAGGAGGTCCTTCACTTTAGCTTTGTACCAGTTCTCGTTACATATTAATATGCTCCACAGATCTCTTCTCTTGCTGGGCGATATCCCTCTGATTTGTTCTGTGTGCAATACTCTCCAAGGGACATGTTCAGCCTTTTGAGAAGCTGTCAATCTGTCTGGTTGTGGATGTGGCAGAAGAAATCCCCAGGGTTATGCTGAGTGCACACTGACACTTCAGGCTCTTTTCTTGGAGGAAGCTGCACTCAACTCAAAGGCACAGCATGGTCTTAATGATTATTCCAAAACAGACTCTAAATTAATCTGTCACTTCTAGGCTACATTTTCCTGACAGTGGATTACTTTGGTCACGACTAGCCATAATAGAGGCCCTTGCTTTCCATTTCTTTTTCAGTCAGAGAACCAATATTGAAACTGTTGCTTCTGAGCTCTATTTCCCTGACACTCGTTACACCAATTCCTATTGAGGACAAAACTGTATTCCGTCTCTTCTGAGAGCCATTTTGCTGACAC
Source organism: Allobates femoralis (assembly GCA_033576535.1). NCBI lineage: Eukaryota > Metazoa > Chordata > Amphibia > Anura > Aromobatidae > Allobates > Allobates femoralis. Next base: position 792,162,168 of record JARQOC010000003.1, on the reverse strand, counting down.
AGGTTTCATTCAGGTATAACTAGCCACGATAGACACTCTTGCTTTCCATAGCTTATTCCTAGAGAGGACAAAAATTGATTCTGTTGTGTGGTGCCCCTGTGACAGGGCGGACACAGGGTGAACTGCAGCTAGACGAGGTAAGACAGTCAACTTGCAAAACACCCACACACAGACATACTCCGACCCTGAGCCAATCATTCTATGTCAGGCAAGGGGTGTCGGGAGTTTAGAGACGTGTGGGTCGGAAGTAGAAAAGACCACGCACAAGTGGGTGGAGAAACAGTAGCGAGTAAGCCACTGGAACACTAAATTGGGCAAGACATTCGTTCGAGGATTCCCTGGAGGAAGGATGCCCAGGAGGGAGTTTGCCCTGGAGGGTGGAGAAGGGAACAATCCCCAAGCCGATACACCCTAAAGCTGGTAGTGGAGAGACAGAAGGAGCCTGGTGAACCTAAGTAAACCTGGGTCACTGGAAGGCTAGGCCAGGACAGCCAGAGAGCTGGCTATGTAGACATGACTGGGGAAACTACACAACCCTAACCACAAGACATCCCGGCGGGGTGCAGGGACTCCAAAACCCATGACTGCGGGGAGTGACGCAGAGGAACCTTCTAAGCTGCAGTGAGAACCCGTGTACGGAACTGTGCACTTCTCTAGAGAGGCTGGGCACCATTGCTACGCTGTCCCTGCAGGGTCTTCTACACCACCGCCAGCACCGCCAACTGCACGCTGTCCTGGGAATCACCTGGTGCACTTCCTCATGTCACAAGCTGTACTTTCGGTTCAATGATGTAAGAATGAGGCAGCACTCACCGTTCCAAGTATTCTGTACTTTATTTTTTTCTTTCAGGCAGTGTACAGGGGGTGCAAGGGAGAGGAGGGGGTCTTAACAACGTGCTGTTTCGCGCTGTAGCAGCGCTTCTACGAGTCTCCTTTGCACCCCCTGTACACTGCCTGAAAGAAAGAAATAAAGCACAGAATACTCGGAACGGTGAGTGATGCCTCATTCTTACATCATTGAACCGGGTACAGAGCTGTGGTGGCGGTGGGAAAGAACTGTGACTGTTGTAAACCGTGTTGCCGTGCTACAAGTAAAGTACCTGGCCAGCTCAAAAGTGTGTGAGACTGTTATTTCATAAAGCTGCAGTGAAATCTCCACCTGCAGAGCCGCCGACTGATTTGGAGTGCTGGCTGGAGAAGCTGCAGAGGAGAGACATTGCAGCATCCTTAGCGCATCCTCCATTACACCTGACCTGGGGACTACCAGCCCTACCCGTGGAGGGCTTATCATCCAGGTTGCCCCGCATCATCGTCCCCAGCAGGAACACGGCAGCGGTGGTCCATACTGACCACACACCACGGGTGGCGTCATGACAAATCCTATAAACTTTATTCCCCTTTTTATTGCCACTCCTAGGACGACAGAATTGCCTAGGCCACGGCACCCTGACATCCCAGAGACAGCAGTACGGCTTTGTCTCGAGTACCCCGATTCTTGGGGTGGGACAGTTGCTTTTGAGCTCCATTTTCCGGGCACAAATTTCACACCTGCCTCAACAGACACATTGATAAAAACAAAGCGATCTTTACGGAGCACAACTTCACATTACATTAAACAGAAGGCAGTACACTTCTCATTCTCTCCTTTAATAAGGCTGTGCAAAGGTTTACAGAAGTCATCACCTACATGTTTTTCAGAGTTTATTGGTGTGCCTCTTTTTAATTTTATCTATTAGTCATACTCCTTTGATAAGGGTATAAAAAGGTTTACTGCGGCTGTCACCTGCATGTTTTCCTAGGTTTACTGGTGTGCCTCTTTTCAATAACTTTGTTGGCCCCTGCACATAGTGCATTGCCTTTATGACTGTAGGAGTCACATTACCTAAAAATTTGAACAGAATGTATACGAGACCATCCTTTATGTCTAATACAGGGTGTATCGGAGTCCTTCCTCCTTCTAGTTTTTGCAGTTCTTGTATTGTTTTTATGATCTTTGTTAGTTTCAGATTCCTTTCTTCACATATTAAACAGGATGTGTCGGACCATATCACACACACCACATGCCAGATAGGGTATCAAAATGTTAAAATTACATTTATTCTTGAATGTTTTTTAGCATTGAAAGCAATGAGAAAAACAAAAGCAAAAATGATACATGTGAACATAGGCCAAAAAGGCAGAGAAGGAGTTTTTTCCTCTTTATGTATTTTGCCTCATATACAAGTCATTATACAGGTAAGAAGTTTTCTTAACTTTTTTTGCTATAAAATCCAATTTAGGTTTGATTGTGTAGGTTTAATTGTCACTCTATTATAGTGGTGTGAACCTTATTCTCAGCTTATTCCCTGAGTCAAGGCCGCTTCACACGCAAGGATATCGTTGACAATATCCTTGAAACGTCACGGATTTGTAATCAATCAAATGATATAGTTAGTGCATCCTTGCGTGTAAATGAACGATGTAGGAAGGAAAAATCGTTGGAACATTCATCCAAAATTTGACAACCGGACCTCAAATCTATCGTTTGTCGTCCATTTAAGGATCTGTGAAGCAGCAACATCGTTCAGTGTGACACCTTTTTGAACGATGTCGTTCATATTTCTCCTATTCCTGCCACTTTGTAAAATCGTTCAAACGTCCTTCTCCAAATAGCTGGAGCGTTGCCAAATTTAAGATCGTTAACGATATCCTTGCGTGTGATAACGCACTAACGATGTCGAAATGATCGCAGTCACGGGACATAGCTAACGATATCATTAACGAGATTCTAGCGTGTGATGGTACCTTCAGACATGCATCCAGACATTTTCCCCATGCTGCTCCCATTTGATTTCAGTACTTTTCCTTCCCTTTCAGCAATTTTATTTCCCCCAATACCTCCTGGGAGGGTCCGTTGGTAAAATATTCGCTTCACTTAGTCTCCGAGAGTGCATGGAGCATCAGTGTGCGTGTGCCCAGAATGCAGCATCTCCTGATCATGTACATGTACCCAAATGGCTGTATGCTGTTATTAAGAAGAAACATCAATTCTACGCTGTTATACAAGCTGTACACTGACTACTTTACATTGAATCAAAGTGTCACATCCTCAGTGTAGCTGGAAGGAAAAACCAATTCAGTCATGACTAGCCATGATAGAATCCCTTGCTTTCCGTAACCTATTCCTATTGAGGCCAAAATTGTATTCTGTCTTTCTGAGAGCCATTTTGCTGACACAGGTTTCATTCGGGCATAACTAGCCATGATAGACACTCTTGCTTTCCATAGCTTATTCCTAGAGAGGGATATTCCCTGAGGAAGGAGCAGAGGCTGCTCCGAAACACGTCGGAATAAATCTACACTATTACACCAGACTTCTTGGGTCTTGGGTTTTCCTTCCAGCAGCGCGGAGTACTGGCACTTCGTCCTGTTTCCAGTTGTTTGCCACGTTGCACGTAGAGGTGTAGATCCAGCGGCAACTGTACGAGCGCTTAGGCTGGTTTCACACTACGATTTTGTGCCTGTCCGTGGGATCCGACTTTGAAGGGGATCCCACGGACAGGCACGGATCCATACGGATCCCTGCAATCGGAAGGCAAATAGCCATCCGATCTGCAGGATCCGTGTAGGTCCTGCGGTCCCCTGTCTCTCCCTACTCCTGCCTCCTCCATCTTCTGCCCTCTCCTATTCTATATGCTGTGCCCCCGCTATGCTATTCTGTGTCCCCCGCTTCTCTCTCCTCATCTATCCCTATCCTGTCCCCTGTCCTCTCCCTGTGTGTAAAAAAATAAAAAAACTCCTCCGGGAGTATACATCACCTGTCACCGGCTCCAACGCTGCAGCACCATCAGGGCAGAAGAGCCTGTGATGATGTCACAGATCCGGTCAGCTGACGAGTCATGTGACCGGGCTCTTACATCATCACAGGTCCTTCAGTCCTGATCGTGTGCAGCGTTGGAGCCGGTGACAGGTGATGTATACTCCCGGAGGAGTTTTTTTATTTTTTTACACACAGGGAGAGGACAGGGGACAGGATAGGGATAGAGGAGGAGAGAGAAAGGGGGCACAGCAAAGAATAGCGAGGGCACAGCATATAGAATAGGAGAGGGCAGAAGATGGAGGAGAAGAAGCAGGGAAAGACAGGAGATACGGAACCGACATCGGATCCGAGGTGAACTCAGATCCGATGTCCATAGGCTCCCATGCTGTGGGCACTAGGATCAGCCTCGGATCAGCAGTGATCCGAGGCTGTCCGATGTGAGTCACGGACACAAAATCGTAGCAGGCTACGATTTTGTGCCCGTGATTACATCGGATGGGATCAGATGGTGCAAAAATCGGATGCCAATAGTGGCACATCCGATCCCATCCGATTCCCATAGGGGAACATGGGGTCCGATTTCGGATCTGATTGTATCCGTTTTGAAACGGATACAATCGGATGACCGAAAATCGTTATGTGAAAGCAGCCTAACACTGGTTGTGGGTTTACACAACTGGACGAGGTGAGCAAATTTCATCTCTGCCTAGAGATAAGCCGCTAGGCACATTTTGTCTCACATTTTTTAGACATCCTAAGTATAATCTTATGAAAAGTGTCAATAAAATATATACAAAAATGCGCAGGGTGTACTCACTTGTGTGATATACTGTAATTAAGTATAAATAGATTTAAACAATATGCTGTTATTCCAATAACTTTTACAAAACATTTCTTTGGTATATTATGTGAATATATAAACTTAAAGCAGCTATAAGTGTACTCGACAATGATGTATTCAGACTATGACTCATCCTGCAAGAATCAAAGCCTTAAATATCTGCATAGCCATTAAAATAAGTTATGGTTGACTGAATTTAAGAAGGCAAAATCAATTTCTTTGATCCTTAAAGCCATAATTGTCTCAGTCCTTATGGATTTATTAATCTGACTATTCATGAACACATTCACAATGGGAATCTTACTTGATGTGGGTTAATGTAATGTTCTGCTGTAATATCACAATTTGCACAGAAATAACTGTTTTGGATATTAAATTGATTACTGGATAGAATAAAAAAGAATTCCCCTGGCTTCAATCAGTCCCCTAAACACATTATAGGAGGAGGCCACATTGCAGGAATGATTACATTGAAGAGCAATTGTTCATATCAGTCTCCAATAATCTCTGACTGCAGGTGATCTCAGCAGGACATTAGATAGCACTTATTGAAGTGTAGACCAATTCCATTTTGGAACAAATGAAGCTAGATATGTCATTTGAAGCAAGGATCACCAAGCTATGACTTACCTACTTTGGACACATCATAAATAGAGAGAAATCACTGGAGAAGAACATTATGGGAGGAACAATAGAAGGAACAAGGCGAAGAGAAATTGATTATAATTATAATCACTTGCTCTACATTATTATTAAATAATAACTTAAGTGAAACATCTAATCAAACAAATTAAGTGTAAAGCAATATATGGCTTTATAAATTCATGAACAGAAGAACAATTAAAAATAAATGAATAAAATCGGATCCAGGCAGAAAGTGTCCTCTTCTAGTACATAGTTACAAAGGCTATAAGCAGATCATCTATTATATAATCACGAATGGGATTTTTGCCCCTTTTGAGTCCGCTCACGCTGCGAGTCAGTGTCGTCATGTGGATACGCCCGAAGCATTGGCCGCGCAGCGGCCATTGCGAGCAGTTCTAAGGCGACTCGCTATGCCCGCGCAGCGGCCATTGCGAGTCAGAGACTCGCTCTGCTAGAATCCCGATGCATCTGCATCGGGCACCCAGCTAGTTTATTAAATAAAATGCACACGTAGTGGAGATACAGTTGACTCCAGAAGTTTACATACACTATATAAAACGACACATATGCTTGTTTTTCTCACTATCTGACATGAAATCTGAATAAACCTTTGCCGCTTTAGGTCAATTAGGATTACCATAATTATTAATAATTGACAAAAGCCAGAACTGTTGAGAGAGAGAATGTTTTAAGGCTTTAAGTCACAAGTTTACATACACTAAGATTACTAGCCTTCAAACAATTTGGGACAACCCATATGATGAGGTCATGTGTTTGTAGCTTCTGATGGGTGGGTGGCATGGTGGCTCAGTGGTTGTCACTGCAGCCTAGCAGCATTGGGTCCTGGGTTCCAATTCTACCAAGGAAACATCTGCAAGCAGTTTGTAAGTTCTCCCTGTGTTTGTGTGGGTTTCCTCCCACACTCCAAAGACATACTAATATGACATTTAGATTATGAACCCCAATGGGGTAATGTTGCAAATATATGTAAAGCACTATATAAATCAGTAAATATTATATTACCTACATGGGTGTGTAACATACAGTGTGTATGTCTTATATTCTGATATGAGGGTAGCATGCAGTGTGTATTATTTACCAATGTGTGTGTGTACATTTTTGTGTTAAGTTCAGAGTATATCAAGTGTAAACAAAATGGCAGTCACCCAACGAACTGCAAAATGATGGACAATTATTGGGTGATTGGGTTGTTTTGTTTTCATGCCTTAACAAAGATTCATTAAAGAGTTTACACCAGAATTGTAGCATAAAACACCTCGAGCGCACCTCTGGCACTCATGAGCTCAGGTGCAGTGTGCCTGGCAGGTGCAGGTTAGAAACCCATCTATAGTATCTAATTATCTGAATTTCAGAATTCTAAAAGTAATCAGTGACCTTCATAGGCTGGTGTCACACATGTCAATACATTTTTCTAAGTGTTTTCCATGACCAATCCGTTTTTTCTAGGCTGCATATTGTGCCTCCTGTGCCCCTGGACGTTTTTTGGACTTAGTCATTTTTTCAAAAAAAACACATGTAAAAATGCATGCCTATATGTACCATGCATTAATGCATGCGTTTCCCGCAGGGCCCCATGTTAAAAAAAGCATGCATTTTTTTACTGCACCCAAAAACGCTGCTAGCAGCATTTTTTGGGATGCTGAACATAAACGCATGTGTTTTTGAAAAACGCAATGCACCATGTGTTAACGCATATGTGTTTTTGGACTTAGGCTGGCTTCACACTGCAGTTTTTGCACTGATCAGTGTCCATCCAGTTTGTGTGCCAAAACCCAGAGAGGAACCAGGAGAGGAACTTGCAGAGAAAAACTATAATTGAAAGATTAACAGTCAAATGAACACTGCACACTCACAATGTAGTTCAAGTGAAGCTGGTGGTTTATTTGTTTTTTTTTTTTTAGTGCAAAAAAGACAGGTGCAACAGTGGAGCTGACGTTTCGACCACTAATCTGTGGTCTTTTTCAAAGCGTCGCTGTGGGTAAATACAAAGACAATGGTGTAAGACACAGATACATAAATATGTACAAAAATGTACATGTGGCAGATATTGTCAGGGTTGACAATCAGTATATAGACAAGAACTAGTCATTGATTGATATTTCTATGTTATACGGATGCAAGGAATTTTAAAACATACTATTTGTCAGAGGTTTTTGTAGGTGGTATGTGTCAGGACCAAGAAAAATATTGGTGATTTAATGAAATAGATACCTTACACCTTATGGCACCTATGGAGACCCTTCTGCTTGTCTATAGGTAGGAGCTTGTCCATGTACCAATGTGCTTAGTTCTTAGGTGTAGGTCCACTTTAGTTGCTGTGGAAAGACCTGTGTCTTTACATTAGGTCCTAAATGCTATTAGTGTTCCTTAGTATAAGGTGCAATAGGTTACCTTAATGCAATAGTAGAGGGAAGAAGGTTGTCTCTATCATATAGGTGTTGTAAGGAGTATCCCCCTGTATAGGGACGGTTATGAGCACTGAAATATAAAGCAGGCTTTAGAGAGAGTCTTTTGAGCATACTTATCTTAGGAAGTCTTTGGTGTGAGGGCTCCTTGCCTCAGTGGTGCTGTTGCCAGCGCTTTCTGCGCCTAGGCAGAAGTGATAGCCTGTGTGTGGAGAGCGGTGCTTTAAGCCCTGGAAAGCGCTCATGTGACCGGAAATGACGTCACAAGCCGCGCATGTGCGGAAGAGCGCTGTTTACTTGGATACTGTTGTCGGATGGTAACAGTAACCAGGGGGCGGGTTCTGGCGCTGTCTGTGTTAGAAGCACTTTGGATGGGAGAGGATGGAGGAGCTTACAGCAATATATGATATAAGACTAACAGGAGCGCTCTCTTAGTGGATGGTGAATGGATCTGGGAGCTCGATTAGGGTTAGGAATATAAATAGGATGGATAGTCTGGTATTGCAGTTTCAAGGTGTTGTATCAGACTATGTCTGTTTATCTGATGTATTGTATAGAGATGTGCTGTTCATAGTAATGTATTTTGTGTGGCACATATGTTGTAACATGTAGATACAGTATTACCAAACAGGATAACCGTACATAAGATTCTCATGATTTGAATGTCAGGTATTACTAAGCATAGTAAATCTCTTGCCATTAGATAGGACATAGCGAACGAAATACATCATAATGTACTGTAAAGGAAGAATGTCATAAAATAATACAGTATCAGTGCATCAGAGGAGAGAGGAGGCTGGTAGAGGTCCAAACCAAATATCACTGTATAGATCACCTGAAGGGAACAGACTTATTTATCTAACAACATTATTAACAACTATCCATCCTTATTGATGCTTACCGTCCAGGGTAAGAGGGGTTGGGAGGGGGAAGGAATTTCAATGTGTCTGTAAAAAATCAGATCAACATCGTTATTACCGTTATCACCAGTCAGATTAGTGGTCGAAACGTCAGCTCCACTGTCGCACCTGTCTTTTTTGCACTAACAAAAATCAAAATAAACCACCAGCTTCACTTGAATTACATTGTGAGTGTGAAGTGTTCATTTGACTGTTATATGTACCGGGTCATAGAACCCCTACACTGGCACCTCGGACTATACCCCCTTTGGTGTGCACGCCACTTACCTACATTTATAATTGAAAGATTGACACCTGTTCTGAGTTTTGGAGACACTCCTGGTTTTAGCACACAAACCGGATGGACACTGATCAGTAAAAAACTGCAGTATGAACCCAGCCTTAGACAAAAAGTTACAAAAAAGATCCCAAACACGGATCCAAGGCAAAAACTGATACCTTGTGTAACCCTGGCCATAGAGAAGTATTAAAAGAGATACACAAAATGAGATTCAAAAAATAATTTAATAAGAAAAAAACCTAAAATAAAAACTAACAAATTTCTCAAATAGTCTCCAGTTTTCATGACATTACTAAACATTAAAATTAGTAAAAAAAAAATAATGGTAAAGCACTTAGATGCTACTTGATTACTAATCACTAGGGATGGGCTGTAAAGCTGGAGGCTGGGATTCTCAGCGTGTAAAGTGTGAATCACTATCTATCATACTTTCCCAGCACGGATGACTAGTTACATCAATATTATCGTTCCCAAATTGAAGGGGAAAGGGGATGTACTGAAATGTCTCTTATCAGCCTGTGTTTATAGACCAGGGGTGGGGAACCTTTTCTCTGCAAAGGGCCATTTGGAAATTTAGAATATCATTCGCGGGCCGTATAAATTCGCGCACCGGTACAAGGTGGCCAGAGGCGCACGACACACGGGTACACGGGGGCCTGAGGCACACGACACACGTGTACACGGGGGGCCAGCCTCCCTGTCTCCCCCACAGCCTCCCTGTCTCCCCCACAGCCTCCCTCACAGCCTCCCCCACAGCCTCCCTCACAGCCTCCCTGTCTCCCCCACAGCCTCCCTCACAGCCTCCTCACAGCTCCCTCACAGCCTCCCTCACAGCCTCCTTACACTCACAGCCTCCCCACAGCCCTCCCTGTCTCCCCCACAGCCTCCTTCACAGCCTCCCTCATAGCCTCCCTGTCTCCCCCACAGCCTTCCTGTCTCCCCCACAGCCTCCCCCACAGCCTCCCCCACAGCCTCCCTGTCTCCCCCACAGCCTCCCCCACAGCCTCCCTGTCTCCCCCACAGCCTCCCCCACAGCCTCCCTGTCTCCCCCACAGCCTCCCTCACAGCCTCCTTCACAGCCTCCTTCACAGCCTCCTTCACAGCCTCCCTCATAGCCTCCCTCATAGCCTCCCTCACAGCCTCCTTCACAGCCTCCCTGTCTCCCCCACAGCCTCCCTGTCTCCCCCACAGCCTCCCTGTCTCCCCACAGCCTCCCCCACAGCCTCCCTCACAGCCTCCCTCACAGCCTCCCTGTCTCCCCCACAGCCTCCCTCACAGCCTCCTTCACAGCCTCCCCCACAGCCTCCCCCACAGCCTCCCTCACAGCCTCCTTCACAGCCTCCCTCACAGCCTCCCTCACAGCCTCCTTCACAGCCTCCTTCACAGCCTCCCCCACAGCCTCCCTCACAGCCTCCTTCACAGCCTCCCTCACAGCCTCCTTCACAGCCTCCCCCACAGCCTCCAGCAAAACTTACCATTGAGCTGTGGATGTGGAGCAGGGGTGCCGGAGCCCGGAGGGCACATCTGCAGGACGCTGCCTGCGGGGAGTAGCTGCGGGCCTGCGGCAGCTAGCGGTGGGCGCCGCCATGTTCTTTGTGGCCGGCGCCCACTAACAGTACAGCCGGTCGGTGGAAGCTGAGACTTCAACAAAATGGCCGCGGCTAATTGGAGACCGCGGCCATTGTGTAGAGGTCTCAACCTCTATTGACCGGCTGTACAGTTAGTGGGCGCCAGCCACAAAGAACATGGCGGCGCCCACCGCTAGCTGCCGCAGCTTCTCCTCGCCAGGGCCGGGCGGCGGTCGATCGCCTAGCTGTCGTCCCGGCCCTGGCGGGCCGGATGAGATAACGTGGCGGGCCGGATCCGGCCCGGGGGCCGGACGTTCCCCACCACTGTTATAGACCATAACTCTATCCGGCTACATTTACATTCAATGGCTTACATCTGGTGGGGGAATCTCTGCCTTTCTTTCTCTCGGAAGGGGGGTTACCTGGGTACAAACCTCTGCAGACTGGCTGGAGACTTTACTTTTTCCGAATTCAATGTACATAGACTTAGGGGGATTGGGTATGTTTGTCTTTGTTAAGGGACTGGAAGGAGAATAAAAGAGATATGTTGTGGGAAGACAGTGGTTGTTGTGTTCTGGAAGCCACAGGATCAGAGCTAAGACCGATCCTGAAACCCATCGATGGATTATAGAACGTGGAACTAACAGTGCCGGGACAAGGCATTTTGGTGCCCTAGGCAGGTAAGGCAAATGGCGCCCCCCCACCGAAATATGTCTGAGAATAAAAATGTCAACATACTTTGAAAGTAAATTTAATTTAACGGGGACCTATAAAAGGTTCGTCCAACCACACTGCAGAGACATACTGATAGGATGTTTACATTGTGAGCCCCAATGGGGACAGTGTTCATGATGTATGTAAAGTGCTGTGGAGTTCATAGTGTAATACAAATGCAAAAAGTATTATTCTTAATATTATGTCACAATACCAGGATCTGAGGATCTTCTATTTCGAGGTCAGGGGCTCTCTGATGCCATGTTGCTGCTTGTCTCGCTGTTGTCCTCTTTTAACACTGCAGTGCGGTGGACAAGAGAGCATTAACTGGTTAATAACAAGAAGTAAGGAGTGTGTACTGAGCCATAAACCCTCCCCTTACCATGAAGTATGGAGTGTGTACTGACTGAGCCATAAAACTCCTCATACCATGTCCAGCAGACATTGTAGGATTACTACCCGTATATACTCGTGTATAAGCTGACCCGTGAATAAGCCGACCCCCCTACTTTTGCCCCAAAACCTGGGAAAACCTATTGACTCGTGTGTAAGCTGAGGGTGGACCTCAGCACAGGTATACAGCCCCCAGCAGTGTGGTATACAGCAGCCCTCCCCAGTGGTATATACAGACCCCAGTGGTATTACAGCAGCCCCAGTAGTAATACAGCAGCCCCAGGGGTAATACAGCAGCCCCAGGGGTTATATAGCAGCCCCAGGGGTTATACAGCAGCCCCAGGGGTTATACAGCAGCCCCAGGGGTTATACCGCAGCTCCAGGGGTTATACCGCAGCTCCAGGGGTTATACCGCAGCCCCAGGGGTTATACAGCAGCCCCAGGGGTTATACAGTAGCCCCAGGGGTTATACAGTAGCCCCAGGGGTAATACAGCAGCCCCAGGGGTAATACAGCAGCCCCAGTGGTTATACAGCAGCCCCAGGGGTTATACAGCAGCCCCAGGGGTTATACAGCAGCCCCAGTGGTATATACAGGCCCCAGCGGTATATACAGCAGCCCCAGTGGTATATACAGGCCCCAGCAGTATATACAGGCCCCAGCGGTATATATACAGCAGCCCCAGTGGTATATACAGCAGCCCCAGTGGTATATACAGGCCCCAGCAGTATATACAGCAGCCCAATTGGTATATACAGGCCCCAGCAGTATATACAGCAGCCCCAGTGGTATATACAGGCCCCAGCAGTTTATACAGCAGCCCCAGTGGTATATACAGGCCCCAGCAGTATATACAGAAGCCCCAGTGGTATATACAGGCCACAGTGGTGGTATACACAGGCCCCAGTGGTGGTGTATACAGGCCCCAGTGGTGATGTATACAGGGCCCAGTGGTGGTGTATACAGGGCCCAGTGGTGGTGTATACAGGGCTCAGTGGTGGTGTATACAGGGCCCAGTGGTGGTGTATACAGGGCCCAGTGGTGGTGTATACAGGGCCCAGTGGTGGTGTATACAGGGCTCAGTGGTGGTGTATACAGGGCCCAGTGGTGGAGGTGGTGTATACAGGGCCCAGTGGTGGTGTATACAGGGCCCAGTATGCGGACCGGGGGGAGGGCGCCTTTGCACACTCACCGGTCACCAAGGCCGCAGTCACCGTGCATCTGCTGTAAGTGCTGTAAGGAGCAGGAGAGGAGGGGTGGGCAGAGCTGCAGGACAGGAAGTCCCGTCCTCCCTCCTCTCTGGCCGGCGCGCCGCGGCCGCACGTGGCCAGCACGGGGCCCCCAGGGGTTGCGGGGCCCCCCAGCCGGGCGGGCAATGGGCCCCTCATGAGGGAAAAAATGCGCCCTGCACAAGATGGCGCCCTAGGCGATCGCCTAGGGTCGCCTAGCTGTCGTCCCAGACCTGGGAACTAATCACGTGCAACGGTCATTAGATCCACCTTCTGGATGTAAGGAATTATTCCATGGACTATTTTGCTGGCTTGTTTCTGATCTTGTGGACCGGGGGCATCACATTGTGGTCATGTACCTGGTCTTGCTGAAATACCAGTACGAATACAAATAAAACTTGTTGCATCATTAATGTGCCTAGGTGATTATTACAACCCACCACTCCGGATCTTCATAGTAAGGTCCAAGTTTTCTGGGTCCCCCATGCTGAAAATTGCAGCTTACAGACTTCCCTGAAAATGGTATATTTTTTCATAGCACCATTCTCAGGTGCTTTACCCGGCTTTTCCAGTGGCCCTGGTGGTGTTGGCACACAAGGTAAAAATGGGGTTAATGTCAGCTGTAACCAAGCCTGAGATTCATAATGTCAGGCAATGTTAGACCCAGCCATTATAATCTCTAGTAAACATTTAAAAAAAAACTAAGAAAAAATACTTTTAATTGGAATAAAAGACATAGATATACCTAGTTGCCCTCTTAATTAACAAAAAAAAAACCTCTGATGATTATCCACAAGTCTGTTCCCTGGTGAATGAACATGCTCAGCTCTGCTATATCACTGTGATCAGACACATGTCTGTTCACAGCGAGAAGCAGGCTCTCACTGACACCTGGGTGTGATCCGGGTGGCATGATAAACTTCATCTGTGTTCACAACAGAGCTGTGTCAGCTGTGAACCTGGATGAACCTGAGTCTGGCGTCACCCTGATCACAGCCAGTTGTTATCAAGAGAATCTGTCACAATGGTCTTTCTTACCTGGGAGACTTGTGACTGGTTTTGGACCTCTGCCTCATGTTTGTGTTGAGACTTCATATTAAACATGTTTCTTTCCTTTGGCAGTTAAGGAGTTAATATCAGTCTCTGCCTACCAAGCTAGCCAGTTGTTGTCTAGGTGTGGCTACTCTGTGATTACTCCCATCCCCTTTATATGGTCATATGGTTCCAGCATGCTTTGTGATTGAACATTCCTAGCCAAACTTCCAATGATGAAGAAGGTTTTCTGGAGAGCTGACTATTGCTAAGCTGTCTGCTGCAAAGGAGCAAGGCAGTAGGCATGAAGATGCTGTGTTATTTCCCTGTCTCTCTCCCCTTCCCTCTTGTCTTCTTTATTGCAGTGGTTGGAAATAGTGCTCCCGCTGGTCATTCCCTATTGAGGGCTAACATCAGGGCCAGTGAGGGCCTTGGTGTCCTGTTCGGCGATGAGTTTGAAGAACACATGTAGGGACGGTAGGGAGATCTGGGCACAGCTGCAGGTGAGTGCAAGAGGTCACCTCTCCCCGTTCAATATGAGCAGGGCCCTCCTCTGTATTTGTCCCCACTGGTGTCTCCTCGTCGGTTGTTTTGTGTTGTGCGCCGGACATCGTTGGTCTATGCATCACTGTCACACACGGTAACTGGATATCCCCCTAAGTCCAAGCGTAACAGAACTGCTCATTTACAGCTGTGAACATGCACCTACATACTGCATGCTTATACTTGTATTACAGTTCAGTTTTTGGATTTGTGAGCCAATGACACAAGACAGCAATGACATCAGCCCTTGTGTCTGCAACTTGTAGATGTGTTATGTGCCCTGATTGGTTGCCAGCCCGGAACATCCACACAGAAAATGCTGGGAAAAAATTGAATCTGACGCTCCTTTGACCTCTCCTCACCACTTCCCCTCATCAAACATCTCTCGTCTGCTATCCTACACAGTCAGAAGGTGGAAGAAAAGAAAAACTTAAATACAGTAATGATTTTTCTATCCAATCATTTACTGAACAAAGTTGCATTCGCCATTTATTTCTATATTGCTTGTGTTTCCAAATCTGTAATGGTCGTGCTGAATTTGAAATTGGTGAACATGTTCGGGGAAAATTTGCTCATCTCTAGTCAACTCACCATTGTACAGACTGCAATTTCCATTCTATTAAATGCCTCCTATTTCTGTTCTGCCCCTACTTGCTCCACCGATACCACCACCGAGGCTAAGGAAGATACTACACAGGAACAACAACTCCCAGTCAGCCTTTGTACGCAGAATGCCATGGTGATGGAGGACCCAATTTTAATACCAAGTTATGTTGCTGGCTTAGCAAGCCATAGTGGTAGGTGCGCTGACAGTGGTAACACTCTGAACCAGGTGGAAATCACATTCGGGCAGGGAGCTCACTTCCCTCTATTATGAAGGTAAACACACTTACACACTGAAAAGGGAGGGAACTACTATAGGGAGAAGAAGCGCTTGCACCCAACTGGTCCCTGTACAGACTAGAAATAATCTAGCTGCACAACTCAAAACAACACCTTAGATCTTGCTCCCTAAAAGGCTTTTGAGGTATTTTTAATACCTTTGAAGGACCTGAACGGTGACCTCAGTGAGTCATCATACACCTGGACCGTAGCTCACAGCTGGTTCATTCAGTGACTGGAGGCTGCGATGAGGATGCTGTAGTCTTCATCGCAGCATCCTCTCAAGAAGACGTTGCAGAGAATCGTGGAGTTTATCAGGGTCAAAGGGTTAATAAAGATGGAATCATTAAATATTTTTGTGTTTTTATTTCTAATAAAATGTTTTTTTTTCTCTGTGTTGTTTCTCATTTACTAGAAATTCTTAATGGCCAGGTCTAACTTGGCTCGACTTTAAAGAAACCTGTCTCCTGGAGTGAAGCCCCGGACCTATCACTAGCTGTCCCTACACCTTCCTAGGTGCTCCCTAACCATCCCTCTCTGATCTCAATTCGGCCTGTAAAGAGTTTGAAAAATGAGTTTGACCTAACTGCATGTCACTGTCTGAGGCGACTGGAAAGGCTGCTCCAGGCTCCATTGTCCCTCCTCCAGCTTTCCAGTATGCCCCACTGGGCGGCATAATTCTTTCCTCATCTCTTGTTGTTTGAATCTCCAGCCCTCTTTACATCGGCATGACGTCAATAAGCGCATTGCGCATGCGCGGATCCGGGCTGATCACGTGATCAAGGCCATAATGCACTGCGGCCGATCACGTGATCAAGCCCATAATGCATCGGGCTGGATGTGACGTCCCGGCCGGTATACCATGAAAAGAGTGCGGGAGATTCAAACAACAGGAGTGACACGTTGTGGATGCCAGGGTAGCAAGGAGTGGGATGTAGGGGGTCAGGGGGGCCTACTCTGGCCCTGATGCTGGGGTCCCTGGCTCGCCCTGATCTCGAAGGTACCTCTGAAGGTGAGGAGGTTTGAGCCACCGACCTAAATCCCTGAGTCCTAAGAAGCCCTAGACATAAGCCCCTACCTCCACCCACAGACAAGGAACCCAGCAACTTCCAATGGAGAATGTTACAGCAGCTCAGGATCAGCTTCTGCTCATGACAGGTCACAGTCCAGAAGTGAACTGAATCATTGACAACAGGTGTGCGTGAGATGATGTATTTAAGGCCGAGGGGTGGGGAGCAACCAGCTCAGCTTACCTAAGCATTCACACACACACACACACACCTGCTACTACATGCTCCGCTCATTAGCCTCATCTGTTCCCACTGAGCAGGGAAAAAAAGGCTTCATTTAAACCTACAGCAGCAGCACTTCCATACTACAAGGCAGTCAATACTTAACAAGGAAGAGATGAGGAAAGAATTATGCCGCCCAGCGGGGCATGCTGGAAAGCTGCAAGGAGGGGACAAAGGAGCCTAGAGCCGCCTTTCCAGTCACCTCAGACAGCGACATGCAGTAAGTTAAAAACTCATTTTTCAAACTCTTTACAGGGCAGATTGAGATCAGACAGGGATGGTTAGGGAGCACCTAGGAAGGTGTAGGGACAGCTAGTGATAGGTTCGGGACTTCCAGGTGACGGGTTTTGCCAGCTGGCAATACAAGGCTCGCATTAACCCCTTATTATCCAGCGTGCTACCGCCACCACCACCAGGGCCACTAGAAGAGCCAGGTAAACCACCTGGAAATGGTGCTACAAATTCTTTAGCATAGGGGACCCTAAAACAATGGGCCCTCACCATACTGAGAATTCCAGCCTTAAACTACCTAATTTTACCTTAACTGGCAATAAAAAATAGTGCGGAGCCCTTTTTGCCAGCCAAGGTAAAAATAGGCAGCTGAGGGTGGCAGCTCGCAGCTCTCTGCTTTATCTCGGCTGAGATGGAAAAATACAGTGGAGCCCTACACATTTCTTTTCCCATCATTTATTTATTTTACACCCTATGATGTCAAGTTGGTTGCCACACACTAATGTGTATGATAACGAAGCACAGACACCATCCAGATTGTGGAAATGCAGTCTAATTGCAACAGCCATTCAAAGATGCTCTCACAGAGAATGAGTGTCTGTGATTGGCTGTTGCCATTCAGTGAAGTGAACATGCAGAAATCTTAATGGATGTCCCTGGGAGTAAGTGAGCAGAAGCACGGGAGAGTGGACCCAGAAGCAAACAAGCAGTGAGAGACAGGTAAACGGATATGTGTGTGTGTGTCTGTGTATATAGGATAATGTAGAACAGAATCATTAGTGAATTAGCACTAATGCTTCTGTCCTAGTTAAGCTACACATAGACCCGAACAATTACCAAACAAAACCTGAATTCCTTGACTTTTCAGTAAAACATCCGTGTTCAAGGGGCCAAACAAACATTGCCAATTCGGTCCGGATTCATAATTGGCGAACATGTTCGAGCAAAGTTCACTTATCTCTAATAAAGACCTGGGATTGGTCGAAACGTCTCCTACCCTGTCCTCAATATCCCCACACCACCACTACAGATTCTGCGCTTGCTAAATGAATAACATTTTTTTGTTGAAACATCTTAAGACATCATGAGAATGTGACACTTTTCCTCTCCTATTGTATTTTGGGATCAATACCCAGTTTAACCAGCACATCCTAACAGTGCATAGTGCACACCAATATTCTTTACTATCTATAGGTAGAATAGAAACCAGCAGAGGGAGGGATTTTTAACACTCTTAGGCAATTATCGAAAAGGTGACTGTATTTTTCATGTTACACAGATAATAGAGAGAGAGCACAATGATGTTCAGAACTACACTTAAAATAACATTTATTTATTTCTCTTATATAGCGCCATTCATTCCGCAGCGCTTAACAGACAACATCACCTGTACATAATAGTAATTACCACACAGTCATTTCAGTCTGAAGTACAGTAGATCTGTCAGCTAAATATATCATCCCTTCATAAAGAAAACACTTTAAATTGACAAGTTCATTGGGTTATTAGACCTAATAGCACAAAATTGACCAGTGACCGCTGTGTTTCTGTCAATTTGTCAATATAGGGGGTTGGGGTTGTTTTGATGCACATGAATAGAAAACTCGTATAGTTTTAAAAAAGTGTTTTCAATTCCATTGCGAAACGCAGCGTCTGCAGTTTGGGGTTCTGATCTGGCGTAAATGCTATGTCATATTAAAAGTCTTGTTAAAGAGTCAATTATGACTTTTAGGATTGCTCCCTTTATTAGGTGGCATTCGAGTTTGTCTACTTCCTCACTGAAGTGACAATTTTCATATGCAATATCCCAGAGGAGCATTGCAGCTTTAAGTCTCCTCACTGCCTGCTGGCAGAATACTCTCCACAAGGAGGATAGCTGTTCCCACTGACACTATTGCAAATTAGGACATTTACAAACTTTCTGCAGTTTATAATAAATTAGGATTCAAGTCAGACAACTGTTGCAACCACTCCAGAATCTTCCAGAACCTCTTCTGAAAGTATGCTTGTGCTCTTCTTTGAAGTATACGTGGGATTATTGTCATGTTGAAAGGTCCTATTACTCCCAATATTCAACTTCTTCACAAATGGCAAGACATTTTCTTGTAGAATTTACTGATACTTGATTCAATCCATTTGCTTTCCATAAGCTGTAAGTTTTCAGTACCAGAGGAAGTAAAGCAGTCACAGAGCATAAACGAGCCACTGCGATGCTTCACTTTTGGCACGGAATCTCATAAATCGAAAAATTAGTTTTAGTCAAAGTATTTCCACAAGAAGCCATACCCCAGTAAGACACAAATCAAGCTTCTGTATGTTGTACTTGAAATGTGGAAAAGTGATGTGGGCTTGTTTTTTGGTACAAAGCGTTATGTATGCTTCAGATTTGCTTGGATTTAAAATGGCTGAGCTCAAGTAAGTGCAACATGATATAGAATTGCAGTGTATGCATCTTTATTCCTTCTCCAGACATACTGCTGATCCAAAGGTTAAAAAAGCCTCAGTTTTCTTCCAGTGTTTTCATATAACAGGTACCCAATACTTCTGTGTGTTGTTTATATGATTGCAAGCAATTTGGAGTTGACTTTCCTTGTGCCTTTGGGTCACTAGAGTGTACATATTGGAATTCAAAGATAGAGATCTTAAAGGGAACCTGTCCATAGTTTTTAGCTGTGTAATCTGAAGACATCATGATGTAATGGTTCAGGCGTAAAATTCAGGGATGCCTGTTTTGTCAAGGTTTGAGTTATCGTTTTCCAGGAACGTTTGCTTAAAGGGGTTGATCACTACTAAGATGACCTCTTCTGATTCCACTTGTTTCCCCAAGTTAAAATAAAAGAACCTGTATTTACCTCCCTTGCTGGCGCTTTTCCATTGGTGTTGATAATCTTGGTTCAGGGCTCACGTGACATTGTGATGTTAAGGGAGCCCTGCGTCCAAACACTACCAACTTCTCTCATGATGGCTTTAGACCAGTGTTTCCCAAACTCCAGTCCTCATGGCCCCCAACAGGTCATGTTTTCTGGATTTCTTTAGAATCGCACAGATGAAGGAATCATCATCAAGGCATCACCTGTGCAATACTAAAGAAATCCTGAAAACATGACCTGTTGGGGGCCGTGAGGACTGGAGTGTGGGAACCGCAGTAACCGGTCATGTGAGCCAATGACGCTGCCGGCTTGTGACATCACGGGAGGTCCTACTGGCATCAGGACGGAGGTGCTGGAGGCATCGGTGGATCGCCGGACAGATGAGCATAGAGATTTTTTAATTTTTAACCATTTCTTTTACTACATTTCACATCCGCAGTGTATGTATACACATTGTGGAAGTGAAAGTGCCCCGCACAGCTCATTTATTAGGCAGAAAATGCGGCAGTCGAAGCATTATCGAACATAACCTCGAACTGCCGAATTTGAAGCTAATTGTTCGCATTCGTTGAATGACTTGAACACCGCCCAAAACAGCTCGAATTTGAGATTGGCGAACATTTTGAATCGAACACTGCTCATCTCTAATAGGCATGTCACACCCTGCTTAAATCATGTACCACACTGCAAGGGGACCCCAACAAGAGTCCTCATTCTTCCCAAAGGGTCAGACCACAGCAAAATGGCATCAATTGTCCCAGACCAAAAATTGCTGAATGGGCCAGCCTGCCTGAATGGCACAGGGTCTGGAACAGGACCTGGCCTAGCATTTCAAGGTTAAACATTGCTCAGCAACTATAAGGTTTGTAGAGTCTTACAGGAAAAACTAGAGAGGTAGGTCAGTGACCTGTTTAGGCCTAGTGGGCTGGATAAACTCAACGCTCAAGCAAGCGCTCCCATAAATGGTATGCCTTGCCACACACAGGTGGGACAAGTATACGTTTCATGGAATATTACTGAAAAAAACTAGTCAGCTAGGTCAGTGACCTGTTTAGGCCTAGTGGGCCGGATAAACTCAAAGCTTATGCAAGCGCTCCCATCAATGTTATGCCCTGCCACACACAGGTGGGACAACTAAAAGTTTTGTGGAGTATACCGGAAAAACTAGTCAGGTGGGTCAGTGACCTGTTTAGGCTTAGTTGGCCGGATAAACTCAAAGCTTATGCAAGCTCTCCCATCAATGTGGTTGTGGAGCCCACTGGGACGGGGTTCTCGGCGCCGGACCGGGGTACTGCTGGGGGATGTCACGGCGGTCCTGGTCCGGACCGTGTCCCGGGCCCGCACAATAAAATGGGGGGTTATTTACAGGGGATTTGTCACTCATGACGCCACCCACTATATGCGGCCAGTAATGGGGTCGCCGCTGCTGCAGAACCTCCGGGGATGATGGGATAGCAGCTTGGATAGAATAGTTCCTGTGGGCAGAACTGGGTTCCCCGGGGCAGTGGTAGTAGTAGTTAAAGTCTGTGAGGATAGTTATTGATGCTGCAGGAGAGTAGGGGTAGCAGTAGAGATGATGAGAGTAGAGGTAATTGCAGTATATGAGGGCAAGTGGGGCTTCAGTATAAGGATCACACACACTCACGGTTTCTGTTGTTTTCCAAGTCTTTACTTGCAGATGGTATATTACAATATTGTCCACGGAGTCTGTACCAGGTTGCTCCCACCCTGACCGGGTCCTTGGCTTCCTACTTAAGCGCTGTGTGTGGCCCTGCTGCTGCTTGTAGCTGTACTGCTGGCCCTGTCTCTGCTCACGGGTACCAATCTGCTGGGCAACTTGAGTCCTCTGTGTCACTGACTCCTCCGTGTTGCTTTGCTATGGTGCTGTGAAGATGGTGGACCTTCACTATGCCGGTGTTTACTGTCCTGTCTGTCTCAGGCACAGCCTCGGATCCGGTATCCGTCTTAAGCACCTCCCCGGGGTCAAGTTTTTGGGGTAACTCTCTTTATCCCGGGTATGTTCCTCTGTTCCTCTGTCTCCTCTCCTCAGACCTCTCAGGATCTCCACTTCTACTTGGCTCTGCTCCTGCTCCAGACTCAAACTCTCCTCTGAACTGAACTAACTGTCACTTCTGCTCTGTGGTAAACAACTTTAGCTCCTCCCACTAGTGCAGGTGCCACCTAAGCTCCTCCTACTTTCTAGTGTAGTGTTGTGTGGGGAGTAAACCTGTGTTGATGTTTCTGTGGCACATTAACCCTTGGGATGCCACATTATGTCCTGCCACACACAGGTGGGACAACTAATACGTTTTGTGGAGTATTACCGGAAAAACTAGTCAGGTGGGTCAGTGACCTGTTAAGGCTTAGTTGGCCGGATAAACTCAAAGCTCATACAAGTGCTCCCATCATTGTTATGCCCCACCACACACAGGTGGGACAACTATAAGTTTCATGGAGTATTACAGGAAAAACTAGTACCGTCTTCAAGCAAAACTAAAATGTCTACTTCTTTTCATGGATGATTTGTTATCATCCCTTTCTTATGCAGCAGAGCATCGCTAAAACTTGTAGATGAGGTCCAAAAGGAGCAGGTGCTGCAATGGATATCAAATGCTCCATCAAGTGGGCTCTCCTCCACCTCAACTTCAACATCACAAACACTCCACTGCTCAGAGGTGTCACCTCAATCGCAATCGATTCCTCACAGCTCAAAAGTCTCCAGCCGCCCTACTGACTATGGGTTAACACAGATGGGTGAGTCTGCAGAGCTGTTCACTCACACTATAACCTGGGAATCAGAGGTCTGCTCCAAAGCTTCAGTGAGTCAAGATGAGGAAATTATCTGCACCGATGCCCAAAACCTTTATGAGTTGGATCCAAGCCCAGATGAAGAAGGGTCCAAGCATAATGTAGACCCTCATTCCCAAACTGTAACCCCTGTTGGTGGAGGCAATGAGGCAGATGATGGTGAGACTCAGATACATGATTGGAACGACAACTTGACTTTGCTCTCAGGGCAAGAAGAGGTTGGCTCTGAGGACGACGAGTGTGAGAACGTACAGGGACATGATGAGGTTGAAGATCCCACTTACTGTCAACTCAAAGGTAGGCAGTTGATGAGCTCAGCAGAGGTGGTGGAAGAGGATGCTAGTGACGAGGTTAGGTTGTGGCTTTCTGGACAAAGACAGAGACCTGGAAGCACGTCAACAACTGCGTCCTCAGCCACAACTCTGTTTCTGTGCAGAAGCCGTGGTGGCTCTGCAGGTCACATTGGGACTAAGCCGTGCCTAGCCTGGGCCTATTTCAGATCACAAAGGATGATGCAACTCATGTTATCTGAAAAATTTTAAACAAAGTCTGAGTAGTGGTCAAAAAATCAATAGTTTGAGTACTTCATGCATGAACCTCACAAGGACATGAATCATAAGTCACAGTGGGAAGCTCACTGTGCTACAATGCAGCCTAGCAGGCCTGGCCAACCATCATCTACCCCATCAAGTGCATCTGCGGCATCTTCATACACTGTGACTGTGGGGTCAGCTTTTACACAAGCTTTTGGCCGCAGAACATCCATATCTTTACCCGCAACAGCCAGTGTGATTGACAGGTTGTCAGCTGTCTTGGAAGTGGAAACATCTGCTGGTGTTGAGCGCTGTCAGACATCGAGAGCACCATCTTTTTATGAATGCGACATAATATATCCGCCTTCACCTCCCTCACAGTCCAGCAGTTTGTCTGGGACACCCTACTCAACCCTACATTTCCATTAGAAAATACAGGGCCTCCCACACATGCAACGTTTCAAACCCATCTGGTTCTTTATCAAGCACATTGTCATACAAAAGAACCATCCTTAAATAGTGTATAACCCACCACTTAATTAGCAAATAACCAATCACCATACAGTGTCACAAATAATGAAAAATTACACAAATACATAACATTAAAACATCCCCCTGGACCATTGTACCTATATATGTCATTTCACCATTCATAGGCTGTGAACCGATCACTCATCAAGTCCTCTCCCTTGTTGCAATGTCCACATCGCTATTTACTCCCCTATGGTAAAAACAAATTCTTGAACCAATCATTGCTTTTGTTTACTTGTTCCTATGGCGATCTTGCATGTCATCTGATCCAAACTGCGCCTCTCAGTATTCCATCGCCAACCACCTGCTTCCGTGCCCAGCGCATGTCCCAGAATCCTTCCTCTCATTGGTGAAACTAGCGGGGGGATTGCGCATGCGCTGGCATCCAACGTTGATTGGTCCTCACTCTCCTGCATTACCACAGACACCTGGACTGGGGCGCTACATGTCGCTGACTGGGCACTGGGTGACTATGGTGATAGCAGGAGAAGGAGCTGCTGTACAAGTCTTGCCATCCCCACAGGTTATGTATCAAACCTCTGTATGTAGAAGTTCCTCTACTGCTTCTGAAACCTCCACCTCTTCTAGGTCCTCCACCTGAGCCCAAAGCCTGTCTGATAATGTGACACGCGTTCATACTGTGCAGAAGGAATCCTGCACACCTCCTTACTATGCTGGCAGCAGGGCTCAACACCATCAGGCAGTGTTTAAGTTAAAATGCCTGGAAAATGTGAGTCACACAGCTGGGGAGTGGTGATCAGCTCTGGAGATCGAGTTTAATCAATAGTTGTCTCCACTCAACCTGCAGCCATGGAAGGCCGTGTGCGACAATGCAGCAAACTTGGGTGCGGCCCTTCGCCGGGGAAAGGTGACACACGTGCCTTGTATGGCTCACATCTTGAACCTGGTCATCCAGCATTTTTTAGTTCACTATCCAGGCCATGATGCGCTTCTGCAAAGGGCATGGTCGCTGTGTGCTCACTTCCGCCATTTGCATCCCGCAGCTTAACGACTTGCATAGCTACAGAAGTCTTTCGGCCTGCCGGTTCAAAGCCTGAAATGTGATGTGCCCACACGATGGAATTCCACTCTGCACATGTTGCAGCGACTGTGGCAGCAGCGACGAGCCCTGGTGCAGTGTGTTATGACGTATAGCCTAGGCCAACGTGATTCAGAGGTGGGGAAAATCACTCTGCTGGAGTAGCCTCAGATCAAGGAACTTGGCACCCTTCTGCAGAATTTTGAAATGGCTACTAAGCTGTTTAGCGCTGACCATACCATTATCAGCATGACTATTCTGCTCATCTATAGTTGTGGCCAAAAGTATTGACACCCCTGCAATTCTGTCAGATAATACTCAGTTTCTTCCTGAAAATGATTGCAATCACAAATTCTTTGGTATTATTATCTTCATTTAATTTGTTTCAATGAAAAAACACATAAAGAATCGTCCTAAAGCCAAATTGGATATAATTCCACACCAAACATAAAAAAGGGGGTGGACAAAAGTATTGACAGTATTAGAAAAATCATGTGATGGTTCTCTAATTTGTGTAATTAACAGCAACTGTAACTTACCTGTGGCACCTAACAGGTGTTGGCAATAACTAAATCACACTTGCAGCCAGTTGACATGGATTAAATTTGACTCAACCTCTGTCCTGTGTCCTTGTGTGTACCACATTAAGCATGGAGAAAAGAAAGAAGACAAAAGAAATGTCTGAGGACTTGAGAAACCAAATTGTGAGGAAGCATGAGCAATCTCAAGGCTACAAGTCCATCTCCAAAAACCTGACTGTTCCTGTGTCTACCGTGTGCAGTGTCATCAAGAAGTTTAAAGCCCATGGCACTGTGGCTAACCTCCCTAGATGTGGATAGAAAAGAAAAATTGACGAGAGATTTCAACGCAAGATTGTGCGGATGGTGGATAAAGAACCTCGACTAACATCCAAACAAGTTCAAGCTGCCCTGCAGTCCGAGGGTACAACAGTGTCAGCCCATACTATCCGTCGGTGTCTGAATGAAAAGGGACTGTATGGTAGGAAATCCATGAAGACCCCACTTCTTACCCCGAGACATAAAAAAGCCAGGCTGGAGTTTGCCAGAACTTACCTGAGAAAGCCTAAAACATTTTGGAACAATGTTCTTTGGTCAGGTGAGACAAAAGTAGAGCTTTTTGGGCAAAGGCATCAACATAGAATTTCAGGAGAAAAAAAGAGGCATTCAAAGAAAAGAACACGGTCCCTACAGTCAAACATGGCGGAGGTTCCCTGATATTTTGGGGTTGCTTTGCTGCCTCTGGCACTGTACTGCTTGACCGTGTGCATGGTATTATGAAGTCTGAAGACTACCAACAAATTTGGCAGCATAATGTAGGGCCCAGTGTGAGAAAGCTGGGTCTCCCTCAGAGGTCATGGGTCTTCCAGCAGGACAATGACCTAAAACACACTTCAAAAAGCACTAGAAAATGGTTTGAGAGAAAGCACTGGAGACTTCTAAGGTGGCCAGCAATGAGTCCAGACCTGAATTCCATAGAACACCTGTGGAGAGATCTAAAAATGGCAGTTTCAAATATCAGGGACCTGGAGCAGTTTGCCAAAGAAGAATGGTCTAAAATTCCAGCAGAAACTCATTTTTGGTTACCGGAAGCGGTTGATTGCAGTTATTTTGGCTAAAGGTTGTGCAACCAAGTATTAGGCTGAGGGTGCCAATACTTTTGTCTGGCCCTTTTTTTTAGATTTCTGTGAAATGATCAATGTTTTGCTTTTTGCTTCATTCTCTTTTGTGTTTTTTCATTGAAGACAAATTAAATGAAGATAATAATACCAAAGAATTTGTGATTGCAATCATTTTCAGGAAGAAACTGAGTATTATCTGACAGAATTGCAGGGGTGTCAATACTTTTGGCCACAACTGTAGATGCTGGAGCACACTTTAACCAGTTTTCGGAGTCAGGTGGTGGGCCAAGAGTAAGGGGAGGAAGTAAAGGAGGAGGCGTATGCGGAAGGGATAACAAGACCTCAAAGGTTCAGACGGTCGGCAGCACCAAGGCGGCAGGCATGGGAAGGTGGGGGAGAGGGAACAACGAGGGTGCATGGTAGCAGCCAAACTGTTGATGAAGATGAAGGAGCTGTGGAAGAAATGGAGGATGAACAAGCGATGGGCATGGAAGACTCAGCAGATGAGAAAGATCTTGATCACATTTCTGTTGGGTGGAGAGGGCAGAAGAAGCAAGCGTGAATGTTACCCTGCCTCCACCAACACAACATGGACTTGGGCCTCCTGGATGCGCAAGATGGAGTTTGTTAAAGCTTCCACTCAGCAATAGAGAAAAAAAAGAAATATTGAACAAAAACTTCAGACTAAAATAAGTTAAATAACTTCAACAGTGAAGAAATGAGTGTAGATATCTATCTACACTAAATACACTAAAAGAATGTATCTATCTATCTTAAAAAAGGAAAAACAGGCAGCACTCTCAAATCAAATGAAATTGTGGATACTTTACTGATCCATGGCAACGTCTCGACGGTGACCCGTCTTTATAAGTGCTTGCGAGTGCTGCCTGTTTTTCCATTTTTTATTATAATTGGGTATTTTGGACTGGCCCTTTCAGGTTTTGCACCCATTGCATTTATTTGGTAGTGCTGCCCGGTTTTCTAACTTTTCTATCTATCTATCTATCTATCTATCTATCTATCTATCTATCTATCTATCTATCTATCTATCATTTTTTTATTTTTTTACTTTGGTGGAGGTTGTTAAATGAAAAAAAACAAACAAATGTAGGTATTAAGTGTCTTTGCATACCTTATTCTAGTATACCCCTGAATAAGCGCTAAAATGGCGAACAGATTGAACATTTGCACATCATTGTCGAAATTACATGTTGTGAGTATGTTAAATGCTTTGTAATATTTTTTATTCGCTTCAAGATTTGAAAGCCATCAAGTGGCTAAAAGTGACCAGACCTTTGTTATGGCAGCTTTCACTTGAAAGCAGCCACTCTGTTATACAGTCATGGCCAAAAGTATTGACACCCCTGCAATTCTGTCAGATAATAATCGGTTTCTTCCTGAAAATGATTGCAATCACAAATTCTTTGGTATTATTATCTTCATTTAATTTGTCTTCAATGAAAAAAACACAAAAGATTTGTTCTAAAGCCAAATTGGGTATAATTCCACACCAAACATAAAAAGGGGGGTGGATAAAAGTATTGGCACCCTTAGAAAAATCATGTGATGCTTCTCTAATTTGTGTAATTAACAGCACCTGTAACTTACCTGTGGCACCTAACAGGTGTTGGCAATAAATAAATCACACTTGCAGCCAGTTGACATGGATTAAAGTTGACTCAACCTCTGTCCTGTGTCCTTGTGTGTACCACATTGAGCATTGAGAAAAGAAAGAAGACCAAAGAACTGTCTGAGGACTTGAGAAACCAAATTGTGAGGAAGCATAAGCAATCTCAAGGCTACAAGTCCATCTCCAAAGACCTGAATGTTCCTGTGTCTACCGTGCGCAGTGTCATCAAGAAGTTTAGAGCCCATGGCACTGTGACTAACCTCCCTAGATGTGGATGGAAAAGAAAAATTGACGAGAGATTTCAACGCAAGATTGTGCGGATGGTGGATAAAGAACCTCGACTAACATCCAAACAAGTTCAAGCAGCCCTGCAGTCCGAGGGTACAACAGTGTCAACCCGTACTATCCGTCGGTGTCTGAATGAAAAGGGACTGTATGGTAGGATACCCAGGAAGACCCCACTTCTTACCCCGAGACATAAAAAAGCCAGGCTGGACTTTGCCAAAACTTACCTGAGAAAGCCTAAAACGTTTTGGAAGAATGTTCTCTCTTTTTGGGCAAAGGCATCAACATAGAGTTTACAGGAGAAAAAAAGAGGCATTCAAAGAAAAGAACACGGTCCCTACAGTCAAATATGGCAGAGGTTCCCTGATGTTTTGGGGTTGCTTTGCTGCCTCTGGTACTGGACTGCTTGACTGTGTGCATGGCATTATGAACTCTGAAGACTACCAACACATTTTGCAGCACAATGTAGGGCCCAGTGTGAGAAAGCTGGGTCTCCCTCAGAGGTCATGGGTCTTCCAGCAGGACAATGACCCAAAACACACTTCAAAAAGCACCAGAAAATGGTTTGAGAGAAAGCACTGGAGACTTCTAAGGTGGCCAGCAATGAGTCCAGACCTGAATTCCATAGAACACCTGTGGAGAGATCAAAAAATGGCAGTTTGGAGAAGGCACCCTTCAAATATCAGGGACCTGGAGCAGTTTGTCAAAGAAGAATGGTCTAAAATTCCAGCAGAGCATTGTAAGAAACTCATTGATAGTTACCGGAAGCGGTTGATCGCAGTTATTTTGGCTAAAGGTTGTGCAACCAAGTATTAGGCTGAGGGTGCCAATACTTTTGTCCGGCCCATTTTTCGAGTTTTGTGTGAAATGATCAATGTTTTGCTTTTTGCTTCATTCTCTTTTGTGTTTTTTCATTTAAGACAAATTAAATGAAGATAATAATACCAAAGAATTTGTGATTGCAATCATTTTCAGGAAGAAACTGAGTATTATCTGACAGAATTGCAGGGGTGTCAATACTTTTGGCCAACACTGTATATGGAAACAAGAAAAAAACGCCAAAGTCATAACCACAGCAAAAGACATCCAAAAATACAATAAAGCGTGTATAAGTGTTTCTGATTCTAAATCAATGCACCTACGTCAGCATCTAAAAGACGCCATGTGTGCACACCCAATATACTTTGTCTGTGCATCTTCTTTGTTAAGTGTGCATACACCCTAAGGCTAGGGTCACACTTGCACTTGGATTCCATTCAAGGGGGTCCATCAAAAAGATAAATTCTGGCAGCAGAGTTTGAAATCTTGCATAATGTGATTTGCTTGGAAATAAAGCAAAATTTTAAACTCCGGCAATTACATGCTGGCGTTTGACTGCGCTTGGGAGTACGTCCCACACTACATTAATGCTGCCAGAATCTATCTTTTTTACAGACCCCCCTGAACGGAATCCAAGCTCAAGTGTGACCCTTAGCCTAACTGTGGCTATGTTCACACACATGCGTTTTTTTTTGCCCAACCCTGCGTTTTTGGGGTGTTAAAAAAAAATGCAGGTGCGTTAACGCAGGGTACATATGAGTGTACATGCGTTTTTCAGGACCACTTGCGTTTTTTTCCCAAACCCCAAAAAACGCTGCATGCAGCGTTTTTGGGTGCTGGAAAAAAACGCAGGTGTGTTTCCCCAAAAACGCATGCGTTTTTTAACATGGGCCCCTATGGGAAATGCAGGCAAACGCAAACGGAAACGCATGGCACATGCAGACACCTGCGTTAACAGTAGCGTTTTTGTAAAAAGAGTCATCAAAAATGAAAATTATTTTTTTTGTCAATTGCACCCCCCCCCTATATAATAAAGAAAATACAAAAAAAATGTTCATGATAGCACCCCAAATAACCCCCCCCCCCACCCCCTTGGTTGTCAGGAAAACGGAAAAAAAAATTTCTTCAGCAAAAACACTAATTTTTATGCCATGCGCTTTTGGTTATTTGGGTGTTTGGTGAAAAAAATGACTAAGTCCAAAAACGTTTTTGGAGCTTTCACACACACAAGGCACATTTTTTGGCACTCTTAAAAAAACGCAAGTGCTTTTAGGAGTGCTAAAAAAAAACGCAAATTGTGTGTGAACATAGCCTGTGTCTGTTTTGGCATACATGATTTGAGAGTCGAACTTAAAGGAAAACTGTCAGGCCAAAAATCCATATGTAACTGATATCATTCCTATGTTATGTAAACTTCAAATAAAGAGATTAATTCCCTCTGTCACTCACAGTGATTTATCTGCTTCCCACTCCCACTCAATGATTGAATATTCATGCATCATTACACTGTCTTGCCTCCTCTCTGATCTGTCTGTTGTGTGACTCATTCACAGCAGACATCGATGGGAGGGGGGAGGAGGAGTGATCTTAACTGCAGCTCTTCATGTCATTGTGTGCATCTCAGGCATGTGTTTAGTGTGTGCAGTCTGAGGTATTTCTATGTGATTATAAGAACATTTGATCATTTGCTCAACAGATACACACATTACATGTCTGCAGGAAAGCCAAATTTTATATACAGTGCATTGTGAAAGTATTTGGTCCCCTTGAACTTTTTAACCTTTTGCCACATTTCAGGCTTCAAACATAAATATATAAATTCAAATTTTTTTTGTAAAGAATCAACAAGTGGGACACAGTCGTGAAGTGGGACGAAATTTATTGGCTATTTTAAACTTTTTTAACAAATATAACACTGAAAAGTGGGGCGTGCAATATTATTCGGCCCCTTTACTTTCAGTGCAGCAAACTCTCTCCAGAAGTTCAGTGTGGATCTCTGAATGATCCAATGTTGTCCTAAATGACTGGTAATGATAAATAGAATCCACCTGTGTGTAATCAAGTCTCCGTATAAATGCACCTGCTCTGTGATAGTCTCAGGGTTCTGTTTCAAGTGCAGAGGGCATCATGAAGACCAAGGAACACACAGCAGGCAGGTGCGAGATACTGTTGTGGCGAAGCTTAAAGCTGGATTTGGATACAAAAAGATTTCCCAAGTTGTAAACATTTCATGGAGCACTGTGCAAGCGATCATATTGAAATGGAAGGAGTATCAGGCAACTGCAAATCTACCAGGACCCCGCCATCCCTCTAAACTTTCATCTCGAACAAGGAGAAGACTGATCGTAATGCAGCCAAAAGGCCCATGATCACTCTGGATGAACTGCAGAGATCTACAGCTGAGGTGGGAGAGTCTGTCCATAGGACAACAATCAGTTGTACACAGCACAAATCTGGCCTTTATGGAACATATCCATAAAAAGTCTCGTTTGAAGTTTGCCACAAGCCACCTGGGAGACACCAAACATGTGGAATAAGGTGCTCTGGTCAGATGAAACCAAATTTGAACTTTTTGGCCACAATGCAAAACGATATGTTTGGAGTAAAAGCAACACAGCTCATCACCCTCAAAACACCATCCCCACTGTCAAACATGGTGGTGGCAGCATCATGGTTTGGGCCTGCTTCTCTTCAGCAGGGACAGGGAAGATGGTTAAAATTGATGAGAAGATGGACGGAGCCAAATACAGGACCATTCTGGAAGAAAACCTGTTGGAATCTGCAAAAGACCTGAGACTGGGATGGAAATTTATCTTCCAACAAGACAATGATCCCAAACAGAAAGCAAAATCCACAATGGAATGGTTAAAAAATAAATGTATTTAGGTGTTAGAATGGCTAAGTCACAGTCCAGACCTGAATCCAATGGAGAATCTGTGGAAAGAGCTGAAAACTGCTGTCCACAAACGCTCTCCATCCAACCTCACTGAGTTCAAGCTGTTTTGTAAGGAAGAATGGGTAAGAATTTCAGTTTCTCAATGTGCAAAACTGATAGAGACATACCCCGAGAGACTTGCAGCAGTAATCGCAGCAAAAGGTGGCGCTACAAAGTATTAACTCAAGGGGGCCGAATAATATTGCACGCCCCACTTTTCAGTTTTTTATTTGTTAAAAAAATTTAAAATATCCAATAAGTTTTATTCCACGTCACGATTGTGTCCCACTTGTTGTTGATTCTTCACAAAAAAATTAGAATTTATATCTTTATGTTTGAAGCCTGAAATGTGGCAAAAGGCTGAAAAGTTCAAGGGGGCCAAATACTTTCACAAGGCACTGTATAGCAAAAATTCAGAGAAAAAGGTGCACTCACCCGTATCAGACTTTATGCACATGAAATTTTAATTAACGGTGGAAAGTTACATGCAGCAGGGAGGGAGGAGAAGGAATGGACAAGTCGATTCGCGATTTGCTTAGCGCTTCCACAGGTCCTGGTCCTGTATTCAATACAAACATATAATTGAATTTTTCTCAATAATTGTACGTGATAGAGCTTCAATAAAATTGAAGTTATTTCTGAAAGCATGAAAATTCCAATAGGGTTCACCCAATTTCATTCAGGAAAAATTAACATTGTTGAACAGTGTTGTTAGAGCAGTGTTTTCTGGGGACTAATCCACTTTAAATACGTAAATTAACACAATGCTTACTATATTCACATGTATGTAACATGGGGAGAACCAACAAGATGTTGACTGTTACAAAACTTTTTCACTGTCAATTACAAAACTGCCCCTAATCTTTACTGACAAGCATAATGGAATATAATAATAATTGCACAATCAGTAACACCATACAGTTACGGGTCACTGGTTCTTTCTGCTTACTGACCCATAACAAACCCTTCTGCAGCGTTCCTAAGTGAAAAGTGAATGCATTAGATTAGAATGCCTTCTGAAATGGTGCCAGAAGTGTTACTAATACTGTGTGTACATTTACCGTTTTCATGCCTCCATGATTTTTCTGCCCATTAACTTTTCTAGCATTTAAGTTTGTTAATCCAGTTAGAAGTGATTTAACCTTTCACTGCATCTTCATATAGATCCACTGTATACATAGATTTTATACAGTCCTTGCTTAATTACTGCTTAAACTTAACTGCAAAATAGCTCTCGATAAGCAATTCGTTCATTGTGGTCATTCAGATGTGATTATGGTAAATGATAATCTTCTGCGTATTAGGATTTGTATCACTTGTGTTGGCAACCTACGTTAGGGCTCTAATGGTTATTTCAAAAATTGACTCAAGAATGCTGCAGTCAACAGTAAAGATGAGGGAACGCTACAATTTTCCCATTTGGATTTGTTTGCAGAATACGAGGTGTTCACCGACTTGTTTAGTGAACATCCGCCGAATGTTCGCTGCACAAGATTGAAATCAATCGCAGGCAACTTTCAAGGCATAGAAATCAGCTTCAAAGGTGTCTGAAAGCAGCTAAACACAGACAGACGCACAAAGATCATCTTACCGTGTCTCTGTTGCTTGATTGTGGCGGTCCACCTTTCCGCGTCCCTCTCACTTCTACATCCACGCTATCAGTGAGTGACATGCGTGGTCAGCTGATCTGATCACCATAGCAATTGTGTCACGTGACCAGATAGTGTCCGCTGATATGGTCACCTAACTTGATTACTATGGTGACCAGATCAGCTGCCAGCTCTGCTCCAGGTGTATGGCGACTCGCTGAGGTCACCTGATGTCTCTGTTCATTTAACCATGGTGGCCGCTAATCATAGCAGGTACCATGATTACCTGAACGGTGACCTCAGCGAATCATTGCTTATGGATAGAGCTCGCAGCTCATTCATTCAGTAACTGGAGGCTGTGGTGACAGAATGCTGTATTCTTCACCATAGACTCCAATGAACAAGATGTCGCAGATGATTGTCGAGGGGTACAAGGGTGGGGAGGGGATAATAAAGATGGTGACACTAAGTGTCTCTGTGTTTTTATTTTGAATAAAATAATTTGTCTCTATGTTGTGTTTTTTTAACCATTTATTTGAGATTTTTAATGGCTGGGTCTAAGTTGGCCTGACATTTATAGCCACTTTACACGTCCCAACATCGGTTCGGTGTTGGATGCAAAGATGCAGGAGCGCGCTTTTTCTGGGCAGAATTCCAAGATCGCATAGGAGATGTTACACAGCGCGATATCAGTAGGCAACACAACTGCGATGTCTACATCCCCTTGTACGGGCGACCCAGGAACGACCATTTAACATGGGAGAGAATAGGGGAAGTTGTACTTCAAATCGTTGTTGGGTTTTCACACAGCACGATCCTGCCAGATCGTCCATCCAATATCAGGCCGTTGGAGAGCCTGCTCATTTCTTCCCCGATATCGTTTTGGCATCGTTCTTGCATTGTATTGGACATTTACACCATACAATGCACGAACGATATCGGGGCCAACGCACGAACCACATGACTTTTTATCGGAGTTGGACGCCAATATCGGGACGTGTAAAGTGGCCATAAGAATCTTAGGGCTTAATACCAGCTGGGAATACAAAGTCAGTATTAACCCCTTATTACCCAGCATACCACTGCTGCCAGGGTTACTGGATGAACCTGGATAAGTGCTTGGAAATCGCATTTCTTATGAATGCGCCGTTCTCGGGGGTAGCTGCGGGCTGCTATTCTTTAGTGTGGGGCGGCCCTAAAACAGTGGGTCCTCACCCAGCTGAGAATACCAGCCCTCAACTCCCTAGTTTAACCTTGGCGGCAATTAAAAATAGGGCAAAGCCCACACATTTGTTTTACCAGCCAAGGCAAAATTAGGCAGCTGCAGCCATCCGCTTTATCTGTGCTAGACTAAAAAATACAGCGAAGTCCCTTGCATTTTTTTTTAAATTATATATTTATTTAACACACTATGATGCCAGGTTGGTTGCCATACACTACTTGATCATCTGTGATTGGCTGTTGCAATCAGACTGCATTTCCTCAAACTGGACAGTGATTGTGCTTGGTTGCCATACACTTTAGCCAACTTGCTGTCATAGTGTGTTAAATAAATAAATAATTAAACTAAAATGTGTGGTGCTTTGCAGTATTTTCAAGTATAGCCCAGTGAAAGCGGACAGCTACAAGCTGCCACCCTCAGTTGCCTAATTTTTCCTTGGCCAATAAAAAATGCATGGGCTTCACCCTATTCCTAATTGCCAGCCAAGGTAAAACGAGACAGCTGAGGTGAGGACTGGTTCTCAGTGTGGCAGGGGCCTTTGTTATTGCCCCCCCACACTATAGAATACCAGCCCACAGCCACCCCTGAAAATGGCGCATTTATCGTAGTGCCATTTCCAGGTGCTTTACCAGGGTCTTCCAGTGGTGGCAGTGGCATGTTGGGTAATAAAGGGTTAATACCAGCTTTTTATTGCCAGCTGGTATTTAGCCCAGGGATTCTTAGTGTCAGGCCAAGTTAGACCCGGTCATTAAGAATCTCAAATATATGGTTAAAAAAGATAAAACACAGGGAAAAAAACATTTTATTATAAATAAAAACACAGAGACACTTAGTGACTCTATCTTTATTACCCCCTTCCCACCCTCATACTCCTCCACGATCCTCTGTGACAGCTTCTACATTGAAAACTATGGTGAAGGATACAGCATTCTGTCACTACAGACTCCAGTCACTGAATAAATGAGCTGTGAGCTCCGTCTGTAAGCTATGATTAGCGGCCACCATTGTTACCTGCACAGTGACCTCAGGTGACCTCAGGAAGTCACTGCACACCTGGAGCAGAGTTGGTGGTGATTAACGTGCGGGGAAGCTGATCTGGTCACCATAATAATCAAGTCAGGTGACCAGATCAGCCGACACTATCTGGTCACGTGACTTGATTGCTCTGGTGATAAAATCAGCTGACGGTGCACGTCACTCACAAACAGCATGGATGCAAAAGTGAGAGGGAGTGCGCGAAGATTGACTGGTGCAATCAAACAACATGACCTGGTAAGATGATCTGTGTGTCTGTCTGTGTGTGTAGGATAATGTAGAGTATAAGCATTAGTACATTTGCTCAAATGCTTCTGTCGTACTTTAAGCTACACACATATCTGAAGCATTGCTCAACGTTCTCCAAATTTACCGACTTTTCAGCAAAACGTTTGAAGTTAAGGTGACAAATCGAATCGGCTGGGTTCTTGCCGAATTTGAAATTGGCTAACTTGTTCAAGCAAAATTCACTCATCACTAGGGATGGGCGAATCCTAAACTACTCGGAATCGCTAGACTCTAACGAGTCCAAGTCAGATACTCGCTACTCGTTGCGAGTCTAGCGATTCCAATGTTAATGAATGGGTAGCGAGTATTGCAGCGATTCCTCTGCTGCTGGACCCTATAAGGGGTTTGGCAGCAGAGGAAAAATCTGCAATTCCCCATTATATTCTTTAAAAGCCAGCAGCAAAAAGCCGCCGGCTTCTACAGAATAGTTAAAAAAAAAAAAAAACAGCTTTCCCGCATGCTAACAGCTCCCTAGCAACCCGCTGGTGTTTACTGGTTACCAGCTACACAGCGGGCTGCAGGGAGTGCAATTCACCCTCCCCCCCATCATGATGAGTTCCCTGTGCGGGGGGTTAATTGCACTCCCTGCAGCCCGCTGTGTAGCTGGTATCCAGTAAACACAGCGGGTTACTAGGGACCTGTCAGCTGGACTCTGGAGATTCCCCAAGTGAAGTGAATAAATTAACTTCCGGAAGTTAATTTATTCACTTCACTAGGGAATCTCCGGAGGCCAGCAGAGAGAGTGGCTGTGACAGCAGGGTTCAGCTCTGAACCCTGACTGTCACTTCTCAAGCCTGCTCTCCCTGTGTACAGACATGTATGTCTACGCACAGAGATGTAGCAGTGCTGAGATTGTTCTCAAGCCTGCTATCCCTGTGCACAGACATGTATGTCTATGCACAGAGATGTAGCAGTGCTGAGATTGTTCTCAGCCTGCTCTCCCTGTGCTTAGGCATTGTATGTCTATGCACAGGGATGTAGCAGATTGGACATCGCGTTTTGGACTACGTCGGACGGAAGAGGATTTTTTTAATTAAAGATGGAGTCCCTAATGGCTTTTTTGTTTTATTTCTAATAAAAAAAATTTCTCTGTGTTGTGTTTTTTTTAAACAATTTAATAGAAATTCATGGCGGTCAAGTCTAATATTGGCGTGACCGCCATAAATTTCGGGCTTAGGGCCAGCTGATAATATGAAGCTGGCCCTAACCCCTTTATTACCCAGTGAGCCACTGGAAGAGCGGGGTTCAGCGCCAGAGGATGGCTCTTCAATGAACGCGCCATCTTCTGGGGCGGATGCGGGCTGCAATTCACAGCGGGGGGTGCCCAGAAAGCTTGGGCCTCCCTGCGCTGCGGATTCCAGCCCCCAGCTGCCTAGCTGTACCTAGCTGGGGGCTGGAATCCACAGCGCAGGGAGGCCCAAGCTTTCTGGGCACCCCCCATTGCGAATTGCAGCCCGCAGCCGCCCCAGAAGATGGCGCATTCATTGAAGAGCCATCCTCTGGCGCTGAACCCTGGTGTCGGGTGGCTCACTGGGTAATAAAGGGGTTAGGGCCAGCTTTTTATTATCAGCTGGCCCTAAACCCGAAATTTATGGCGGTCACGCCAATATTAGACATGACCGCCATGAATTTCTATTAAATTGTTTTAAAAAAAACACAACACAGAGAAAAATTTTTTGATTAGAAATAAAAAAAAAAAGCCATTAGGGACTCCATCTTTAATTAAAAAAATCCTCTTCCGTCCGACGTAGTCCAAAATGCGGTGTCCACCCTGCTACATCCCTGTGCATAGATATACATGTCTGTACACAGGGAGAGCAGGCGGGCTCTAGGACCCTGGAGCTGCCGCAGTCCGCAGGACCCAGAGCCCAGCATAGAGCACACAGCAGACAGCCAGAAGAGAGATAAGAAGCATTTCTCCCCTTCCCTTCCTTCGCTCCCCGCTCGCTCCCCCCAGCCCAGTCATAACTTAGGACCGGGGGGAGGGGGGCGGACTCGTTACTGTGCGGGTAATCCCTGCAATTACTCGCAGAGTAACGAGTCGGGCGAATCACTTACTACTCGGCGAGTACCGAGTAGTAACGAGTAGATTCGCCCATCCCTACTCATCACTAATCAACAGTTTGCTATTTCTACATTAAAAAATCCTAAAACCTCATTAGTCAGTGACTACTGAGGTCTACTGGAAAAAAAGAATCCATCACAACTTCATCGCTTTAGTTACAACAGTAACCATTACACTATTATTTAGCCGTTGTTCTTATTACAGTTTTCTTGTTTATTACACATTAAGGATCATTCCCATCTGTAAGAGTCTATCCCAATATGCAGTAGGTGTAATAATAATAACATACACCTTCATTTAGAAGTGTAGTACATTTCTCCTGATTAGCTATGTCACTTATCTCGTGTGCCAGGCATTGCAACTTAAAGGAAACCTGTCAGGTCCCCTAAGCCCTCTAACCTAGCAGCAAGCATATGCGTGGGCCAAAATTCCTGCCTAACTATCCTTGTCTAATGCTCGTTTTCCCTCATGCTATTTAGGACTTTGACTAGTCAAGGGGAATTAGTTCCCACGAATATAAAGCCACATAGCATATCATCAGACCCCTGTGGGTGTGATAACATGCTTTACATCCTGCAGCGTAATTGGCATCTATATAACAAACCACCTATGCACATTGCTTTGTATAGCTAGCTTTAAACTCCTCTGATGCTTGGTGTGTGCACCCTTGCCTCAGAGAGGCTCACCGTTCATAATTGGATGTCGTCTGCTCTTCTGGTCATGTGAACTACGCCTTTCTGAAGTTGGGACGTGTACACTCGGCATAAGAGTAGTGTGCATGACCAAAAGAGCGAACGACATCCAATCATGAATGGTGAACCTCTCTGAGGCAATGATGCACACATGCTGATGACTAACGTACACCCCCCTCAACTAGTGAAAGCCCTAATTAGCAAGGAGAAAACAAGCTTTTCCATTTTTTTTCAACATTAGATTTGGAGAATAGCATTAGACAGGGATGGTTAGGTAGGGAATTTTGGCCCACACATGTGCCTGCTGGTAGTTTAGAGGGTTTACACGCCCAACAGGTTCCCTTAAATTATACATGGTTACAACCACTCCTATAGTCACAGTAAGTTAGTTGCTACTGATTGTAACCATTGATACCTAAGCTATTGTAATGTCCTTTACATGAGGTAATATACATAGCTAATCAGAGCTATACTACATGTTTAATTCTAAATATTTGCTAATATTATTATTACACTTACTACATATTGGGATAGGATTTTGGAGAAAGGAATACCCCTTTTAGTCTATTATCTCTCTGTATTCTGCCCTGAGTATTTTCCAGTGAAAAATTGTATTATCTAATTAATTAATAATAATAATTTATGTGGATCTAACCTTTGGGATTTCCTTTGATCATTAGAAGTGGGGTCAAAAGTCTTTCATTATTTGCCTTAGTTCAACTTCAGTTAGGAGAACTGAGGACAAAGTGTGCTGGCTTCTCTATTTAAGATTTGTTGGACAGATAAGTTACTATAACCCTCCCCTTTTTTGTCACCCTCATCAACATGTGACAGTCATGTGACAGGGTCATTATCTTCAGGTCAGTCATTGTGCAGCATGACCGTGAATTAAATGACTTTCATGGAACCTACATCTTTATTTTTATTCTTTTGATGTCATCTAAAGTAATATGCAGCATCTTGGTATTAAGAAAATTTTATGTGATATCTCTAATTCTTTATATTCAATTGGCTTTCCATCTAGACGTACATTGAAGAGATGTAGTTCACAAAATGTAAAATAATATGCAAGTTTATTGTTTTAAATTTGCTAAAACTCCTTTCCCAGAGATAGACATCTCACCCGGCAATGTCCAGGTGGCTTTTCACGTGTGGACCCACCAAATGTTAAGTTCACCCATTATTACAATAGAATCAGAAAAAAAAGGCTGTATATAGTGCAAATTTACGAATCTTTATTAAATTAAAATGAGATAAAAACCTATATTGTACAACTAGTGGGTAACCAATTTTGGTAGTCTACTTTCTCCTCTTTGTACATAGATAGCCCTACAAAAGTGCTTACTGCTGTAGTAATATACAATTCATAATCAAAGTGCAGGTGCTTAAATACACACAGTGCTACAAGACTGATGCAATAAAAAGAAAGTGCTAGTGCAGAGTATCAAAAAAATCAACCAAATAACAACTGTGATAAGATAGAAGATCAATTGAAATGGGGGAATTAGTCACATTGTTCCCACCTGTATTATTCAATGATCACAAAAGCAAGTGAAACAATTTTAAAGTGCTACAGCATATCTACACACCCAAGTAGTTCAATGTATTGCCATCATCACGTTTTACCTGATCATTGCAGACTACCAGGATATGCCCCTAGACATCTCATCGGGCAATGTCCAGGGGGCTTTTCATGTGTGGACACACCAAATGTTAAGTTCACCCATTATTACAATGTTTCAACTGTTTTGCCTATTTTGGGGTGCTCCCAGTCTTTAACCTTCATTAAGTTGCCACAAGCTGCTTACACCATGAGTTGCGTTGGATCACTGTGGAGAGTGTAGTCAACGCCACATCTAGCGATGCACTAAGGAGAGAGGGACGGACGCCCGAGAATGGTTATCTACCTTCCAACCTTGCAAAAATATAACAAAAACAAACACAGTTGGGGTCCAATGAACCCACACACTAATTAAGGGTTAAATTGTCTGCGCTATATCTTACCTGGTAGATTCTTGAAGCCTTCAGTCCAAATTAGCAGCATCAGCAGTTGATGTTGGCACAGCAAGGCATACAGGTTGGAGCTTTGGAGACTATTTTGGTTAGATGCACCTAGCAAAGAAGAGTAGAAGACCACAAGGAAACTAGAGACTTGACATGAGGAGATCAATAAAACAATTAAAGGGAATCTGTCAGGTCAAAAATCCACATATAACTGCTATCATTTTCTAATTCCTCATTCTAAGCTTTCTCTATTGATGTATTTGTTTTATTTATTTTTTCCTCCTATACTCTGTAAACTTCAAATAATGAGATTCATTCCATCTGTCAATCACAGGGAATGATCCACTTAGTTCTTGGCTGTCCACTCCCCATAGAATGAATATTCATGCCACATAGTCACATCACTGCTCAGGAGATCAGTAGGGGGTGTATCCTCCTCTCTGCTCTCTGTGTTTGCAGCCAAGCAATATTTCAAATACAACATAGAATCTGTCACAGCACAACAGGGATACCTGCTTGCAGAAACAAATGCGGCAAGGATGGCAAAGCTCCCTATAGGTGGAGCTGGGCCTCTGGGGCAGTGGTGCTGTAAGCAGAGAGGTAGATGATGAATGGCACAAAGACACGGAGGCAAAGTCACTCTTCAGGGTACTTTACTGTAAACAGTCATCAGCATACAAGTCCACAGTTCAGCAAAAGTTGTTTAAGAAACAGGTAGCTCTACGGGTGGCTGCAAGTGGATGCTAGATGGTATGGTGGTACCCGTGGTATGACTTAGTTGATGAACCCATGTCCTTTCTTCCCTGTCTAGAATGAGTCTATACCCAATTACTCCTTGAAGGTAGTCTTGGGGCTCCCTTCCCTCGAATAAAAAGGGACACCAGGAATATGTATACAAAGTAGAGACTAGAATGTCAACTACCTGAATATTTGAGTTGGATTAACAAGCCTAGGATGGTGACCACAAAGGTGCACCCCAAAGTGCCAGAAGGAGCCAATCAGAGTGAAGGTGAGTGGAGGAGTCTGATCTGAAGGAGGGACTGGTCAGTAATAATTTGGTTTATTAATTAATAGTCTTGATTTTTTCTTATGAAATTATTATAATATACCAACATTCAAGGTCATAGATGACTTAGTCCAGCCAAAAGAAAAAAGAATGCATCTACATGTGGCCAATAATGTTTGTGGCCCTGACCACATCATACGGTAACTGATATGAACATACTAGGGTTGAAAGATATATTAAAATCTGAGAGTCCTCAGTAGTTGATACCTTTTAATGGCTAACTGTAAAGATGGTAAATAATAGCAAGCTTTTCAGACAGCTCTGGTGTCTTCTTCAGGCTCGTAATGACACATTCTGCATCTGGGCAGTATATACCAGAGGTCAAAGATAACACATGTGATAGCTTATTGTCCTTTCATTAGTGGTCGAAGATTTGTAGTTTCCTCAATTGATGTAAAAAGTCATGAATCCATGCAACACATTCATTCCTGTTGTGAATGTGTCAAAGGTCAACATAAGTTTACATTTGCAGACTTTACTGATTCTGATTTTCATATCTATTATTGTATGATCAGGGCTACATAAGTGTTTAGGTACAGTTAGATCTGTTCTTCTTTCTTTTATGGTGTGGTAATAAGAGTTCTTCCTAGTTCAAAGTTGTTGTCCTGTCTCCCCTACATATACAGTTGTAGCCAAAAGTATTGACACCCCTGCAATTCTGTCAGATAATACTCAGTTTCTTCCTGAAAATGATTGCAATCACAAATTCTTTGGTATTATTATCTTCATTTATTTTGTCTTCAATGAAAAAACACAAAAGAGAATGAAGCAAAAAGCAAAACATTGATCGTTTCACACAAAACTCCAAAAATGGGCCAGACAAAAGTATTGGCACCCTCAGCCTAATACTTGGTTGCACAACCTTTATCCAAAATAACTGCGATCAACCGCTTCCGGTAACCATCAATGAGTTTCTTACAATGCTCTGCTGGAATTTTAGACCATTCTTCTTTGGCAAACTGCTCCAGGTCCCTGATATTTGAAGGGTGCCATCTACAAACTGCCAATTTTAGATCTCTCCACAGGTGTTCTATGGGATTCAGGTCTGGTCTCATTACTGGCCACCTTAGAAGTCCCCAGTGCTTTCTCTCAAACCATTTTCTGGTGCTTTTTGAAGTGTGTTTTGGGTCATTGTCCTGCTGGAAGACCCATGACCTCTGAGGGAGACCCAGCTTTCTCACACTGGGCCCTACATTATGCTGCAAAATTTGTTGGTAGTCTTCAGACTTCATAATGTCATGCACACGGTCAAGCAGTCCAGTGCCAGAGGCAGCAAAGCAACCCCAAAACATCAGGGAACCTCCGCCATATTTGACTGTAGGGATCGTGTTCTTTTCTTTGAATGCCTCTTTTTTTCTCCTGTAAACTCTATGTTGATGCCTTTGCCCAAAAAGCTCTACTTTTGTCTCATCTGACCAGAGAACATTCTTCCAAAACGTTTTAGGCTTTCTCAGGTAAGTTTTGGCAAGCTCCAGCCTGGCTTTTTTATGTCTAAGTGGGGTCTTCCTGGGTATCCTACCATACAGTCCCTTTTCATTCAGACGCCGATGGATAGTACGGGTTGACACTGTTGTACCCTCGGACTACAGGGCAGCTTAAACTTGTTTGGATGTTAGTCGAGGTTCTTTATCCACCATCCGCACAATCTTGCGTTGAAATCTCTCGTCAATTTTTCTTTTCGGTCCACATGTAGGGAGGTTAGCCACAGTGCCATGGGCTTTAAACTTCTTTATGACACTGCACACAGTAGACACAGGAACATTCAGGTCGTTGGAGATGGACTTGTAGCCTTGAGATTGCTCATGCTTCCTCACAATTTGGTTTCTCAAGTCCTCAGACAGTTCTTTGGTCTTCTTTCTTTTCTCCATGCTCAATGTGGTACACACAAGGACACAGGACAGAGGTTGAGTCAACTTTAATCCATGTCAACTGGCTGCAAGTGTGATTTAGTTATTGCCAACACCTGTTAGGTGCCACAAGTAAGTTACAGGTGCTGTTAATTACACAAATTAGAGAAGCATCACATGATTTTTCTAACAATGCCAATACTTTTGTCCACCCCCTTTTTTATGTTTGGTGTGGAATTATATCCAATTTGGCTTTAGGAGAATTCTTTTTATGTTTTTTCATTGAAGACAAATTAAATGAAGATAATAATACCAAAGAATTTGTGATTGCAATCATTTTCAGGAAGAAACTGAGTATTATCTGACAGAATTGCAGGGGTGTCAATACTTTTGGCCACAACTGTAAGTTCCCACTCACACATTTTGTATATGTAATTAAATACACCACATTGGTTGCAATGTAGCAACATTTTACCTTAGTGTTGAAAGGTAATTTCAAATTCCAAAGAATCAGGAGAATCTTGGGATATAATCTTATGATGACCTTTGACACTTTCAGAGCAGTCAGAGCGGTCAGCCGCGTTTTTTTTTCGCGGCCGCACCTGCCGCAAGTGCAAAACCGCACTTGCCGCACCTGCCGCAAGTACACCTATACTTTGCATGGCGTTTACCGCAACCGCGCCGCAAGTGCAGCCGGTATGCGGTAATCGCGGCAGATGCGGTTTTTTCACCACATCTGCCGCGAATTTCAAAAAACGCTGATGTGAAAGGGCCCTAACACATACATACACAGGCAGGTCTCCATCTTGTAATAATGACTTCTATTGTGCTGTTTTTCACACACACACACACACATACATACACAGGCACACAAATAAACACACCTACACCCACACTTACACAGACACACGCATAGACACAGATTCTTCTCACCTGTCCTTCATTCTGTCCGTGTATGTGGCCCCAGGCACCATAGACCCCTTGAGGTTAGCAGGCACCCATGCCACGCTTAACTTCATGTGTCTTGCTGTCTTTCTGCACATCTCCAATGTCAGCCACTGGCTAATCAGAGGCCACCAGCTGATGTCACCTGCTAGCCTCTGATTGGCCGCCGGCTGCTGAGCAGCGCTTGTCCCTGGCGGCACCTGCATGGCAACTGAAATAATGCTCATGCGTCGGTAGCCTAGGGGCCAGGCAGGATCCTCAATGGGTCAA
Organism: Allobates femoralis; assembly: GCA_033576535.1. Taxonomy (NCBI): domain Eukaryota; kingdom Metazoa; phylum Chordata; class Amphibia; order Anura; family Aromobatidae; genus Allobates; species Allobates femoralis. Next base: position 792,117,262 of record JARQOC010000003.1, on the reverse strand, counting down.
CGATGCCTCTGAGCTGAATGATGCAGCCTCAGGGGTGTATGCATCCCAAAGGTGACATGTTTGAGACCCCCTGTTCTAATCCCAGATAGCGTAAAGGTCTCATCTGGAAACGACACACTCAACTATAACAGTCTTTTCTATGCGTTTTTCTTCTGATTGTGCCATGTTGGACATGTTTTAACATTTCTAATAAAAATCTGTTTTATGTAAGTGTTGCCAACTTTGCAATGCACTTGAATTACTAAAGCCCCACAAATCAAAACATGATATATCCTAGCGAGATGGTAAAACCTATTTAATAGCAAGCTTGGAATTAAGATGCATCTTTAGGTTGACCGAAAGTTGTATGTAATCAAATACTGTCAAACTAAATTTAAGTACATTAACAAATTCAAGATCCACTCTGATTTATAGCAGCGATTAAGTGCTGTATGTGCAAGTACATTTAATTCTCCATAAAGCAGCACAGAAATTTGTATGTTTGTACTCAAAGAATCAGTAGAAAAATAATAAGAAAAATAAAAAGAATATTCTCCCCCAACAGTATTATATTAGAAACAGGACAGTGTCTCCTGTACCATATGGCAGCACACAATGCCTACAGCTATTTTATACAGTATCATATAAACTGTATGGGACACATACAAAGTCCATGCAGGCAACTTCATGTCCAAGCACCCTAAACTGCATACTTTAAAGTGGCTCTATGAGTGGTCACCTGGCCACTCTAAAATGGCTACCATGGACAGGCTTAGCTCAAATCAATCCGCTTACTGATCCCAGGGGTTGCCCTGACCTTCACCCTTTAACCCTTATACCCGTATTAGGGCATTATGAGGGGCCCCTGAGCTGGGGCCACAGGATAAGCTGCTGTGTAGTGGTGCAGGCTGTCTGGAGTGTTAGTGTAGCCATGTTCGAACCAAGAGGACAGGACAAGTTCAAAATTGGAAGACACAAGAATAGTTAAAAAGAAGAAACTGAGGTCAACAACAGGAAACAAATACACTACACTGGAGCTGGACTAAAGGGACCAAACCAAATGAACACAAGGTTATATCTGCCACCTTCCAACAGTAAATTGGAAGTAGGGTGCGCTGCCCTTCAACTGCCTGGAGAAGGGAGCTGATAACTTCAGCTGGACAGCACACACCCCCATACTGCCATACCCATACAGCAGGGCCCAGCAACCCTAATCTAAGCACCTGGACAAAGTCAGCGCCATCCAGAGCTTTTGGCTCCAACTTCTCTTCTGTCGGCAGCATGGCCCACAGAATTAATATGGCGGAACAGGTCATGGTGGAGATGTGATACATACATAATCATGCTGGGTGCCGGAAGATGTCAATATCAAACATTTCTGGAAAGGGAACTTGTGTTTTTCTTTCAATTCTAAAGATAAAAAAAAACAAACTCACCATTTGCGGCCAAAAACAAATCCAAAAATGCACTAGCAGAGAGCAGCCAGAGCCCACTGGATGGAGCAGACACAGGTGTGGACGATAAAGCCACCCCAACCTGTCAAAGCATGAGGGAGGTGGCTTGCCAAGCATTCAAGATCTGCAACCATAGGACGCCATTTACATTGATACTAATAGTGCAAAATATCTGCAGGCTCCCACTGGTCCCTGCCACCAGACCAAATGAGCAGGCCAGATCAATTTCTCTGCACCACTGAATGAATGACGCCCCATGGGGCCCAGCCGCCCCCTGCAAAAAGATAAAAAGTGCAAAATGTTTTTGTTTTGTTTTTCTCTATTGCTGCCCATTCTATGAGTAGTTTGTGTATTTTGATAGGACTCGTAAGCGTGAGGACCCGTGACGGGGGTTACGAGCTTACAGTGTCTTGGCCAAAACATCTAGCCAATATCTCACAAAATAGTTTTTTTGTTATTATAAAAAAACTTTTTGCACTTTTTATCTTTTTGCAGGGTGCAGCTGGGCCCCATGGGGCGTCATTCATTCAGTGGTGCAGAGAAATTGATCTGGGCTGCTCATTTGGTCTGGTGGCAGGGACCAGTGGGAGCCTGCAGATATTTTGCACTAGTAGTATCAATGTGAATGGCGTCCTATGGTTGCAGATCTTGAGGGCTTGGCAAGCCACCTCCCCCATGCTTTGACAGGTTGGGGTGGCTTTATCGTCCACACCTGTGTCTGCTCCATCTAGTGGGGTCTGGCTGCTCTCTGCTAGTGCATTTTTGGATTTGTTTTTGGCCGCAAATGGTGAGGTTTTTTGTTTTTTTTTCTCTATTGCTGCCCGTTCTATGAGTAATTCTAAAGATACAATAATTTGTTTCTACTAGGACAGTATACTTTTCATGAGAAAGGACACTGGATCATCCTGCAATGAGGAGATTAGTCATCCGGATAACAAAATCAGATTGGTGGCAGCATGATTTCACTAGAGGGGGATAATGTCAAACAAATCTGATTGACTGTCATCACAATGTCTGAGCAGTTTATAGGGCACGTACAACAAAGGCTGCTGTTAGACACAATTCATTTAGGTGTTTTATACTGTTGTATAATTAATTAAATATTTTATTTATATTATGTAAAATCAATCAGTTTGAGCCCCATAAAATGTAAAAATAATTTGTTTTCAAAGGGGGTTGCTGGAGTTAGTAAATTAAGAAAACATCAAACAAATTGACAAAATTGCATCCAAATTGTAAATTTTCATCAGTTCCAAAACAGAGTTCTTATTTTGCGATGTATTATTTGCCTTCCTGGGGATGGCGTCATCTAACTCCCCGGATAACGCTTCAATTGATTGCATAATTTGAATCAATTCTAATAAGAATACTTTAGGCATCATATCTGTCTGATAGTATAGGAGAGAGTTATGATTTTATCAAACTCATGACACCCTAAATGGATGGAAGTGATGACACTGATTTGATCGAGGATTTATGCAATTTCTTAAGGTATACAATTTGGCTAAGTGCAAATTGTTATGTATGTCAAGCAAGACGTATATGTCTTCAGGGCATTACTAGATTATTTGTCGTAAAAATCAGAGTCAAGTTTTATATCTTCTATAGAAATAATCAAATTTAGCGTGACCAAACATAAGGGATAAAACCTTTTAATATCATAAGGTTGATGCTATTTAATATAGATTTAGATTAAGGACACAGTCTATTATGACATTATAACAATAGAATTAAGCCCAGTATTGAATGACAGACTGGTATGGGATCAACATAATAAGCTTCTATGAAGAAGTAAGTTCTGGACTGGACCAAAGTAATGCAGTGGACGTGGTGTTTATGGACTTTTCAAAAGCTTTTGATACGGTGCCACACAAAAGGTTAATACATAAAATGAGAGCAATGGGGATAGGGGAAAATATGTGTAAATGGGTTAAGAACTTGCTTAGTGATAGGAAACAAAGGGTGGTCATTAATGGAACACACTCAGAATGGGTCACAGTTAACAGTGGGGTACCACAGGGGTCAGTGTTGGGCCCGCTTCTTTTTATCATATTTATTAACCTTGTTGGGGGCATACAGAGTAGAATCTCAATATTTACAGATGACTCTAATCTATGCAGGGTAAACAATACAGAGGAGGACAATTTTATATTACTGGAGGATTTATGTCAACTAGAAGCTTGGGCTGATAAATGGCAAATGAGCTTTAATGGGGATAAATGTAAGGTTATGCACTTAGGCAGAGGAAACAAAAGGTATAATTATGTGCTTAATTGTAAAACACTGGGCAAAACTATCACTGAAAAAGACCTGGGTGTATGGGCAGATGACAAACTCACATTTAGTGGCCAGTGTCAGGCAGCTGCTGCAAAGGCAAATAAAATAATGGGACGCATTAAAAGAGGCATAGATGCTCATGAGGAGAACATAATTTTACCTCTATACAAGTCACCAGTGTGACCACACTTAGAATACTGTGTACAATTCTGGTCTCCGGTGTATAAGAAAGACATAGCTGAACTAGAACGGGTCCAGAGAAGAGCAACCAAGGTTATTAGAGGACTGGGGGGTCTGCAATACCAAGACAGGTTATTAAACTTGGGGTTATTTAGCTTGGAAAAACGAAAGCTTAGGGGTGACCTTATAATAATGTATAAATATATGAGGGGACAGTACAGAGAACTTTCTAATGATCTCTTTACTCTTAGGCCGGAGACGGGGACAAGGGGGCATCCTCTACGTCTGGAGGAAAGAAGGTTTAATCATAATCACAGATGCGGATTCTTTACTGTAAGAGCAGTGAGGCTATGGAACTCTCTGCCACATGATGTTGTAATGAGTGAGTCACTACTAACATTTAAGAAGGACCTGGATGCCTTTCTTGAAAACTATAATATTACTAGTTATATATACTAGATTCTTTGATAGGGCGTTGATCCAGGGAACTAGTCTGATTGCCATATCTGGAGTCAGGAAGGAATTTTTTCCCCCAATGTGGAGCTTAGTGTTGCCACATGGGTTTTTTTTTTGCCTTCCTCTGGATCAACATGTTAGGCTATGGGTTGAACTAGATGAACTTAAAGTCTTCCTGCAACCTTAAAAATGATGTTACTAAAATGGACTAAAGCATGAAAGCACAGACAAACAATAAAAATATCAGCACAGTCAAACAACACCTATAAATAAAGATAACAACTATTGTTACTTGACAACAAAAAAAGACTAGTAATAAACAGAAACACACTATCGATAGATGTTAACTGAACACAAACATTAAAAAGGCAAAAGTTGATGAAATGCTCAAAACAGAAAATAATTGGAAAACATAAATACTACTAGACATTGTTCCATTATAATAAATACATTGGAACACCTCATATATGTGAATATACAAGGAGATCTTTAAAAGAGACTAAGGGACCTTTCACATCAGCGTTTTTTCACTTCGCGACATCTGCTGGATCTGCTGCGTGAGGGCCGACTTGCGGCATGAATCCTGCAGCCCCATTCATTCTCTATGCGGCAAGTGCAGTTTTGCTAGCAGCATTTTTTTGTGCAGTCGCAAGTGCTGCAAGTGCCGAATCTGTCAAAATCGCACTTGTTGCACCTGACCGCAAGTCCCATAGAGAATGAATGGGGTTTGCAGGATTCGTGGCGCACGTTGATTATGAAAAAACGCAGCCTAAATCCGATATATAAAAGCAAACATTTGGGGCATGGCTCAATGAGGGGGAGGCGGGTGGAAGGGAGGTGCAAAGGCTTTAGTATTAATCCACAGGATTACAAGTGGTAAGTGGTGGATGAGGGGCCCTAATTCATCCTTTTATTTGGGTCCCATAAAGCTGTGTTGCACTTCTGACAAGCACTATTGTGGCATCATGACAATTAAACACAACCTCTAAATGAAAACATACAGATACTTAAGCCTGCCTTCACACTGCATACTTTCGGATCCTTGTCTATCCGTTTTAAAACGGATAGCCACGGATCAGTTTTGGCCTCCATGTATTCATATGGGCATGGATTGGTCCTATATGGCCTCCGTGTGTGTCAGTTTTGTCACTGATCCGTTTGTATCAGTTTTTTCATGCACCCAGAATCAGAGACTGTTCCGATTTTGGGCTGCCTTGAAAATCACTGACACCAACGGACTGGGATCCGTACGGATCTGGGAAAAAAATTGATCCATGAAACGGATCAGTTTTGCTGTACTGAGCATGATCATAAGCAAGGTACAGCTCCTCCTAGCTCTATCTCTGGTAACTGATCCATTAACAAAATGGTCCATGGACATCAGTTGGCAGCCGTTTGAACTGATCAGTGCCTGTCCATGTAATTCTTGAAGTTCAAGGATCCATACGGATGTAAAAATAATGCAGTGCGAAGGCAGCCTAAGGCCGGGTTCACATTAGCGTTTGGAACGCAGCGTAACAGAACGCAGCCAAACGCATGAGCACTGTGTTCCTATGTTTAACATAGGAACGCATAGTAGCTGCATTTGGCTGCGTTCGGTTGCGGTTGTGTTCAGATGCGCATAAGTTGTGCGCCCTCCTCCACCCTCCGAACGCAACATGTTGCATTTTTTGTGCGTTCATGGGCACTTGTTTTATCAGCAAGCGCTCAAACAATGCATGGATCGCAATGGATACGCAGTGTCCTCCGTATGACAGTGCAGGAGAATGCTGCGGATCTCATTGAAATCACTCCCAGTGGCCAATCAGCGATCTCGGCAGCGGCCAGGAGGAGAAGATCTCCACCGCTGATCTCTGCCTCCCGGCCACCGCCGAGAACACTGATTGGCTTGCCGGGCACCTTACTGATGTGAACGCATGTGGAGCATCTCTGCTGCATTCACATCAGTATGGCAGTGTTTGCCCTGCGTTTGTGTCTGCATGCCCTCCACATGCAGACACAAACGCAAATGGGAAGGCAGCCTAAGAACACAATTTAAGAAATAAATAAAAAGATTAGAATAATAAACAATATTGTGAGATGATCAAAATAACAAGAATAAGAATAAATAATTTCACTTTAAAATACCAGGTGCTAGCCACAAGATTTCAGACAGAGGAGTTAGAAGAATTATCATAAAGGTACCTTTACACGCGGCAACTTTTCTAGGAATTTCATTGGCAACTTACTGGTTGCAGTGAAATCATGGAGACATTCTTCCATTTGTACACAGCAACAAGATAGAACAATGTGTCCATGATTTCACTGCAACCAGTAAGGTGTCAGTGAAATTCCTAGAAAAGTTGCCACGTGTAAAGGTACCCTAATGGTTGTCCAAGGGCCAAGAACCATCTGTGGAGAGCTACAGAAAGACCTGGAATCAGCAGGTACAATTGTTTCAAAGAAAACAATAGTGCACTCAATCTCCATGGTGTCTTGAACGGACTGGTGTGTGTCGGAATACACTGCGTGACAGTGGCACATGGACCAATGGGTATCCGGCGCCCAACACTAAACACAAGGGATCACTGGGGACACAACAATGGTGGGCCCTGTTGGTTGGAAATGGGGGAAGAGACACCTCCTGCACTTACCTGAGGCTGAATCCTGATCTCCCTACAATCCCTATATGGGTTATTTCAACCTGTTGCCAAGCAGGATACCTAGTCCCTTGCTAGCCCTGCTCTTAACCCTCACTAGGGAGCTGGCCAGTGAGAGTACTAGACCCACAGTTAAACTAATACAACATGCATGGAAGAAAAGATAGACAGTGGAAAACTCAATAGGATAAACAGCTTCTACATGGTTGTGGCCACACTCCTAGGCAGCAGACACTTGGTCACCGGTCAGTCCACAAACAACTCCTTCCACCCAGGTGGCTTAAAAAGAATGATATTCAGTCACAAGCACTAGCTGATAGCTCATGTGACTATTTGAAGGAGATGGGAGTAGTCACAAAGTACGACACCTGAACAGGTCACCAAGGATCTTCCTAGCAGGAAACAGACATTAACCTTAGCAGCACAAAAGGAAAGGAAATTACATTTAATGTGCAAAGTATCACCAATGGAATGAGACTGAGGGCCAAAACATACCACAAGTCTCAGAGGTACGAGAGGCCATCATGACAGTATACCCCCTTTAGCGAGGGGCCTCAGGACCCTCAAGACTGGACTTAGTTTGGATAACACCTACACAAGGAATGCCACAAACTATTCGCACTCACTTCCGTTAACACCTGTCCCTCAAAGTTCTCACCTGTGCAGCTTGGTAACAGTGGAACAAATGTTGGCTGTTGAGACACCATATCTCTTGGGCTATGACCTGTGAAAAATGTCATGGCTACCAAGTTCTGGGGTTAGTTCTAGTCAAACAGTCAAAGGCTTAACAACGTCCGTTACTCGATGCAGACCAATAATCCAAGAGCCCAGAGCCCCAGAAGCACATATCTACTTGATAGCATTAGTGAACACCCATACACAGTCTGGACCTGAATGTTTATTGCCAAGCATGTAACTTTTGGGAAAAACAAAATCGGTGACAACCCCCCTCCATCACCTCTTCTTGGGGGACACATTGGTCTGTATAAAAGCTGGAGAATTTGCGCAGCACTTTTCTCTGGTTGCACCTTGTTCACTCTAGTCAAAAATGAGGGAAGCACAGAGGAAACACACACAACAAGGTTGCCTTCCTCAAAGCGACCCTGGGGGGGGGGTGATTTTTTAGATAGTGTGTTAAGACTGGATACACCTGACAAAACAGACTTTTTAGCCATACATTCAGGAACATGGTACTCAGTATGGACTACTCCCTTCCCACCACCACCTGTCCTGGGGGAACACCGAGGCCTAGAATTATCCTGAATAGTAGGTAGGGTATCTCCTCTTTGTGCCAGAAGTATATTAGCCAAAACAGAGGAGAAATTGGAGGAAATCTACACACCCAAGTTGCCATCCTCCACACAACCTGGGGAGGTGGCTTTTTAGATGTAAGTTTGGGTATAGATGGACAAGCTCCAATAAAATGCTCCTTAGGCCCACAGTAGAAACATGCCCCCATCCTATGAACTCCAGGCAACCTAATATGAGCTGACAGACCCCCTAACTGGATAGGTTCATCCACCTGCAGGACCTCTCCCCATGGGGAGAACAAAGGGGCACTGGATCCATGTAGATCTTTCACTGAGGAGCCTGTCCACCCTTATAGCAAGAGGCATGGTGGCCTCCAATGACTCTGGAATAGAATATTGAGCCAGAGAATCTCTCAACCTGACAATCTTGGTAGAAATGACTCCTAAGTGCAGTGTCATTCCAAATGGTATGAGTATGCCATTTCCTATACAATCTCCTAATGTTCTCTGTCTATCACGTAAATCGCGCGCCAGCGCTCATTGGTCGCCGGCAGATGCGGCGGCCAATGAGTGCAGCGTATGCAAAAGAGCCGTGCGCACCCAGCGCAGCTCTCCTCTAAGCCCCCCCTGCTCCCCCTGCCCTGCCCATGCTCCCCCCCCGCTCCTCCTGCGCTGCCCGCGCTCCCCCCTCCGCTCCTCCTGTCCGCGCTCCTGCTCCCCACGTCCCCCTGCTCCTTAGGGCTACTTCTTTGATGATTTGATTTCGCAGTGCATTATACACTGCAAAATCAAATGTAAAATAAAGACAAATGTGTTAAACATTGTTATACTTACCCTCCGCCGACGCCGAGTGCTCGGTAACCAGGAGCAGGCAGTGTCCTGCTAGGACCTTGCATGATGTCAGAATGACATCAGTGTTCGGCGCTTTGTTTGGCCCACTCGCGGTCATGTGATATGTGACGCGCATATCACATTACTGCGAGCGGGCCAATAACAGCGCCGAACGCTGATGTCATTCTGACATCATGCAAGGTCCTAGCAGAACACTGGTATAGCTGTGCCCCCCCCGCTCCAACCTACCACCCCCCGACTCCATCCTGCCCCCCTACCTGACTCCATCCTGCCCCCCCACCTGGCTCCATCTTGCCCCCCCTGGCTCCATCCTGCCCCCCTGGCTCCATCCTGCCCCCCCGCCAGCTCCATCCTGCCCCCCCGGCTCCATCCTGCCCCACGCCGGCTCCATCCTGCCCCACCGGCCCTATCCTGCCCTGCCGGCTCCATCCTGCCCCCCCCCCATCACCATCTTGCCCTGCTGGCTCCATCCTGCCACGATCGCCACCATCCTGTCCCGCCGGCTCCATCCTGCCTGCCCTGGCTCCATCATTCCCCCGCTGGCTCAATCCTGCCCCCCCCCCACTGGCTCCATCCTGCCCCGCCGCCTCCATCCTGCCCTGCCGGCTCCATCTTGGCCCCCCCCCAGCTCCATCCTGCCCCCCCGCCGGCTCCATCCTGCCTCACTGGATACATCCTGCTCCACCAGCTCCATCCTGCCCCCCCTGCCACCATCCTGCCCTTCTGGCTCCATGCTGCCCCGATCGCCACCATCCTGCCCCGCTGGCTCAATCCTGCCCACCCTGGCTCCATCCTGCCCTCCTTCCCGCCGGCTCCATCCAGCCTTCCCCCGCCGGCTCCATCCTGCCCCCCCTCCTCCAGCTCCATCCTGCCCCGATCGCCACCATCCTGCCCCGCCGGCTCCATCATGCCTCCGCCTCCATCCTGACCTTCCGCTCCATCCTGCCCCGCTCGCTCCATCTTGTTTCGCTCGCTCCATCCTGCCCCGCTCGCTTCATCCTGCCCCCCCGCCTCCATCCTGCCCCCCCACCTCCATGCCTTCATCCTGCCACGCTTGCTCCTTGCTACACTGCTCGCTCCATGCTGCCCCGCTCGCTCCACCCTACCCCGCTTGTTCCATCCTGCCCCCCCCACCTCCATCCTGCCCCCCCCATCACCATCCTGCCCTCCTGCTCAATCCTGCCCCCTTGCTCCATCCTGCCCCCCCGGCAGTTAGCGGTCATGTGACCGATCAGCTGATCGGTTTCCCAGGCAATGACAGGTTCTAAAGGCCTGTAGAACCTAGAAGATGGAGGTGGAGCGAGTATCCTCACTGAGGGTTTTTTTATTTTTACTTTTACTGTTGAGGAGCGGCGGCAAGGAGGAGCGGGGGGCCGCGGGGAGCAAAGTATTGCCATATACCATAGTGCTGCTATACATGTACTGTAATGTACCGCCATATACCATAGCGCTGCTATACATGTGCTGTAATGTACTGCCATATACTACAGCGTTGCTATACATGTACTGTAATGTACTGCCATATACCATAGTGCTGCTATACATGTACTGTAATGTACCGCCATATATTATAGTGCTGCTATGCATATGCTGTAATGTACCGCCATATACCATAGCGCTGCTATACATGTACTATAATGTACTGCCATATACTATAGTGCTGCTATACATGTGCTGTAATGTACTGCCATATATTATAGTGCTGCTATACATGTGCTGTAATGTACCGCCATATATTAGGGTACCTTTACATGCCGCAACTTTTCTAGGAATTTCACTGGCAACTTACTGGTTGCAGTGAAATCATGGACACATTGTTCCATTTGTACACAGCAACAAGATAGAACAATGTGTCCATGATTTCACTGCAACCAGTAAGTTGCCAGTGAAATTCCTAGAAAAGTTGCCGCGTGTAAAGGTACCCTTATAGTGCTGCTATACATGTGCTATAATGTACCGCCATATACCATAGCGCTGCTATACATGTACTATAATGTACCGCCATATACTATAGTGCTGCTATACATGTGCTGTAATGTACTGCCATATACTATAGTGCTGCTATACGTGTACTATAATGTACCGCCATATACTATAGTGCTGCTATATATGTACTATAATGTACCGCCATATACTATAGTGCTGCTATACATGTACTATAAAGTACCGCCATATACTATAGTGCTGCTATACATGTACTATAATGTACCGCCATATATTATAGTGCTGCTATATATGTGCTGTAATGTACCACCATATACTATAGTGCTGCTATACATGTGCTGTAATGTACCGCCATATAC